>OX438784.1:15406197-16004336 GCA_949316455.1 Acleris holmiana
ATTTGCAATTTTATTTGAACTTTAGCGCATCCCTTTAAACATCCTTAAATTAAGTTTAAACTAAATTGCCTTAATTATGTACCTCTTATGAAACATTGGGTCTCAGGAGGGTAAATTATAACTATTTAACCTCTCTCCTCCTTCAATTATACGAACCAACAGATTTCCATCATATTTAGCTGAGAACTATCTCAATAACACTGGCTTTTTTAAAAAAAAAAAAGCTTCATGTCGTTTCATTGGTTGGCGAGACAGACAGACACACATATACACTTTAAACATATAACAAATTTCTTTTTTGACATATACGATAACGACCTCGTAAATGCTATTGATGTAATAAATAAGTAATATATTGTATCACTACCACTAACCAATTTCTTTGTGTTGGAGATCGATTTTCCAAACATTTTTTCTTAGAGCATCCCTAAGATACCTAAACAATATTCCTTCCAAATTTCAAGACCCTTCAGCGATTGAAACTGGGCATTGTGTCAATCTTTGTGTGAAGCAAGTAATGTGTACGTGTAGTGTATGGTGTGGTAGTTAGAGCCTCACCTGTGTTGTTGTTGGGCGTGGCGGGCCCGGTGAACGCGCTGCTGAAGTCGGCGAACCCGTCGCTAGCGAGCGCGGGCGCGGGGGCGGGAGCGGGAGCGGGAGCGGGCGCGGGCGGGGGCGCGGGGGCGGCACCGAATGCGTTCGTGAAATCACCGAACTCCGCTTCCGCTGGCGCTCGTGGCTCTTCCGCTCTGGAATAAGTTCAGTTGCTTAACTTGTTGTTCATTTATATCAACATAATATAGCTATTTAAGAAATAACGAACTAATGATAGGATTTAACGTTCAAGAAACTTCTAAGGATAGCAATATTATGTTGTCATCCTCACTAATATTTTGTACGTTAAACATAAGTTTAATTAAGCAACAGCCAAATAATACTGATTTTTTTTGTATAAGCAATGATGCTATCCTATAATTTATCTCATATAATACAGATAACTACATTAATTTCAATTGAATAAATAATTGGCATATCAAATTCATATTATTTATTTGCTTTAAAATATGATTACAAAATATTATCAATTTTATTATAAACAAATAATCATTTGTATAAAGAACGTTGATTTCTTCACCTCCAATGACATCCGATATGGTCTAGTGGCTAGGATACCTGGCTCTCACCCAGGAGGCTCGGGTTCGATTCCCGGTATCGGAATTACTTTTTGTATCTTTACACGCTAAAATTGATAAAATTTTAATTCAGAAATGAAAATGTTTTAATTTATGAATTATTTATTTTAATATATAAATGTTAATTCTGTTTATTTGGCATTTTAATGTATTGACTTGACTTTCATCTAAGTAAAATGTAGTCCTTAATTATCGGCAGGGAGCGAAACTTTGGTGCCGATGACAGGCGTATGACGTCAAGCTACATACAGAGTGGTTTTACATAGATCAACATCATCACTAATAACAACTTATTGGCCTCTTTAGTTTACCGATATTGACACTTGAGATGAGACGGCCGGTACTTAACATAATTTTCTGTCATTGTCATATTAAAAAGAAGGTTGTTGGAGACAATAACAAGTTTACTTGTATTTTATTATTTGTAAATTGGATGGTTTTTAATATGGGATTTCTAGTACCTAGTTTTGTATAATTAATTATTTTTAAAGTCTTTACCATCAGAAGATATTGATTTAGATGAAGAAAGGTTGAACAATATTTGCTCCAGGTGCGGTTATAGAAATTCGACAGTTATAGTGTCCTGAATGTTTGCGTTTGAATTTTAAGCGTTCTGCATTCTTCGAAATCCAACGAATTTTCTATTTAATGATTTTTATTTATTTGTTGACAGAGTATTTTTCGTTACAATTACATTACCCAATAAAATATTTTGTCTATGTAATTTTTTAAATATTAACATTATCATTATAGCATTATTAAGAATCAGTGGGAGTCGCAATATTGTTTTTATAAAAAAGCACCCTATATGTGAATTTGCGTCATAATGACGTCATCGGCATCAAAGTTTCGCTCCCTGATTATCGGTGTTCGAGCATTTCTATTAGTTACCTACTCTTACGTAGGTAACAGTATCAATTTTAATAAAAAAAAAATTGAACTGTCGTATTTTGAACTCTCGTTAGTTATCCCCTCGTTAGTTCCCTTGATGCACAATGTAGTATAAACAACAACAACAGCAGTGTTCGCATTGTTGTGTTCCGGTTTGGGGATAAGACAGCCGGTGAAATAACTAGCATAGAAGCATTCCATCTTAGTCCTCAGGGTTGGCAACGCATCTGCAGTCTCAGGATTGCAGTGGTTTGAATGCCAATGTCTATGGGTCACAGTTTCCACTTACCATCAGGTGGCCGTGTGCTCGTTTGCTGTCTCAATGCCATAAAAAAAAAAAACAAGTGTTAGGGAGTGGTGGAGCTGGTACTGACCGAGGGTTGAAGTCGTCCTCGAGCAGCGCGGACGCGGGGACGGGCGCGCAGGTCTTGAACAGGTCGTCGAGCAGCTCGTGCGCCGGCGCCGGCTTGCCGTACAACAAGTATTAGGGAGTGGTGGAGCTGGTACTGACCGAGGGTTGAAGTCGTCCTCGAGCAGCGCGGACGCGGGGACGGGCGCGCAGGTCTTGAACAGGTCGTCGAGCAGCTCGTGCGCCGGCGCCGGCTTGCCGTACAACAAGTATTAGGGAGTGGTGGAGCTGGTACTGACCGAGGGTTGAAGTCGTCCTCGAGCAGCGCGGACGCGGGGACGGGCGCGCAGGTCTTGAACAGGTCGTCGAGCAGCTCGTGCGCCGGCGCCGGCTTGCCGTACAACAAGTATTAGGGAGTGGTGGAGCTGGTACTGACCGAGGGTTGAAGTCGTCCTCGAGCAGCGCGGACGCGGGGACGGGCGCGCAGGTCTTGAACAGGTCGTCGAGCAGCTCGTGCGCCGGCGCCGGCCCGCTGCCCGCGCCCGCCGCCGGCTTGCCGTACGACGCGGCTGCACCTGCACACATATTATATTACTTACTGACTAAAAACATTTTTGGAACTAGCTTCTGCTGTCGACTGTTCTTTATTGTGCATAGTCATACGGTACGTATCATAATGATAAGGTTCAATATACATAATACGTCACTATAAATAATGGTCATGACTCATAATATCAACAGCAACAAAGAATAAACGGTCATCCTCCTAAGGCCCAACGAGAAATTCATCATGTAGTCACTTTGGCCCGTAGTCCCACCAGTGGTAATATTGTTTTATACTCATTCAGAGCCAAGTACTTAAAAAACTTTTTTTTTTAATTTATTGTGCTTGTATAATCATAGATTACCGTGGTCTTACAAGGAGGATTTCTAGTAAATCCTACTGGTAGGACCGTGGTAAGCTATGACTACACAACTGTCGAAGGAGCTGGGTCTGAATGACAAAATTAGTGAGTACTATAAGTAGGACCTTGGACCATAGGAGGTTATCTACAAAATCTCTATTTTAGGGTACAGCGTATTGAGTGTAAAAGTATGATGTTTTCTGACTTAATGAAGGGAATTCGTTGAAATTTTTGAACAATTTCGAGAGCAGAACTAATCAAATCCTTTAATTGCAGTGCAATAGTAATAAAATCATATATATTTTTGCTGCAATAATGTAAATGTCTTGGTGTACGTCGGGCAACGAAAATAAAATATGAATAAATAAATAAGACAACTAGCACTTGTCTTTATGCATGGAATGTCCAAAACCCATTTTTAAATTTATTTCTAAATTTACTTTATAAAAAGGTTAAATATTAACTACAGTAATAGTGGCTTCTACTATAATTACTTTAGTGTATTTTCATTAACAACATTTTGCAAAAACCATCACTTATGGCAAAGTGACAAGTAACTGATATCTTTGTTTATCCCTCTGCAACTGTGGTGACTTTTTTAGAAACATTCTACTAAGGTGGAGCCCGTCAGGTGTCATTTTTGACAAAATATAGAAAAAATACCAATGGGTCAATGATAAGTATTGTTTATTTAGTGTATAGCATAAAATTATTAAATTTTCTTGTGGAATTTATAATTAACATGTTTATGGGCTTTTAAATAAAAAAAAGGAATAAACTTGAACAAGGTAAAAAAAACAGGAATTTTCAACATAGGCATAACGCCCCGAGTCTTTAGAAGAAGTTACTGAGCGATACAGAGCTATTTCACGCTATAAAGCGATTTTTTTGGCAGTGTCTGATAGACGTCACGTCAATAACAGGGTTATAATAACGCCACTCGACGGTAGGTCTACGAATACCAGGACAACTTCACATGTCATGTTACTTAAATATAACTATTTTTAAATTGTGACGCACATGTCTTCAACAACGTCTCAAAAAAACGGTGGGTCTTCATTAAGTATAGCGAGGCTCCTGTCACCATCTTCCAACATCATCAAAATTCAAAATATAACTATCTTTTCCGATAGATACACATCTATAAATAAATAGATATAAACTTGGAATAACAGTAGGGTAGCTTATGCCATGCTTTCTCACTTTCTGTCAGATGCAAATGTCACAATTACTGATAAGGACAAAGCATGGCATAAACTACCCAACGGTTATTCCACGTTTATAAGTAAGAAGAATTGAAAGTATAAGCCATTATTCCAAATTCATCCAAATCCGTCTCGCCTTCGCCTTACAGCGTGAAAGAGTAACAAAACAAACTTTCGCATTTATAATATTACTAGTTGTTTTCCATTCGCGTAGAAATCGTTTATCGCTGTTCCCTTGGGAACTGATCGATTTTCCGGGATAAAAAATATTCCAAATTTTATCGAAATCGGTGCAGCGGCTTAGCCGTGTAAGAAGCCGAACAAACACATTCCCGCATCAATACATTGTATAAAACAAAATCGCTTCCCACTGTCTGTCTGTCCTTATGTATGCTTAGATCGTTAAAAGTACGCAACGGATTTTGATGCGGTTTTTATTAATAGATAGTAATTCAAGAGGAAGGTTTATATGTATAATACTTTAACTTGGAGCAGAGCAAGGGCGGGTCGCTAGTTTATAATATTAGTATGAATAAATAAATAAATATCAGGGGACAATATCACACAAATTGACCTAGACCCAAACTAAGCTCTAGGCTTGTACTTTGAGTACTAGACAACGATAAACACACTTATATACAGAAATACATAGAAAACATCCAAGACCGAGGAACAAACACCCGTGCTCATCACACAAATATTGGCCCTTACCGGGATTTGAACCCGGGACCGCTGGTTTCGCAGGCAGGTTCACTCCCAACTAGACCAACGTGTCGTCAAAATGAATGAAGTCGTTCTTACCCAAGTCGATCTTTTTAGATGGCGTGCTGGATTTAGTTTTGGCGGGGCTCTTGAGAGTGATATTGAGCGAGGTGTTCGCGGCGAGCTCCGCGTCCCGCGCCTCGCGCGCCTCGCGCGGCGGGCTGCCCGCGCCCGACTCGTCGCGGTAGACGTTCTCTCTGGAATACAACAAGTGCCGCATTAACAGCCGGGCAAGACCATGTCCCATGCTCAGTGTGGGGTTCCCAAGCCGTTAACTGATACAAGCATAAAAAAACAATAAGCTCATATATACATAAAACATCACACCTTCACTCTCAGAGTGGGGTAGACAGAGCTACAGAAATACCAACAACTCTAAAAAGACATGTAACCACATTTTGCACAAGTAGGCTACATACACATATACATTAATCACGCCTGTTTCTCAGAGGGGTAGACAGAGACCACTTCTTTCCACCTGTTACGATCCTGAACTAATTTTCTATTCAAAGTCATTTGGTGCCGCCTTAAATGATTATAGTAGGTACAAACACTTTAATTAATTAATTTATTTATTTATTATTAACATATTTTTTAATCGCCTATATCTCAAGAACAAATGCTGTCTACTTAGTCGTGATAGTTTTCCTTTTAAATTCGTATGCGCTTTCATTTAAGATTTTAAATATTTGTATATTTGAAAGATCTTTTCAACGATACCGCACACCATAGGGTACACGAGAAAAAAACCATCCCACTCTACCCTAAAAGAATTGTTTCAAGATTTTCTTTTACTCCTTTTTTGACGTGAATAATATAGTCTCTGAGCTAAGCTGCTGACGAACGGACGGACAGACGGACGGACATGGAGAAACTATAAGAATTCCTAGTTTGAACTGCGTACGATCATTAACAACCCGTACATAAAGTGACATAGACATTAAATTAGTAGTGGTTTTATTTTAACGACTTTTTTTATTTGTAGTCTTCAGCTGCTTTTTTAGACAAATCGAATTAGTCCCAACTTGGTAAATCTACGATAAGTACAGCGGAGTTCCTGTTTCCACCTTGCGACTACATCAGATCGATTCATAGAAACCATGATATTCATCGGGTTCAGATCTGTATTCCGAATTTCAATTCATTGCAATGACGGGAACTGGAAATAAATTGCAAACTTAAAACTAAACATAACGATTAATGATAAATGATAATAAACCAACAAACAAAAATTTTAAGTTAAAAATAACTAAGAAATTAATAATTTCCTAACCAGTAAGAAAACACGAATAAAAGCTTTGTAATATAAATTAATCAATCTGACCTTATTCGAAAATATTTTAACCGAACCGCGCAAACGACAATGTTCGTTGAGCTGTCAAATTTGGGTATTTTTGTATCCTTTTTTCACAAAGATAGTCTTTTAACAACACTACTTCACAATCCTCTTAAGTACGAGTACATAAGAGTCAAATCGTTGACAGTACGGAAACACGTCAAAGGTATATCGTTTTGACTGTGTAGATATTCAGCCTGGGTGTTCGATCGTGCGTGGTGTGGTAGGATGGTACGTGGTACGGGTCGTGCGTGGTGTGGTAGGATGGTACGTGGTACGGGTCGTGCGTGGTGTGGTAGGATGGTACGTGGTACGGATCGTGCGTGGTGTGGTATGGTAGGATGGTACGTGGTACGGATCGTGCGTGGTGTGGTAGGCTGGTACGTGGTACGGATCGTGCGTGGTGTGGTAGGCTGGTACGTGGTACGGATCGTGCGTGGTGTGGTAGGCTGGTACGTGGTACGGATCGTGCGTGGCGTGGCAGGATGGTACGTGGTACGGATCGTGCGTGGCGTGGTAGGATGGTACGTGGCACGGATCGTGCGTGGTGTGGTGTGTTAGGATGGTACGTGGTACGGATCGTGCGTGGTGTGGTAGGATGGTACGTGGTACGGAACGTGCGTGGTGTGGTAGGCTGGTACGTGGTACGGATCGTGCGTGGTGTGGTAGGCTGGTACGTGGTACGGATCGTGCGTGGCGTGGCAGGATGGTACGTGGTACGGATCGTGCGTGGCGTGGTAGGATGGTACGTGGCACGGATCGTGCGTGGTGTGGTGTGTTAGGATGGTACGTGGTACGGATCGTGCGTGGTGTGGTAGGATGGTACGTGGTACGGAACGTGCGTGGTGTGGTAGGCTGGTACGTGGTACGCACTTGTTGGGCTTCCTGGCGTGCGCGTGCGCCGGCCCGTGGCTGTAGTCGCCGTCCGAGTCGTCGGCGCGCTCGTACTCCTCCTCCTCGTTGCGGTCCTTCGGCTCGTCTGCGGACAACTCTCACTCTCAGGATACATAAGATGGGAAGCAGCCGGCGGATATCGAATTGTACTGTATGGATGTGACTCGTAACCTTTCTTTGCATGAACATGAAAAAGTCGTGAATTCAAACCCATTTTGATTACTAGCTTCCGCCCGCGACTTGTTACGGCATAGTGATATGAACGGTGGCCTATGTGTTAATCCAAGGTATAAGCTGTTTTCATTCAAAATTTCACCTAAATCCGTCCAGTACTTTTTCGTGAAAGAGTAACAAACATCCAACCATACTTACAAACTTTAGCGTTTCTAATATTAATAGGAAAAATTTGCATGAAAAATTAGCAATGAAAAAAAAAACGAAAATTAGAGTTTACATTGTGACGAAAATTTCCATCGCCATGCAAATAAAGGTTAAATACCTCTATAAACATTCACAATACAGTGGATTATAAACTGACGATGTTATTTACATTTAATACTTTTGTACTCAGCCGTGATTTTGTTGACAAATATTTAATGTTTGTACTAATTACTCATTAATCTACAGATTATATTAATGGGTACGGACCAAAAAGTTGGGTACACTAACGCACTTATTTTTTTCATAAAACTTTTCCAATGTGCGACGAAAATTTGTTATACAGTTGTAAGGATGCGTGCGTGCGTGCGTGCGTGCGTGCGTGCGTGCGTGCGTGCGTGCGTGCGTGCGTGCGTGCAAGCATGCATGCGTGCGTGCGTGTGCGTGTGTGTAAGGAGGTACCCCAGTTCCCGGCGCCGGCGCGGTCGCTGTACTCGCCCCAGCCGCCGGCGCCGCGCGCGCCCGGCGCGCCTGCCTCCGACGACATGCCTGCAATAATACATTAAGATCACTTCGCATGCTCGTAAAGTACTCCTTTATGCTGGGTATAGGCTGCATAAAATCATATTTTACACACTAGTGCATAAAGTGTTATCGTCATCTAGACTAAGACAATTAAGCCCTACAGCCAACGAGGTGACTGCACTAAATAAACTTGTTATTTGAATACATTTACTTTAATTTGTTTACCTTCAATGTTGCATCTAACACAAATGAAATTTAAAACTATTAAAAACAATCATTATTCACAAAAGACATACAAATTCAACATATCACTTGACAGTATTCTGTTCGTCCTAAGTTTAAAGTTTCATGCAGAAAAAAAAAGTAATACAGTGGCGGGAAAGAGGTTTTTGTCTCGTTTTGGATTATTAATTAGTAGTTTTCTTCGCAAAACTGGCAGTATTGCATTCAACCTAAATTACAAGTAACAAGCGAAATAAATAAAATAATAAAGCAGTGGCAGGAAGAGGTTGTTGTCTCGTTTTGGACTATTCATTAATTGTTTTCTTCGCAAAATTTAATAATATAATATGTGAATATAGGAAATAATTCTCCCACCTAACACAGTAACGGTTATACAACGTCTTACAAAATAATCCGTAAAAAAGAAATTACGAAAGTAGTGTCAACCCTAGTATATATACTGTATACCTAAGATACTGAACTGACGTTATTTAATAAGGGTTGACACTACTTTTGTAATTTCTAAAACTATCGCAAACAACGGCCACGGCGCTATGGCGGTTTTGTTTACTGTTTGAATTATTTAATTCGTAATATCTTTTGAATGGAAAGTCCAATTTAAATAATTTAAAAACTATTTTATAGGTAGTTAAATGGTCTTGACCATAAAATAATTTATTTGGATAAGGATTAATATAAACAAATAAATAGCATGGTTTGAATTTGGTTAGCAATTTCATTAATGTTTAAAATGAAAAAAGTTGTTGTAGTGACATAACTACATATAGTTGGACATATGCTACCGCGGAGTTTTTTGTAGACATTATGATGTTCTTCAATATTGTTGTACATTATTTTGTTCTATCGCTAATAGTTTCGGCAGCGCATTCGACGAAAGACATTTTAAGACTCATTTTTCTACACCTTCGGTTACATTGTTCAAATTTTACCAAGGATCCCTAATTTTTTTCAAAATGAAATGTATCCTATGTCAAATTGGTAGAATGTAGCATTCTATTGGTGAAAGAATTTTTTAAATCGGCCCAGTACTTTTTGAGCCTATTCATTACAAACATACAAAAATAGGTACAAATCTTTCCTCTTTATAATATTAGTGTAGATTTAATTATCCACCATAAGTCTTGGATAAAATGGTTTGTTTTATGCCCTTGTTGTATAATGTACTAATAACGCTCTTACACCCTATTAAAAAGACTCTGAAGGAAAAAAAACTATACAAAATGGGCTAATGATTTTCTCCCATTAAACGTTGTCCGATTTTTACGTTTTTTGAATTTTTTGTAAATATTATTAAAAAAAAGGGAACATACAGACCTAGTTTTCCATAATATTTACAACATATTCACAAATCGTCGAAATCGGATTAGATTTAGGGGGTGAGAAACGTTATCGCCCGCAGCTACTAATATTCACCAACGTTTAGATCATTACCTCAAATAAACTTAGAACTTTAATACCTACATTGATGTCTCTCCAGTGTAATGAATGATAGCCTCGCGAGGCCCACGTCAAATATAAATAAAATAAATAGGAACCTTGTGTCAGTCAGCTAAAGTATAAAGTCACTTTGACATATGTCCCAAATTTAGGCCGTTGGGCCTTACGACTTACGAGCACAGTGTATATTATTCCAGATGTACTCACCAATATATTTATCCTTATTTTTCTTGGCCTTTTTACGCTCCTCGCGCAGTTTGTCGTCGTCCTGAATAAAGTCGATCAACTCGCGCACTTTGTGTCGCACGTTGATTCCCTGCGACAGGAGTGGGGATGTTAATACTAAGTTACGTGTTTGTTTGATATTGAGTGCGAGAACCATGCGTCGTAGGCCGTGGCACCACGCCGCTCAAGCATATTATAACTTTGGTGTCCGTCCATTTGATTAGCTAAAATTGGTCTAAGTCCATTTAGTCCATGCGCCGTGGGCCGTGGCACCACGCCGCTCAATCAAACTATAACTGGTGTCCGTCCATTTGATTAGCTACAATAGGACCAGGTCCATTTGCTCCAAGCGCCGTGGGCCGTGGCACCACGCCGCTCAATCAAACTATAACTGGTGTCCGTCCATTTGATTAGCTACAATAGGACCAGGTCCATTTGCTCCAAGCACCGTGGGCCGTGGCACCACGCCGCTCAATCAAACTATAACTGGTGTCCGTCCATTTGATTAGCTACAATAGGACCAGGCCCATTTGCTCCAAGCGCCGTGGGCCGTGGCACCACGCCGCTCAATCAAACTATAACTGGTGTCCGTCCATTTGATTAGCTACAATAGGACCAGGTCCATTTGCTCCAAGCGCCGTGGGCCGTGGCACCACGCCGCTCAAGCCAGCTAAAACTTTGGTGTCCGTCTATTCGAAGTGCATTTGGTAAAAGGTGCTAATTCATATTTTTGGGTCCATATTGGTTCACATATTTTTTTATTCCTGTTTTGTTTTACTACTGATTTGTATTCATACTAATCGGGTACGAATCAGAGCAGCCTCGGGTTGAGGCAGGCAAGGCTAACCTATTTTGCTGAAATTCGCGCGAGCAGCGCACGAGCGGCGCGCGGCGAGCCGCCGAGAGTCGGACTTTTGACCGTGCTGAAAGGCGCCTCAGTGTGCGTGCGTCGCTTAATTTGGACGTGTACCCGAGCGTGCCGCGGGCAGAACGACCAGTTCTAACTTAGGCGAGGCGCGTACAAATTTGATAAAGTTGCCGAGCCGTTCCACCACTGCACTCTGCCTCACCCGCGAATGTTTATGTGCAACAATTTGGGTCGGCTCGCAGGTCGCCGCGCGGGGCTCGCATGGCGCCGGCTGAGCCGCTCAGATTCGTACGCAGCTTAAAGTGAACTGACCTGGTCCTTGCCCACGTCGTCGACGTAGGAGAAGTTCTCGAGCGAGCGCAGGTCGTAGATGTGCTCGCGCGCCGACGTCACCACGCGCTCCGACCCGTTGCGCACCAGGTAGCTCAGCAGCAACAGGCACTGGGGACAACCATACATATCGACGGTTAACCACCAATTACCTCCTAACTGATGTTTTCGGTCAAACAACTTTTTTCCCCAATTCGAGACAAATGCCATCTAACGCGCACAATAGAAATATCTCCCTATCTTTTAAATAATTTTCGTGGGTTTCTTTTTTATCCTGGTTATATACCTGATCGAACCTAAAGTTAAGTTAAAGTAGTTACGTTTTTTGTGTCTACTGTAAAGTTTTAACATACTCGTATTGAGATAAGAGGGATTGGCGGGTTACCGTCGATATAGGTAGTTCCACGAGAGTTGAGGTGAATGATTACACATACAACTACATGAAGTACTGATTGAAAAAAAAAAGTGAATGAATGAATGAATGCAAACGTAAATAAAAACGCTTAATTATATAACTTATATGTTAATTATTTTATTATTTGATCATTGAAGAGGTTTGATAAGGAAATAACAAAGTAATAAAAATATAGGTATTATTTTAACCGCTACATAGATATAAACCATGCAATTTGTTACTTATTCTCTTTGGTTTCCACGATTAATATTATATTCATATACCTATGCATATCTGACTTTTATTTATTTACTCATGAAAATGAAATAAAATCGGTCAAAATATTTAATTTTCTGTTTTGTTTGAATTAGAAGAATTGTTAATACAATAATACTTAACAAAATAGATTGAAGAATCGTTTTGGTATCTCTTGCTGATCACTGTTGAACTTGGTATCGGTACAATATAAGAACAGTAATTTCAAAATCCTGGTGTCATTACATGACAATGTTTTTGTGTGAGTGACCTCAACTCTCGTGGAATTACCTATACATAACATCACGCCTTCATTCCCAGCGTGGGGTAGGCAGAGCTACAGATATACCAACAACTCTAAAAATACTTGTTGGTAATTCTATAACCACATTTATTTGCACAATCAGGCCAAGAAGTTTACTAGTGTATTAGTGACAGGTTGCAAGCCCGTCGCCTAACAAAGGTACTACAAGCCCTTATTCCCTTAGTTCCCTTTACCAGTCTTTCCACTCTTTCTACTATGCTGATATCACAGGCAAGACACGTCAAGAATGACAGTTTTTTTTATGAATTGACATTTATTTTATATAATGGCCGATATTTGTGTCATGAGTGCGAATATTTGTTCCTAGGTCTTGAATATATTTAAGTACGTATTTCTGTATATAAGTATGTTTATCGTTGTCTAATACCCATACTACAAGCCTAGAACGTAGTTTGGGACTAGGTCAATTGGTGTGAGATGGTTCAGTGATATTCGTATTGTATATAGTGAATCGGTCATAATTAATGGACGAACTGTTAGATATGTAGGGTAGATCGTAGATTCAATATGTAAACCAGTCTCAATACACGGTTGTACTGAACGCACGTCTTTAATATTCCCCACAACGGATACAAATTACGTCAAAATCATGTCAAACAATATACGTAATATGGATATGACTACAAATATCTGGATACGTTCTTATGCATAAGCATTACTCGAAATTTAGTTAAGGTCTTATCCATCATATGCTTTCGTCACTATATTGATCCATTGTCCGCCCTTTAGTCATAATAGATAAATAATAGGACGATATTGTCGTACCTTGTACGTGCGCCGCCAGTGCGAGCGGTTGTCGTGCAGCATGCGCCGCCACAGCATGGACATGACCTCGGGGAAGTGCTCGTACGTGAAGGTGGCGAGGGCCAGCTCCTGCATCTGCTGGCCCGTGGGGCCCCACGCCTCGTCCGACGTCGCTTCGCGGACCTTGCCTTCTACTTCTGTGTAGTTCATCACCACGTTTGTGCTGGAAGGTGAAGGATTATGGTTACATTTAATGTATACTTTGGACTGAATGAAACCTTCGACTACCTTTAACCCGCGTAGCACCCGGCTCTCAAAACCCGCAATGCCTCGAGCGCCTAGCTACTTTTTAAGCATAGGCGTTGTGAACATCTGGTGTTCATAGGGCACTCTACGGGTTAAGATCTAGATTTTAAGAGGAAGAACCTGCTGCATTACCTACACCCAAATCAAGATGAGATGAAAATAGAATGCGCGCACCTGGGTGCACACCTGGGTCGACACGCTAGCCTAGTTGGGAGTGACCCTGCCTTCGAAGCTAGGGGTCCTGGGTTCAAATCCCGGTAAGGGCAGATAATTGTGTGATGAGCACGAGTATTTGTTCCCGAGTCTTGAATGTTTTCTATGTATTTAAGTATATATACATACATACATAACATCACGCCTTCATTCCCAGAGTGGGGTAGGCAGAGCTAAAGAAATACCAACAACTCTAAAAAGACTTGTTGATAATTCTGTAACCACATTTTGCACTATCAGGCCAAGAAGTTTACTAGTGTATTAGTGACAGGTTGCAAGCCCATCGCCTAACAATACTACAAGCCCTTATTCCCTGAGTCGCCTCTTACGACATCCACGGGAAGACATGTCATGGAGTGGCACTATTCTAACCAGGGACCGGAAAACCCCTTCATTTGATTAACCCTATCGATAGGGTAAGCCTATCATTTGGCTACCCAATCGATGTGGTTACCCTATGATTGTGTTACCTTAACGTTAGGGGAACCCCTTTGAACTAGTTAACCACTTCCATAGAGCTTACCAATTTCATTAGGGTTTCGGTAGTTTAATATTGAAGCGCTTAGCATTAACTGGGTTTTACCCCATTGATTGCCTCTCTCTTTTTTGCGCATTTGGGCGATTTCTGTCTAGCCTGACGTTACTTGCCTACTTTATTTAAGTTCGTGTCGGGACGGGATTGAGATGATAATGTTGTTTAATAATTCTTAGTTCATGTTCCCGCCGGAATAATAAAGACGTTTGGCTGCGTGACGGATGGCTGCTTGTGCAAGTACCTACTGCAAAAAGTGCAAGCTATTTTATTATTATAAGTGTGCGCGAGAGCTGGTTGACTTTTAAATAATAAATTTTGTTTGATTTGAAAGTATTTTTAACATGGAAACGTACCAGGACGATTCTCAAGAAGAACTAAAAAAATATATCAAGCAAGCTTTAAAACGTAAATACCTATTTGATGTCTTGTTAATTTGAACGTTAGGTAAATAATTACATTTTTGATCATTTCCGTTCGTCCGCAGCCTAGCTCAGAGACTCTTAGTACTGGAAAGCTGTAATTTGGCATGAATATACATATTAGTCACGTCAGCAAAGTGGTGAAAGAAAATCTTAAAAGAATTATTTTTTTGGTGTACTTACCTCCCCTACAGGTAACGTGGGGATGATTTTTTATTTTTCGTCTATACTATAGTGTGGCATGTTGTTGGGTAGGTCTTTCAAAAATATTGTGGGTTTGTGAAAACAGTTTTTCGATTAAGGGATCTGTTTATGAAATTTTAAGCTTTAATGCGCTAATTTTTGTTAGAGTCAAGTGTCGCCCCCCCCCCCCGCCCCTACAGCCAAAACTACAAATAATAAAAATCTGAAAAAAATCGTGAATGAAAGCGCATATAACGAATTTTTAAGGAAAACTATCAACACTAAGTAGACATGATTGGTTCTTGAGATACAGGCGACTAAAGTGTTTATACCTACGAAAATTAGCTAAGACGGCACCAAATAACTTTAAATAGTAAAATAGTTCATACTTGTTGTTTTTAGAGATAGTTTTTGGTGTTTGTAGTATTTATAAGCGGCGTCGGAACCCTACCTGAGCATGGTCCGACATGCTCTTGCCCGGTTTTTTTAAACATTGGTTTAATAATGGACTGCTGAATGGATGCACTTTAAAAAGTTGTACTTAAGTAAATAATGATTTACACTGTATAAATATATAAGTAAATAAGTACCTACCTAAATAATTTTGATCTCATCAATAGTTTCATTAAATAATTAACCTTCTACATTACAATATAATTTTGATCACAGCTAGTTTCATTTAATAATAATTAACCTTATATATAACAATAGGTAAACTGTAAAAATATGAAAAATAAATAAATCATTTTGATCATCAACAGTCTCATTAAACAATTGACCTTATATTGAACAATTAGTAATAATTACACTAAAAATATGTAACTATAAACCAGTCTCATTAAATAATCGACCTTATATATGGAACAATTTGTGAATAATGGCTTGCTTACACTTTAAAAACGTAAGTAAATTATTTAGATCGCAGTCATGGTTTAATTAACCCTATACTCGTATAATATAACAATAGGTAAATAGTGATTTACAGCGTACAAAATGTATGTAAATCATTTTGATTTCCTCAACAGTCTCGAAAAGAACAAAGGCTAAATGGTTAACATTTGACTCTAACAAAAATTAGCGCTTTGAAGCTGAATATTTCATAAACGGATCACTTAATCGGAAAACTGTTTTTACAAACCCGCAATATTTTTGAAAGACCTATCCAACGACACTCCACACTATGGGGTAGACGAGAAAAAAAATCATCCCCACGTTACGTGTAGGAGAGGTACACTAAAAAAAATGTTTTTCAAGATTTTATTTTACCACTTTGTTGGCGTGACTAATATGTATATTCATGCCAAATTACAGCTTTCTAGTATAAAGAGTATCTGAGCTAGGCTGTGGACGGACGGACGGACGGACGGACATGGCGAAACTATAAGGGTTCCTAGTTTGACTACGGAACCCTAAAAAGCTACTTCTCATTTTACAAATATTTAATATTTATTAATATTAACCGTGTTTATAGCACGACACAATTAATAATGCGCGCATGGAAGCGCTTACACCGTTGATAGAGTCTATTATTGCATAATCCGCGCGCCATATTAATTGCGCCCACCTATAACATCGTAATTTGCCTGCGCAAAGCAAGCTTTCCATTTTGTTTTCTTTGAAAATTCGTCGGCGAAACTTTTTAACTGACGATTTTATTTAAAAAATATCTAATATTTCAGATGGAACTAAGAACTTAGCTAACTACGTAGGTAATATACAATTTATTTAATCGACCCTGATCACTCATTTCTGAAAGTAAACAAACACTTTACGCCAAAATCCACCAAAGTCAGTTGAACCTACAGCCTTAAAAAAAACAAGTTTAAAGCAAATCCCAAACAAAACAATGTACATTTTGTGGGAACGATAATTAGGTTTACTATTGTCTGACGTAGCGAACAGTGCGACTCTATGACAAAGCCTCGGCCGCCTTCGGCACATTTCGGCTGGCTCACCTCGCCGTCTCGCATGCGCTACTCACCTGCCGCCGCTACCCATTCAATTGTTAGGTAGTGCAATAATAAGTCGAAACACTTGCGCATAGAGATTAAAAAAGCTTGAAACCGTTCGATTAAGTTTAAAAAGGGTAACAGATGATAGGGTATTGGGAATGGGTTAGCGCTTAGTCGAATTAATCGTATCGCTTGGTTGCCCTTTCATTGGACTATGTCAACGATAGGCTTAGCTCATCCTTGGGGTTTGTAAAAACAAGTCTATCAAATACCCTATCGAAAACCCCTTTAATGCTAAGCGGTTCCGGTCCCTGATTCTAACCCGGCAACCACACGGGCTAAAAGTATATATTTCTCTTTATAAGTAAGTTTATCGTTGTCTAGTACCCATAGTACAAGCCTAGAGCTTAGTTTGCGACTAGGTCAATTTGTGTGACATTGTCCTGTGTGTGTGTGTTTTTGGGTACCTAGTTCCGTCAAATTCAAATAATTGTTTGTTTTTACTATAAAACCACATTTAAGTACTAAACAAAATGCTTTACCAGGGCCTCTATTCAACTTCAGTTTTACCATATTGTCTTTGACATGCTATGATATTGTATTTAACTCGACCTTCATTACTATCAAGTAAATAAGAGCTAACAAAACGTTGACAAAAGTCAAAGGCAGTATGGTTTTACCCCAGTAGAAAAGAGGCCAGTATTGAGGCGGTGATAAACACTCTACTATTAAACCAAAAATCATCAATAAATATGAAAGGGTCAACCAAAAACATAAGAAAAAGACAAGGACACGGTTGAAAAATAAAAGTATTGAAGTGTGTGTTCCACAGTTTTAAGGAAGTATGATCAAGTTGAATATTTCCAAAGATCAGACACATGTTGTGGTTATTCAAATACAGATAGCCCAACACTACCGACTACCGACATAAGTATATATATATATATATGTGTATATTATGGCCTTTAAAACATACCAAACCACATCTGCGAGTGGTGTTGGCGGACGCATGATTGCGTCGCAATTGTCTCTGACCTATTTACAGAGTTTGACAGACGTTTAACCATAATTCATCTTTACTAAAAGTATAAACGCGTAAGTGCGTTTCCTTGATCCGTCTTCACGCACCAACGCCTCACCTCATCGATGTGAAATTTAATATAAACATAGTGGTACTTTTTATCCCGGAAAATTGAACACTTTCCAAAGGCAGGGTCCGTCCGGATCGCTACCACCATCTTATCCATTAACCACCCGCCAAGCAACGGTGTTCGCATTGTTGTGTCCCGGTGTGGGGATAAGACAACCGGTGAAATTACTAGCATAGAGGCATTCCATCTTAGTCCTCAGGGTTGGCAACGCATTTGAGGTCTTAGGATTTTAGTCTTGACAGTTCTAATGTCTATGGGTCTCAGATTCCACTTACCATCAGGTGGACTGAGTGCTCGTCTGCCTTCTACTAAATATTAAAAAAAAAAGCCTATGGAGGATGAAATTCTGCTAAATAAGTTGGGCAAATTACATCAATTATTTAGGCGGTTGGATAAATTAAACCACAATAGTTACAATTATTAAATGGACTATTTCATTATTATAAGACGTGATGCACACGCTAGTCATTAAAACATTGAACATTTACGTTTTCTTTTAATATCCTGCTACTATAGGTAAAAAGCACGAAATTTCATCGATATCGTTTTAGCGGTTTGACCGTGAAAGCGTAACAAACTGACTAAATTACTTTTACATTTATAATATTAGTATAGATTACTAGTGACGGGCAGGTGGAAAGTCACCAGGCATTGCGGAATTTTTAATCCGCAGGGTACCGATTGGAAAAATAGGGAGAATTTACATAATCGTCTTTTTCTGAGAAGGTTATGACAATAATAAAGGTTAATGACTACTGTCATTAACAAATAATAAATGTTAAAAACAAAAATTAATTATATTCTCAATATATTTTCCTCTCGTTTTATAAACTTCTATACCGGGTGTTGCCTGTAATACTGCCCTCCTAAGCAAAAAAGCAGTATCTCAGATTTAATGGCCAAAGCAGATTCAACCCTAAAACGTTAGTAATAAGGTTAAATTTGCTACAGAAGTTTTGTCTCAGATACTGCATTTTATGTTAGCAGGGCAGAATAGGAGCAATAAATTTAGGGATTGTTTCCACACCACAAACTTAACAACAATTTTATTCTACAACTTTTGAAAATAACTTGTTGTTTACTAAATATGAATGAATTTAGATTTTCCAAGCCAGGCTGATTTTGTAGGCTGACAGTAGATGTCAACTAGACTATTGGATGGAGTACATTGAAAATGCTATTTAGTTTGTTCGAAAAAAACCCATATAATAAATTACATATTTTGTAAAAGTTGTAGAACAAATGTTGCTACGTTTATACAGTAGAAACGATCCCTCAATTTATTCCTCCTATTACAGGCAACACCCAGTATAATATTTTACTCAGTAATTGGCAAGTATCAGTTGAGTAATAGTGATATTGTTTGTGGGTCAAGCAGCTTTCTCGCTTCGTTATCAGTGGGATCATTGAATAAACATATTTGTACACTAGATTATGACCCACATTCTTTACTAAGTACATACATTTTTGCACCAACAGACAAGGTCATTTTCATTTATATGCGAGCAGTTTTATCTGTTTCGCCCCCTATTTCACCATTCTGACAATGACACGTGACAATTCGGTATACATTGTAAAGTTAACAGGCTGATACATACATCTGTGGGTTTCACATAAGCTGCGCCATTACACTGAAATGTCACCTGTCACCTGTCATTGTCAAGATGGTGAAATAGGGGGCTGGATTTTCGCCAAAACATGTATTTGTTTTACAAACATGACTCATTCACCCGTTCAATCCTTTCGTCGCAGCTGTCTCTTGTGAATTGGCGTAGTGGTATTACTATTATTATCCATACCTATTCACAAACAGGTATTTCCCTTAGGAGTATTTCGAACCGCGACCAGGGTTACCCTACACTACCCTTTCTAACAAGGAAAGGTACCCAAGTATCCGGCACCGATTTGTTTAATTCTTATACAACGTGTGACAAAATAATCCGTAAAAAAGAAACTACGAAAGTAGTGTCAACCCTAGTATACTGTATACCTAAGATACTGAACTGACGTTATTTAATAAGGGTTGACACTACCTTTGTAATTTCTTTTTTACGGATTATTTTGTAACACGTTGTATGTGTTAGAGCAGGGATGGCGAACCGATGGCACTCGTGCCATTAATGGCACGCAACACAATATTTTAGGCACGTCACTGATCACAAAATTAATTATGCATTACGAAAAAAAAATTATAAGTAGGTATTATATGATGTGTGCGCGGGGTGGCTTAGGTCGTTTGTTTGTTTTCGTACCTACCTACAATCTACATTATGAGTTGACGCTTAGTTTGTTTACGCACAACTTAATAGTGAATTTCGTTGATTTAATTGTATTTTAATATAAAGCATGCATTCTGCTAAAAGTAACATCTTACAACCCTAACATATGTTATTGGTCATCTAATCTGCAACAACAGAAGTCACACAAATTTTACTTTAATTTAAATGACGCGTTTTAAATTGAAACATTGCAAAATTCACCTATTTTTTTGTAGTAAATAAAGAGGTTTGAGTATTTATTGTTATTATTTTCCCAGTAATCACAAAGTCAAAACTATTTGATGGCACGTTTGTGGCATCAATAAACATTTCTTTAAAAAAATAGCACGTTGATATGAAAAGGTTCGCCATCCCTGTGTTAGAGAGTTCTCTGCCTTTTCGCCGACAAATCTTTGACAAGTGCATCGTTTCGCAACCTATTCATTTGCCATCCCGCTTTTTTTCTGTAACTACTAATATTTTTGGATTTTTATAAAACTAACCTAACCTATAGGGTAGTCCTGAAATAAATCGCGGGTTGTCAAATGATATGTTTGTGAAATGAATCATTTGTGAAATGCTGGTTATGTAATGACAGGATCCCATGTTAGAGAGTTGTCAAAAATAACGGTTACGTATTTTTTTTAGCTGCCCGCACTCAACTTAGGTAGGTTAGGTTTAGTGGTGGTAGGACCCTGTGCAGGGTCCGTCCGGATCGCTACCACCATCTTATCCATTAACCACCCGCCAAGCAACAATGTTCGCATTGTTGTGTTCCGGTGTGGGGATAAGGCAACCGGTGAAATTACTAGCATAGAGGCATTCCATCTTAGTCCTCAGGGTTGGCAACGCATTTGAGGTCTTGGGATTATAGTCTTGAGAATTCAAATGTGTATGGGTCTCAGATTCCACTTACCATCAGGTGGCCTGAGTGCTCGTGTGCCTTCTCCTTAACATAAAAAAAAAAAAAAAAAAAAAAAAAAAAACATTTTGAAAAATTGTCCTCTTAAGTATTTCCAAAGTACTGAAAAGTGACTAAACCCTCTAACTTCTGTAGATTATATCTGGTTTGATTATAATGTTGGAGAACGACTATAGTCGGTATACCGACTCAAACTAGTCATATTTTCCAAAAAAAAATAAGATTCTATTCAGATTTGTAGTATTAGAAAAATACATTTTAGGAAAACGTATATTTCAGGCCTTAGCCGTGTATAAAAACTGTATTAAGCAATTCGTTCACATTCATGTCATATTATGCAACGGAGAAAGGATACCAAGGTCGCTCGAATAATTGCGATGGTCAAAACAAGTCCATAATGTAAACAACTCTCAATAAAAAGGAATTATTAGACACGAGAGCTCTAAACAAATTGGATGGCTAGATGAGCTAGCATTCAATTTGTAAAGGATCGTTGAGAGATACGCTAATGGGACCACTAAAGATAGATACGCTACGGTGAACACATTGAATAGCGTGAGAGCTCAAGCTACATTGTATATAGAACGAGAACATTTTTTTGTTATAAAAGTAATTGGCCGTACGTAAACCAGTTCCAACCGAGCTCTATTTTCGTTCTATGGCAAAAAAAATACACTGAGAGCAATAGAATCTACCGTATTCATCTTATAAACGACTCGCTGGAGAAATCATCCATGTCCGGGCGTGTGTTACGTCTTCGACAAGCTAATTTGAAGTTAAAGTACTATATTGGTCAACTAGCTGGCAGTTTATGAGGATTGCAAGGCGAGTGTATCCAAAAAAAAAACAAACATATTTAGCTCCGGGCGGCATCGTTCCTCACCCCCTAAATCAAGTTCGATTTCCACGATTTTTAGGGTTCCGTAGCCAAATGGCAAAAAACGGAACCCTTATAGATTCGTCATGTCTGTCTGTCTGTCCGTCCGTATGTCACAGTCACTTTTTTCCGAAACTATAAGAACTACACTGTTGAAACTTGGTAAGTAGATGTATTCTGTGAACCGCATTAAGATTTTCACACAAAAATTGAAAAAAAAAACATAAATTTTGGGGGTTCCCCATACTTAGAACTGAAACTCAAAATATTTTTTTCATCAAACCCATACGTGTGGGGTATCTATGGATAGGTCTTCAAAAATGATATTGAGGTTACTAACATCATTTTTTTCTAAACTGAACAGTTTGCGCGAGAGACACTTCCTAAGTGTTGAAATGTGTCCCCCCCCCCTGTAACTTCTAAAATAAGAGAATGATAGTTCTAAAAAAAATATATGATGTACATTACCATGCAAACTTCCACCGAAAATTGGTTTGAACGAGATCTAGTAAGTACTTTTTTTTAATACGTCATAAAAACATTGATCAAAGCTCCAACGAACTTTTATATTATGTTACTTGCTGCTACGGAACCCTTCATGGGCGAGTCCGACTCGCACTTGGCCGCTTTTTATTGAATATGCTGTAGTTGGTATGAAAAATTGTTTCTTTCCATGGTATATTTTTTTTTTAGAAGGGAAAATCTACAGAACAAGTTTTTCATAATATCTACAACATAGGTAGGTAAAGTCGAACTCGTAAGCTGTACATTTTAGTACTTTGTCGCAATAACGTATTGAACCGAGAGTGGTTTGAATTTAGTATATCAATAGCTGCGACGAGCTGCGACTATAATGTTCAGCAAATTGTGAGTTCGACCATACCACACCATATTCAAAAATCGTAATCGGACTAGGTTTAAGCGGAAATTCAGTTTTGTGACAAGCTTTTGTTGCAGACATAAGACGAACCTAATAAGTCCAAATCAGGGACCGGCCCGCTTTCCCATTCAAGGGGTTTCAAATGGGTTTTTTAAGGGTTTAACTTAGAAAAGCCGTTCGATTTGCTTTTTAACCCCGCTATACCATTCAAGTGGTTTCGAATGGGTTATATAAGTCTTTTACTTAGAAAAGCCGTTCGTTATGCTTTTTAAAGCGCTATTTATAAGGGTTATCTGTGCTTTAGCTGTTAAGGTTTCCCTTATTATTAATGGTTAGTTTAACAAATAACTTATTCATATATTTCGTTCCAAGAGTTCTTTTAGTGGGGTGTTCTATTGAGAGGTTAGTCTTTCAAAGCCTTTTATCGGTGAATCGGTGGGCGGGTCCCTGGTCCAAACACGGTGGGTCTACTTTAAGTATAGCGGAGATCCTGTCACCACCTTCCGACTCCACCATCAGATCAGCTCGATGATGCCATATTATTGTATGTATTGTCATCGAAGTTACGTAGGTGTCTCCGTGAAGTGGTACATCGTGGTTAGACGAGAACATATGTACATACAAACTACAAGTTCGGAGTAACACAGCTGATCGCGATAAAGATTACAATGTTAGAAGATTGACCTTAATGATCATTGTAACCTTGCTTGATCTTATTATGTAATGGGGCTTCTAAACGAGCAACGTTTTTCTGATGTGTGTGGCCGGCAGCTATGGCTGTCTTACTCTTAATTCGTAAGTTAGAGCAAGACGCACATAGTTGCCGGCCACACATTACCGTGAAAATGTTGCTCGTTAGAAGCCCCATAAAAGGTACTCGGTCTCTATTCTACTCGGGAAAACTGTATTGCTTTTGACATATTATTGTATTGTCAATGCTATGATATTTACTTTACAACAATAACGGACAAGTAAAAAAACATGTCAATAGTAATATGGATGTTTTTTTTTGTTTTTTTTTTTTAATGGCATCGAGTAGGCAAACGAGCACACAGGCCACCTGAAGTGGAAACTGTGACCCATAGATATTCGCATTCACAAGACTGCAATTGCGTTGCCAACCCTGAGGACTAAGATGGAATGCCTCTATGCTAGTCATTTCACCGGCTGTCTTATCCCGAGTAATAGAGCCATGTAATGTATATATAGCATCACTAGCTGTTGCCCGCGACTCCATTCATGTTGAAAAATAAAACATAGCCTATGTTACTCCGTGATAATGTGGCATTCTAATAGTGAAATAATGTTGAAATTGGTCTAGTAATTTTTGAGTTTATTCGTTACAAAACCTACAAATCTTGTCAGTTTATAATATTAGTGTAGAAGTGTAGTTTTTTTGCCACTTTCGAACTCCAGTACCAAATCAGCTCTTAGACATGTATTTGAAATGTCAGCCCATTCCCAATAACAGGAACTGGTTCAAGAATAACACTGAAAATACAAACAATACTAACAACACTGACTAACATACAAACGGATATATAAAATTAAATCAAGACTTGTAAAAAATGTTATACCACATACAGACTCATACAGAACAACAATGAGGAGGCGATTTAGAGATTAATATACAGGGCGTCCCACGGCTATGCCACATGGAAGGAAAGTACCTTGAATATTGTAGATGGAACATTTTACTGAAAGAAGACATTAATGTAATTTAAAAAACAATTTAAACTGCATTCATACATATTTAAATAATTACATGGTTGAACCGGGAATCGAACCCGTTACACGAGGTAAATAACTACCCTGTATCTTTATCATACCAATCGAAAGGCTTCATCATAAGGATTATTTTTGGTTAAATAACATAGTGTCAGAAATAAAAGTAAGACCATGAATTTTAACATTTGATGTGAAATTTGATTCAGAATAATGATAAGCTGATAGATGGAGAGATAGATAGATTTAGATTTTTTTTATGGGGTTATTTCAACAATTTAGTTTACAAGAACCAGTATGAAAGTGTCCACAAGCTACAAACAGAACTTAGACATATTATTCTACATATCCACCACAACAAGATCAAAAAATCGACAGGGAGCGAAATAATCAAAAGAGTGCGACTTTGTATTCAACAGGAAGGGACTCATTTTGAGCATTTGATAAATTGATTAATTTTGTATTAAAAATGTTAAAATTCATGGTCTTCCTTTTATTTCTGACACTATGTTATTTAGCAAAAAATAATCCATATGTAGAAGCCTATCGATCGGTATGATAAAGCTACAGGGTAATTATTTTTCTCGTGTAACGGGTTCGATTCCCGGTTCAACCATGTAATTATTGAAATATCTATGAATGCAGTTTAAATTGTTTTTTAAATTAAAGTAATGTCTTCTTTCAGTAAAATGTTCCATCTACAATATTCAAGGTACTTTCCTTCCATGTGGCATAGCCGTGGGACACCCTGTATATCTACATTACATGAGGAATGCACTATCACTACAGCCTCAACATTGATAAGATTAACTTAAACATATTTTTGTACTGTTAGGTATTATCAGTACCAATTATAGTTATCTGAACATTTAATTAATATGATGTAGTGATTAATGATATACTCGTACTTATAGATATAAGGTAAACTAGGATATACATTTAGACACGGCAGAACTATAATGTACAACCCAAACCACAGATAATATATATGCTGTTGGTTTCTCTAAATAAATAATAATAATGTGAAAACCAAGTTCGGAAAACCAAAAGTATGATGCTGCACCTATGTGCATATTTATTACAATAGAATATTGGTATTTTCCTGTAATTTTACTGATTCTGCTTAGCATTTGTAGAAAATATTTCTGTGTTACTTTTGTTTCTGTTTTTATTTTAATGACTGCTTGACATTTTTTATTCAAATATGTTCCATGCCGCTAGCTGCATGCTATAACATAGTGCTCAACACTTTCATTAAACATCAATTTATAACCTACTAGCGAGCCACGCTCGCTTCGCTCCGGATTAAAGTATTATACATATAAACCTTCCTCTTCAATCACTATCTATTAAAAAAAACCGCATCAAAATCCGTTGCGTAGTTTTAAAGATTTGAGCATACATAGGGATATAGGGACAGAAAAAGCGACTTTGTTTTATACTATGTAGTGATGTTTATGCAATTATAAAGATTTTGATTTTATTTGATTAGTTTCCTGGCTATGCAACCATACTCAAATATTACATGCAAAAGCCACGTTTGTTTGCTACGTTTAGCTAAACCTTTTAATGAAATTTGGTGCGGAACTGCAGAGATACCTTGAACCTGATAGAAGGTTGTGAATACCAATTAACGACTTTGTTCTTCCAATTTAGTTTTTAATATTCATAAATTATATGGGGAGAAACGCAATTCTAACCTTACGTCAAGGGTATCCTTTAGTTCTAAAACACAAGTACAACTAGCACATTGTGTTTTCTCACTTGCTGCTTAGTGCGTCTTTATTGTTGTGTTCCGGTGGGGATAAGACAACCGGTGAAATTACTAGCATTGAGGCATTCCATCTTAGTCCTCAGAGTTGGCAACGCATTTGAGGTCTGAGGATTGCAGTCTTAAGATTAGACTTGAGAATTCAAATGTCTATGGGTCTCAGGTTCCACTTATCATCAGGTGGCCTGAGTGCTCGTGTGCCTACTCCGTATCATAAAAATAAACTAGTCAGAAAGGGAGATCCAAGCAAACAAGTCGCGGACAGCTTGAGCTGTGCAGACTGACACTGTTTATCTAGCAGGAAAAAATTAAATACTAATAAATATATATGTATGTCACGGTAAAAACAAATTAAAAAACCCATTAAATTAAACAATTAAATATAAATTATCCATTTTGTTAACACCTAAACTATCAGTATCCGCAATAAAATAGGTAGGTACCTAGCCAATGGCTTTCAAACCCAGTTAACCAAATGCATAGCTAAATCATTTTAACACATTCAGTGCCGACCAGCTAGTCCAGTCCATATGTTTTGTATAAATCAGAGTGCTTCGCATTAAATGCGTTAACCTAGCAAAAGCATATAGGTAAGGTCAAAAAAGTTGAGCATGCTAATTCAAGCAATTTTTTTTCTTAAAACTTTTTCATTGTGCAACGATAAATAGCCAAACAATTGTATGGACACTTTTCATGGCATACAACTTCATTGTTTGTATTTTATTTGCTTCATAAAAAAAATCTATCTATAAAAAACACTAATATGTGTCTATGACTAAAGGGATTAGAGTGTGTCCCTTTTTAACCGACTTCAAAAAAGGAGGAGGTTCTCAATTTGTTGGTTAGTAGTAGGTATTGGTAGTTTTTTAAAACATTTTATAACTACAACATTTACAACTAGCACAACTGTTTGTGTCGCACAAACATTAATAGAAGTGAGTGTCAATTTAATAAAGAAATATTCACGAAATTGGAATGTCACAATAGTGGCAACCCTGAAATTAATTATCCCCATGTATATTGGTCACAGTTTTGATAACATTCCTGTTAATCATAGGAAGTAATAATTAACAGGTGAAACTTGCAATTACATAGAGACCTTGAACAGCAATAATCCACAATCCACAGATTACTCTAAATTAACACTTATGAGCAAACACCGGATTGAGGGGGGCAAAAATGTACCAGTGCTAGTGATTCATTAAATATTGACTAAGTTTATGACTGTTTAGTATGTAAAGGAATACACATACCTAGGACAAATAATCTCCCCAGAAAACCAAAATGAGAAGGAAACTAACAACCGAGTGTGTATTGCACGGAGAAAGTACTGGTCATGGAAAGAAATTATGAAAAACCCGGACATCCCACAAAAATGCAAAAGCAGACTATTTAACACAAGCATACTTCCCAGCTTAACGTATGGCTGCCAAACATGGGCACTGACTAAGAAAAATAGGAAAACCTTGGAAGTATGCCAACACAACATAGAAAGAAGCATACTTAATATCAAAAAAACAGACAAAATAAGACTAAGCAATATCAGGAAAAAGACAAACTTAATGGATGTTTCTGTTACAATAAACAAACTAAAATGGAAATGGTCAGGTCACATGCTAAGAAGTACAAAGGAAAAATGGTCAAAAAGAGTCACAGATTGGTACCCCAGAGATGGCAAAAGAAAAAGGGGTAGACCCTGCCACAGATGGGAGGATGACATAAAATTAATAGCAGGACCACTATGGAGACGAATGACTGCAAAGAGGGAAGAATGGAAGATTCTAGGGGAGGCCTATGCCGCTAGGCAAGTCGACAACAACAACACCGATGTCAATTAGATTATTAAAATTATATAATTTTTTGCATGAAAAATGAAACAAAAGTGTCGAAATAAATGGCTATTTTATTTTATTTTATTTATAAGTTTATGACACACATAATGAGCAATTTTTAATCATCATTATCATAACTACTGGCCACATTTGAATACCTTTTAAATATGTGCAAACCCTCTTTTTATTTATACTTATCACAACTATAAACAACCGTATCTGACGAGTCATTTTGAACAACCATTGAAATTACATTGAATAATAATTCATTCAGTACAACAATATTATTATTATTATTATTATTAATTTAGCAGGCAGCAGTTGGGACAACTGATAAATGCCTGTATCCATTTGTTCCTTTATCAAGTGTTCTTTGTACTGCCGAAGTATTGATCCAACCGGTTTTTAAATTGATTGACATTCAGGGCTGAGACTACTTGTTCTGGCAGTTTGTTCCATGGTTTCACTACTCTGTTACATATTCTGTAGCATTTAGACGAATTGAGAACCTTCTTGTTTTTTAAGTCAGTTAAAAATGCCTCGCAAGTAAAAAGATTCATTATCTACATGGAAAGCTGATCATTCAGATATAGATGATAAAGGTACGACTTACTTTTGCAAGAAAGGTAAATATGTCATAAAAAAGTTATTGATAAACTTAGTTGATAGTAGAGTTGCCGCGAATACTCACTATTATTCGGTATTCGGCATTACTCATCATTTTTTTGCAACAGATTTCTTTAACTTTTTTTCTTTTGCTCACAACCTTAGAAGAAATTAGAAGAAATTAGTTTTTTTTTTTTTTATGTTGTATAGTAATGTCGAGTTATTTGACTATTCGCCAGTGAATGGCGATTAATCGGTATTCGACTATTTGCTATAACCACTATTCGCGGCAACTCTAGTTGATAGTTAATGAATCACTAGCACTGGTACATTTTTACCGCCGTCAATCCAGTGTTTGCTTATGAATTCTAGCAATTTTTTGTAATTTCTGCAATGAAATTTCAGTTTCAGATGAAGTGTTTTCTTATTGCTAAGGCTTGCAGTTGATGCTTTTGTTTATGTGGGATAAAATAAGAGAGCTACTTTATAAACACCTAATGGTAACCAGTTTAAAATAAACATTTAGAGGTTATTTCACACTGATAATACCGTGACTCCTTAATAATATGAAGCCAAATTTACTGTAACATTGAAATCTTTGAAAGACTTAAGTCTGCTAATAATGGCTATCTGGTTAAAGATGTAGAAGTATGTACTGTAACTGGATTTGACGGGGGCATTAATGGAAATTAGGTTTCTCTAGTAATAGCTCCAGGAAACAATGCGTATTGCCTAAAGAATAACTGCCTTCAATGATTAGAATAATTATTTCGAAACTTGACTCGAAACTTGCATTCAGCGGTTATTGAGGCGCCGAGAGATATTATAAGTCGTGATAACGCTAAACCGGTCGCCAATCAATTATTATTGCCAAAATCGAATCACCAGACTGGCTTTATACAAGAAATTAGCCTTCAATACGACTTTTAGGGAAGACCAGTTGCACGAAAAAAAAGGGAGAGAATACCTATTTCGAAGTATTCAAAGAACCACACAAGGCGAAATTAAAGTGGATTAGTCTCTTATTAGGCAAATAGGTTCATTATCCTACTATATTTGTAACACAGATGGCTATAATTTGCATAAAGCTAAGCAAAACGTAAAACAGCTTACACTTTGTCCGCCAGCTCCCGCACTTTCCACATGCTAATAAAACGGTCCATCTTGACAATTTATTTGTTCAATAACGTTTTCTAATAAAAATCACTGTAATCGTATAGTAAAACAACATAAAATTAACGAAAAATGCAAGCTGATGATTTGGCTGACATTCTCGCAAAATGGCGAGGGAATTGATGTTGCCATATGTAATTAATATTTTCTACCATTATTACAACAAAAGGACGTCTGAGGTGACAGACCGCACCCCATTATTCAACAACAACAAAAAAACGACTGATAGCAACACTACAAAGCTAGATTCACTTGGACATTTGCACGCGATAATATAGTAACTATAAATCGTGGGTGCCGTCGCGACCAATCAAAATTCGTGAAATGACTTCACTCTCACTATTATAAAAAAAAAGCTTGAATGAAGTAAGCTTTTTATCGCGCCGTCCCGAGAATCGCGCCTTATTGTCATGAGTGTCATGACAATTTAAATTATGTAACTGTAAATAAAGAAACTGTTTAACGCTACGCTAAGTACCTATAACTATTAAAGTGCTTGTGTTAAGTTGTTGCAACTTGCAAGGTTTTTGCATAGTGAATAAATAAATAAATAAATTAAACTCAAGACAAATTTGGTTGTAAAAAAATATCACGTTTATTAAAAGTTAAATATATTCGACAAATGAAATAGTCGCTCTGATAACTCGAGACTTAGTAGAGTACAGGCCCTCTATTCAGGTGCGTTAAAACGATAACGTGTTTGACACGTTTAAGAATCGTTTATGTCACAGTCGCCATTATTGTAAATGACATAAGAGTTATCAAAACGTTCACAATACGGAAACAGGTCAAAAACGGGTTACAACGCAGTTGAATAGAGGCCCTGACAAGGCAGCCAAGGGGCCCAAGTGTCAAGAAAAATCGCGCGTCACGCGTGACGTTTCCAGTGTGTATCAACAAAACACTTTATTTCAATTCAATTATCTTTACTGATTTACTTTGACGTTTCCTGTTATAGAGGCGTTAAATAGTTACTACATTATCGCGCGATAAATCTCCATTGTGAATCCAGGGCCTCTATTCTACAGTGTTATAACGATATTGCGTTTGACGTGTTTTAGAATCGTTTATGTCACAGTCGCCATTATTGTAAACGACATAAGAGTTATGAAAACGTTGACAATACGGAAACACGTCAAATACGATAGGTATCATTTTTACCGTGTAGAATCTCGGCCGAGGATAATACTGCGAATCCAAAGTCCAAGACCTCATTATAAATAAATAAGTTTACCATTTTCCAAACACGAACTTTTTCATTTTCAGAACGTCGGAAACTCTAATGCTTTCCTTCATATGCACTTACCATCTTATAAACCATGTATCTCGAATCACATTGCTTCAGTTTTAGAAATAATAACTAACAAATTTAATTTAATTGATTCGTGAACCAAATTACGTGTAAAAGTGCCCGTGCGGCCTACTTACTGAATAAACCACTTTTATCTTTTATCTTTTAAATACTTAAAGCGACAACATTTCCACAGACTACAATTCGCTGCTTTTATGCAATAGTGCCACAAATCAAAATGAGTCATTGTTGCATTTTAATTCGAAACCCAATTTACTTAAAATTTTAAATCAAATTGTATTTGTTTTTGATTTGTGGCACTATTGCATTAAAGCAGCGAATTACATATACTGTAATTCTATGGAACTTGCTAACTATGTAAACAAACAATATATTGAAATTGACATCTAATGTCAATTTTAGTATGGCGGCTTGTTTACATAGTTAGCAAGTTCCATAGAATGACACTTTAGTGTTATTTCTTTTCTTTTATTGCCAGACTTGACTGAAGCCTGTGAGTGTAAACTGTATGTTATATTGGATTATCGGAAAGTGAATAATACTTTGATTTTAAAAATATCTCACGTTCGATTGAATGTCGTGGAGATCTTTAGGGAAGGCCAGTACAGTAGATAAAGTTTGATGGCTGCGACTGACAAATAGAAGAGGCCTCTTTCAGTTACCAAAAATAATTCTAAGTAACTATTACACCAAGAGTCACTCCTGAAAATCTCAGGAAATAAAAGTGCCTAAATATAAAAGTAAACTGATTAAATAAAATACTACATAATTATGTTAATATTTATTAAAAACTCTTTATTAAACAACGATTAGGTATTTATTATCACTTAGACCAAAACAGTGAGAATTCATAAAAGCACATACATACTACGTTCCAAAGCTGCACCTAATACCTTATTAGTTATTAATAATTTAGCTCCTTTACTTTCATATGGGTAGTATCCCCAATACAAAATAATTTCCGTTTTACTTCTAATGAGTTCAACTCATTAGAAGGTCATACATCATTTCTTCGCTAATTGATCGCTTTGCGGCTGAGCACCATAATATTGCCAAAGCTCTATTGCCTTGTTAGCTACTACTTCTTCGCATTGTTCTTGAATCTGAAAAAAAATACATCTACAATTAACTGCTAAAATGAGGTTTGAAAATCTACTATAGTTAACCCTACTTTTCATGTATGGCAGCACATAAGTTTATTTAAATGTCATTGGTAGGCACATGCATTTTAACAATTCTGCCACTTTGTGACTCCATTAGGGATTAAAACTGAAATTCGTTTCACCACATATAAATAAATTACCTCGGAAACACAATTTAATACTTCATCTGCATTTTTTGCCTTCAAAATATTTCGCCGCAGTGTGATTACTAACATCACAGCAACAAACGACAATATCTTTGGCGCGCCGCTACAAACTTTGTCCCATATCCTGTAAAGAAATATGCCTTATGAAAAATTGCATCAATAGATTGATATTTTATTGATTGAGTAGACTCCACTAGAAATAAATAGTACCGTGTCTGTCAGTTGTCTGTGTGGTTGGACTAAAGCATTGTGGCACTAGGTACTGAAAGGATTCCGTTGCGGTTTCACCATCATTCAGAATATTTAAACCAATTATTTACCAAGGAAATATTAGACAAAACAAATTAAAATACAGACAGTAAACATAACAAGGGATGATTTTTAGGGTTCCGTAGTCAAACTAGGAACCCTTATTGTTTCGCCATGTCCGTCCGTCCGTCCGCAGTTTAGCGCAGAGACTATTAGTACTAGAAAGCTGTAATTAAGCATGAATATATATATATATTAGTTACGCCAACAAACTGGTACCTACAATAAAAAATGAAACCAAAATATATTTTTTTAGGGTATCTCTCCTACCCGTAACGTGGGGATGTATTATTTTTTTCTCGTCTACCCCATAGTGTGGGATGTCGTTGGATAGATATTTCAAAAATATTGTGGGTTTGTAGAAACAATTCGACTACTTAAGTGATTTGTTTATGAAATATTAAGCTTTAAAGCGCAAATTTTTGTTAGAGTCGTGAGCCCCCTTCTACAGCCAAAACTACAAATACTAAAAATCTGGAAAAAATCTTAAATAAAATCGCATATAACCAATTTAATACCTACTAAAATCATCAATGACGGCAGGCGGCGGGTTTAATGTTTGTAGTACATAACGGCTTCGGAACCCTAACCCTACACTGAGCATGGTCCGACATGCTCTTGCCCGATTTATACTATATTATGTCGTAGGAGATGCAATCATTTGGTTTCTCTGGGTCGCTCGTCACAGCTATACCTATTGTCATCAACAGGGAGCGAAACTTTGGCGCCGATGACGTCATTATGACGCAAATTCACATATAGGATGCTTTTATATAAAAACAATATTGCGACTCCCACTGATTCTTAATAATGCTATAATTATAATGTAAATATTTTAAAAAATACAAGGAGAATATTTTATTGGGTAGTGTAACTCTAACGATAAATATTCTGTCCACGAGTTTTACAAATATACATTTAACACGTACATTCAGGATAATGTAACTGTCGAATCTCTATAACGGCACCTGGAGCAAATATTGTTCAAAGTTAACCTTTCTTCATCTAAATCAATGTCTTCTGATGGTAAAGACTTTAAAAATAATTAATTGTACAAAACTACTGGAAATCCCAAATTAAAATACCATCCACGAAAATTTACCATCTACAATTTACAAATATAAAAAAATATAAATTACAAGTAAACTTGTTATTGTCTCCAACAATCTTCTTTTTAATATGACAATGACAGAAAGTTGTGTTAAGTACTGGCCGTCTCATCTCAAGTGTCAATATCGGTAAACTAAAGAGGCCAATAAGTTGTTATTAGTGATGATGATGTATGAAAATCTAGATAAAAACACTCTGTATGTAGCTTGACGTCATACGCCTGTCATCGGCACCAAAGTTTCGCCCCCTGGTCATCAATCGTTTGTTTTTCCCATCCTTAAGGGACACTATACAAGCGACCTTTACTCAGCATATGTAGCCTATAGGCAACTTGCTCTAACATACGAAGCAAGAGAAAGACAGCAACAGTTACCGGGCACGGCGGCCACACTACTAACTATTTTTGTTCTTAGCATTTTTCTATTTATTACATATTATAAATTTCACAAGGTCACTAAAGATGTGAATTTCTACCTTTAGATAAGTGTAACCTGTAAACATGTAATATTAAATTTTACTTGTGTTAGAGGAGAGTAGACCTTAGTGTAATCTGTATCCGGTACGGCTAGCACAAGGTGTATTTTCTCGCTCGCCGCTCAGTGCGTCTCTATCGTTACAGACTACATAGTAAGGGAGATCCGAGCGACAAACGGAAGCCAGCGGTCTTGGGTTCAAATCCCGGTAAGGGCAGATATTTGTGATGAGCGCCAATATTTCCGTGGCTGGAGTGAATACGTTGATAACACGTTGAAGAAGAATGAAGTAATTTGAACTATATGCAATTTGTTCTAAATACAAATTTCACTAACTTAGCATTTCGACTTATCAACGTATTCACGCTATGCATGGATTTGTTCCTGAGTCTTGGATGTTTTCTATGTATTTAAGTATGTATTTCTCTATTTAAGTATGTTGATCGTTGTCTAGTACTCATAGTACAAGCCTAGAGCTTAGTTTGGGACTAGGTCAATTTGTGTGAGATTGCCCCTTTTATATTTATTTATTTATTTTAAACAATACGCGGACATGTGCTAGCCAGGTGGGTGTTTACCCGCATTTACACTTGCAAGTGTTCGCATTGTTGTGTTCCGGTGTGGGGATAAGACAACCGGTGAAATTACTAGCATAGAGGTATTTCATCGTAGTCCTCAAGGTTGGCAATGCATTTGAGGTCTTAGGATTCAAATGTCAATCAAGAGAGAATTCAAATGTCTATGGGTCTCAGATTCCACTTACCATCAGGTAGCCTAATGTGTGTCTGTCTTCTCCTCAACATAAAAAAAAAGTTATTGCTTTAAGTTTCGAGAGTGAGTGGCAAATACCTCCATCTCAGTCTTGCATATAGCTTTGCTAACTTACAGCAATAACATTCGGCGTGGTCCCAAAACGAAGCGCTATAATTGTATGCCTACCCGGCCACAGCAAACTCACCAGTTTGCCAGCCCGAAAGATCGTTCCGATTCAAACGATACGCGCCCAGCCTAGTGTGGGAGTCACTGATAAATTGTAGGCCTTAAATATTATTGGTATTGAGATGATTTTATTATTGATTTGATTACCAGCCTCTTCAAACTTACTTTGCAAGAGAAGTGTCGTCCAGTACGCCGGCGAAGCAGCAGTTGAACCACTTCGTCAGCGGAAGCGCATCGAGAGCGTAGATGTCGGCGAGGTGACTGAAAAGAAACATAAAAATATGAAAAGAAGCATAACAGTAGAACCAAAGCAGAATGAAACTAAGACACAATTTTATACACATAATCTGGTTCTCTATCGTTTGATCGAATTTCACATGCAATAATTTATTTTTTCCGAATTTCATATGACATAATTTAATATGCCATTACGATCATGTGCCATAATATTCATTTGTCATAAAGGATTTTGTCTGACGCCGTGAACTATTCAGAATTATGATAAAACAAGCCTAACCTAACCTATTGGGCTCTATATGATGGCATGTAAAAATTACCTGAAAGGTTTTGGTAAGGACCAAAAAGTTGTCCACGCTAACTCACTCAACTAAATTTTCTATGAAACCTTTCCGGTGTGACACGAAAATTAGCCATACATTTCTAGGGATAACTTTCGTGTCACAACGGAACTTTTTTCACTTTTGTCGTTTGTATGGTTAACTACGCTTAACTATGGTCCAACTATTTGGTCCTTACCCGTTTACGATTACAGAAAAAAAAACTTTATGGCAAATAAAATGAAAATTAAGGGATACGACATAATCTACTTGCAATCACATCACAGCTTGTGGCTGATTCGAGAAGCGAGTTTATCAGATGCAAAGCTCGAACTAGCGGGGATTATCGTCGGGGCACAGTTCACACAGCTGGCACTCCTAACGGATAGCGACCACGCGGTCGAAAAATAAATCTAGTTGGTGAGGGAACATACAGATGCAGCAACTTATAACTTAACTTGTAATAAATTACCCGACACAGTTTTAAAGTTACCATTTTCAGCACTTAAAATTACTTGAAAAAGTCGTTAATGTCTAAAGCTCACTATAGGGTCAAGGATTATCTAACAGACAAAAATGCTTGGCCTAAGATACTTAACGTAACAGCTTAGTAAGTACCTATCTAGTCTAGGGGACACGGTTTCTGTAGGAGAATGTATCGAAACTTTATATATTCTTTATATTATTTTATTTTGCACCGTCATGGGGAGGTATAAATATTATTATTATTTTATTTATTTGCTCTTGTGTTTATTAGAAGTCTCGACACGTTTGCCTGCTTAACAACGTTTAATATATATATATTTTTTTGTTTTATACAGGGTAATTTTTTTAAAATATTTCCTTCGCTATTGTTAATCAATAACACATGTTGTGTTTTTTTTACTCTAGCTTAAAAAATATTAGAGATATTGCCGATTCAATGATTCCACTAACATAACGATATTCATGGACCCTCTAATGCAGGGGCGAGGAGAGGGGAGTGTTGTTAAGTAAGTTGATAAATGAAATTTCAAATTTAGAATATCAGTAGGAGAGAGGCTTGTTGTCTGATAAGCTGTAAGTACATGAAATTTCAAATTTCGAATATCAATACAGTGTTTCGCATACCTACAGCTTGACAATCCATGGCATCATTTCTATTGTGACTTTGTGTCCACAGGAGAAAGTAAATAAGAGATAATTTGCAACAATATTTTTTTCGGAATTCGTTTTATTGTCGTAATATATTATATTAACGATACAAAATCATATGTTAAAATTTGTGCACTGATAAAAAAATTACCCCGTATAATGCTAGGTTAAGTTCTATCATTGTCATAAGAAATATTTAAAAAATGGCTAACTGTTGAATTTCTTGCGGCGCTTCTTCTCAGCAGTGGTCTTCTCTTGGGAAGCGCTGGTAGAATTTTGACGTGTAAAAGTGCCCGTGCGGCTCACTTACTGGATAAACAACTTTTATCTTTTATCTGAGCTACTAATTCAGGACAGTCCGACCATCATAGAGGCATTCCATCTCAGTCCTCAGGTTTAAAGGCGCGGTTGCAGTCTTAGGATCGTATTATTAAACTGATTTTACGAGTTAGCCTCGTTGGTAGTGACCTCCCGGGTTCGATTACCGGCCAGGGCAAATATTTTGTGTGATGCGCGTGAGTTTGTTTCTGAGTCTTGGGTGTTTTCCATGTGTATAAGTATTTATTTCTCTATACAAGTATGTTTATCGTTGCCTAGTACCCATAGTACAAGTCTAGAGCTTGGTTAGGGACTAGGTCAGATTGTCCTCCAATATTTTGATTTATTTGAGACAATTTCCTATTGATTGACATTGACCTTGACATGTCTTAAGATAGGCATCTCAAGTCAAGAAGATTTTAGTAATAGCCTTTGGGCCTGCAGTCTGGGGAAAATGAGGGGATGTCAATGGGTTTCAGAGCCGTCTTACCATCAGCTGGTGAACTGGCCCGTGTGGTGCTTTGCCTCATCCCTACCTGATACAGATGGATCCTTTGATCCTAAAGGATCATTTGTGTACACACTAACAGGTAAAATTACTAGCTGAGGCAAGCCATCTTAGTTGGCAACGCATTTGTGGTCTCAAGATCAGTTTTAAGAATACCAATGTCTACGGTCACAGATCGTGCTTACCATCAGGTGACCTAAAAGCGTGCTTGTCATCTCCCTGCCAATAAATAAGTCAGCAGATCGAATTCCTCACGATTTTTTTCCTTCACCGTAAGACCAATAATAATAATGTACGTAATTTAGAAAAACTTACTGGCTGGTCGACACCCTAAACCAGCTATTTTCGAAGTGTGCTCCCGAAACCCTGGGGCTCCGCAATACGTATGCAAGGGCTCCGTCGAAAAAAAAACGTAATTTGGGGTTATATACAAAATAAAATCGTCCAAAAGGGCTCCGTCACTAAAAAAGTTTGAGAGCAACTAACCTTACCCTCGCCAAAAAATATATATCAGAACTACTAACTTGTAGAGTTCCTGGTCCTCCTTCTCCAGCATGGTCCGGAAGGCCTCCTCGAGCCGCACCAGGTCGCGCTGCATGGCGGCCACCACCCCGGTCAGCCCCTTGCACAGCCAGTACACGTCTGCTTCGTCCTCATAAAGCTCAGAGAGAGTAGAGACGAGTGGCACGAACGTGTCCGAAGACTGCAGACATTGGATGTTAGATAGGATTTGCTTCTAATACCAACTAAACAATCTCTTATATGCAAGCAAAAGTGAGTATTACTTAAATAAAATAGTCTTTTCATTTATAAGTAAAAGGCAAAACATTGAGCAAGCTACAGAGTATGTTACTACAAATTTGTGAACGTACACTGCAGTTAGTCTCTGGGAACACCGGTGGACTGGTCTGCTCGGTCTCCAGCAGCCACATGTGCTGCAACACCTGGCTCCTGGGCGCCTCAGGCTCCACTAACTCCAGGGCTTTAGCTGCATAGAGTAGGTCATTATACTGCTCTGTACGCTGTTGACTCACGAAGGCATGGGAGTCAGGGTAGACTGGTAGGATATCTGGAAAAGATATAGTAATAAATTTTGTAGGATATTTTAATATAAAGATCACTATTACCCATTTTTACTGAGTATCTATTGAAATAAGGTATAAGTTCCCTAAGCCATGACAAAAATAGTGTTTATATCATAGTAGTTATGCTGAATGTGACTAAAACTGTAAAATATCATTATTCCCTTCAACGTCAGATGACTTTTTACACAAATTGTCATAGTCCTACAATAAGAATTAGACCACAGTAGTCAATTTTAACCAGAAATCAACAAAAAAATTAACAATTGCCTAATTAACCCTCTGCGACTGACGTGACGTCTATCAGACACCGCCAAAAAAAAAGTCTTTTAGCGTGAAATAGCTCTGTATTGCTCAGTAACTTCTTCTAAACACCCGGGGCATTATAAACCAACCTATGTTAAAAAATCCTGTTTTTTTTACCTTATTCAAGTTAATTACATATTTTTTCATTATAATCTCATATACATGTTAATTATAAATTCCACATGAAAATTGAATAATCATGCTAAACTCTAAATAAACTATACTCATTGACCCATTAGTATTTTTTCTATATTTTATTAAAAATGACGTCTGACAGACTCCACCTCAGTAGAATGTTTCTAAAAAAGTCACCTCAGTTGAAGACGGTTAACAATTATAGCTGGTGTTTTACGACTATTTATATGAGGGAGATAATATAGGTATAAAAATCTTACTTTATTTCATTAAAATTAATATAGAAATATAGTTTAATAACAATACAATTACCTAACTAATATATTTATAAAGGTATATAAACCCCTCATTACCAAAATACCAGAATGTCAAAATACCAGATTCTCAATATACTGGAATTACCATAGATTTTAAATCTGGTATAATGTTACACTGACACTGAGAATAATAAAACAGTTTGCCTACAAACATGGCTCAGAACATTTTAAACAATGGAATCCTATTGGATTTAGTTACGACAGCAGCAGAGGACCGATCTTTCCTGCCTGTGTCCAGCAGTGGACGTCTTGCGGCTAATAATGACGATGATGATAGAACACTATTATTAGCTTATTTTCGCTGCTACGATATGAGAATGGGGAACTTTTCCTTACCTAGCAGTACCTTCCAAACTAAGTTTCTATATGCCGCCGGTACCGTAAACCGTAAGCAAAACTGTTTTAATTTCAACTTATCCCAAGGCTTCTCTTTCATGAGAATCTCAAGCGATTTCTTCTCCTCTACACCCCGACATCCAACCTTCTCGTAATAAGACGAACGGAAATTCCGTTCGTCTGCCATCTTCAATCTTAACACGGAATCTTCAGGCATTATTATTTTATTTTCGTGAATTCATCTTAGGTCCGTCACTATATAAATACGATGAAGGTAATAAAACTAATAAAATACATTCTGACAGCTGACGGTGTCATATGGAAGTTATTTCTACGCTATTAGTTTATAGTCAAAAGAAATCTTATTTATTGTTGGCAGGATTTTTTATATAGGAAATTAGTTTGCTCGAATATTTGCCCATGAATTATTTCATGAGCAAATATTGTTAAAGATAAGTGTTGTTAATGTTTTGTTCAATGTCATTACTTACATCCATTTCTATTCTACGTTTCACTTACGTTACGTTTCGTTCCACGAAGTTAACAACACCTACAACGTTGTTGTAACCCGACAAATTGACTTCCTTGGCAACGCCTTTTTCTTACAATTTCAAATTTCGACCAAACAAAAAACATTTATTGGTTACCTTGGTAAATAATAACTAAAACCCATGTCTGACTACAAATTGTCAATACAAACGCAAAACCAATATTTATTCATATACCTTTTTTAGTTAAAATGGATGAGCCGGAAATTTCAGAAAAGTCGGTAAGTGATGCGTTTATTAAAAAAAAGAGAGAAGAATTACGGATATTCTTCAGAAATGCAAATTTACCAAAAGAAGTTTTAGACAGAACTATAGAAAATGAATTAGCTCCTTTAAAAGAGTTTCAAGGTAGACCTTATATAGCAGCGTCTTGTCCCGGCGAGGTTAAGTCTGAATACGATGTGATGACGGGGCAACCGTTTACCAACGTCGAGGACCGCACTAAACCTCTAACAGAAGAAGAGGCAAAAAAAATTATCAATAACAATCCATTAATTGCGGAAAAGGCGCGGCAAATACAAATAGTGACTAGCGCAGATAAGAGAAGAGAATCATCTATTCCGATTGGAGAAATCAATATAGCCAGTTACAGCGATATGACTAAAGAACTTGATGAGGCCAAAGGTAACACGGTTAAAATGAATAATATCAAGTATAAGAACATGCAAGCCCTGTTTCAGTCCGTGACTGATTACAAAGCTAAAAAAGGGACAAAGGGACTTAAAAAGATTGAAAAAGAAATAAAGGTTGAAGAAAATGAGAAAAAAGAATTCGAAGCTATTGAGAAAATGGTTTGTCAGTTCACAGATAAATCCTATGAAACAAGGTTTCAAGAGACTAAAGACATGCTCAGTCAAATGGCTGATAATTATGAAGACCCAAATATCAAACCTACTGATAAAAGAAAGAGTACTGAAATTAAATCTGATCCTATTTTAAGAGAATCGTCATGCCAGCTAATAAAAGGTCAATTTAGAAAAACAGCGTTTGAAGAAATTAAAGAGCAATATGCTATTAATAAATCAATGAATATTTCAATAAAAAACCCGGAACTACCTCATCTAACAGATGATGAAACTATAACACCAAATATATCGGACGGTATCAAAAATGATATAAGTATTATGGCTGATTTGTTTAGTATTGAAGGGAATGTCCCAAAAGATATGAATCAAAAAATAAGTAATTTTGAAACTAGTGATACGGCTGAGAACATCCCAAAAGATATAGAGGAAAAAATAAGTAATTTTGAAGCAAAGTTACAGGAAACTCAAAATGCAATGGCTTTGATAAATAGTATGTTGAAAAACAGTGAGATGGCAAGCAAACATAACGAAGGTAAAACAGCAGCAGTTGAAACCATAGTTGATATATGGCCCGAGGAGCTGAAATGTAGGGCCCTGGATATAAAATCTAAAGAAGAAGATATTGTAAGTCCGCTTAAAATAAAGCTTGATGCAAAGGATGATGGGGCCCAGAGTAAAATAAAGTCTGAAGAGAATGAAGGCCGTACTCAGGGTAAATTAAAGCCTGAAGAATGTAAATTTGAGACAACTGAAATAAAGTTTGATAATAAGGAAGGCAAGGCAGTGGACAAAATCGAACCAAAAGAAAAGGGTCAGACCAAACCAGACGAAAATAAAAGCGAGATCACAGTAAAAGTAAATCTAGAAGCCTATACAGATGTGACTTTTGATGATACAAACCTAGAAAATAAATTAAAAACTGATGTCAACATTGAAACTCCACAATTTCCAACATCTCAACACTTGGACAAAAAAATGGAACAAACTCTCGAAAATGCTATTGATCACTTATATGAAAACAGTAATGAAGAAAATAGAGAGAATAAGGAAATGGAGTACAAAGAAATGAAAAGTCTTGCAAAAAACATTATGGAAGGAGCTGAAAATCTTGGCACTTTAATTCGAGAAGACATCACCAACAAACTCAATAGTATGAACGAATTACTTAACGATGTTAACCAAGCTTTAGAAAAATCTCGAAAATCAAATATTGTTTATCAGAAGCTTAAAGATGAAGGTGTTACCAAATTAAAGCAAATCGCAGAAGTATCATCTACTAACGAAATTATTGACTTAACTAATGACTCGGATGATTCTAATGAAGAAGTATCTTCAACTGAAGATCAAAAACCTACAAGTACTGTAACAGATTCAGACATTGGTGATATTTTTAGCGCCATTGGAAAGTTGAATAGTGAAATTAAGTGCCATGAAGATAGAGTAAATAAAAGTAAAGTTAGATATGAATCGCGAAACAAAGAATGTAAGAACTTTATCAAAGAAGTTAATGACGTGTTACAAAAGTCTCACTCAATTCTTCACCCAATGGAAAATTCTCCTAATTTAGATCTATCAAACCATGACCAAGTAAAAGAGCACAGTACTGAAGAAAATAAAAACGAAGTTAGTGTTTTCAGTGCCAAAGACAGTGAAAGTACTGATAACAAACCAGTTGGTGATGAATTAATTGATGGTGAACAAAATAAAAAGCTTTCAGAATTTCAGGAAAGAGAGCATGAAAGAAGCAAAAGAATAGATAATCTACTACATGACATTAAAGACAAAATGAAAGATAATAAAGATGTTTTAAGATTAGCTAACAACTTACTAAGGCGAGAGGACAGAAAGAGTAGCTGTAAAATTCAGGAAATTCCTGGAGAAATTGACTCGAAGGCACAGGGTGATCACGTTGTAGGAGACCAAGCGGAAAGCAAAATCAAGATTGCTACTGATCCAGCCATTGGGGACGCTAAATGTAAGTTATATCAATTCTAACACATTAAAGCCTGAATGTTTGATTGTTAAATTTATTTTGATTTGTAATGTGTAGTACAATAAAGCACAAATTGTAACAACGAGATAGGGTGCCAAACGGCACCACTAAGCCATTATGGGCTAGTTTTAGGATTTAGTTTTTCTTATTTTTGTGAGAATTTAACAGAACCTGGCTTTATTTTATAGGTGTCATTATAAAGCAATAACTAACTTCCAACACATTTGAATATATTTTTATTCTCAGTAACGTTAATCATTGCGATATATTTCTTTGTGCTGCTGTGTTTATAAAGAAAAAAGGTGACTGCCAATTTTTGTTTGATTATCAGTTGAGAAATTAATTAAGTGAAAAACGTTAATTCTTAATGTAGCACGATGGGAGATTGATCGAGAGAATCGTATGAAAGCAGCGGCCAAGAGGAAGCAAGAAGATGAAGAAAAGGAGAAAGAGCGGCAGAGGTTGTGGAGGGAGAAACGTGATAAAGAGATAGAGGAGGCGAACCGAGGGCCGCAGATGACTAAAGCGTTTATTAAACAACATTGCAAGGAGCATAGATTGTATTCCACTCCATATCTCAACGACATTCTATATTTGCATTTCAAGGTAAAATTTACATTTGTGACTCCTATATACTTTTTCTACGAGTATTAAGAAATATGTATTTATTTGTTTCAATAGCAGCAAGTGTTATTTCATGTCGGTTTTTTGGCTCAACTAGGGCAAGCGTGTAATCTTCTAAAGGCAGAAGAATGCTAAGTTGTTCTGAGTTCACATGGCATTGTCCTGTACGTTAGTTCCATAGTAATATTCCACAGTAAACGATACAAGCTACATAATTTCAGGGCTTCTCCAAGATAGAAAACCTTGAAGAATACACAGGTCTTAAATGCATATTCCTTGAAAACAACGGGATAAATCGCATCGAAGGTCTAGACACGCTGTCCGACCTGAAGTGTCTGTATCTCCACTACAACGTCATCAGGAAGATTGAGAATCTCCAGGGGTGTCCAAAGTTGGACACTTTGAATTTGGACCACAACTTTGTTCCAATGATAGAGAACCTCGACGTCGTGCCGGATCTGCATACCCTGAGTCTTGCCCACAACATGTTGTCCTCTTGTAGTAAGTTTGAGCACTATGCTTATAATTTTGTAAATTTTCGTAGAGCGTAACATGATAACTAGACTGATAAACTTAATGGAAACACCTTAAAACTCCGAACTGTGTTTTTTCGAATATTCATTTGACTGATTATTTTTTTCCGTATGCGATGTTACGTTGGAGCTATTTTAAATAAAATGCATAATTTAGTTGCTATACTCGTACGTAGGTTAGGGAAGGTTTGATATATAAGCGATATCAAAAAATAAATCTTCTATAAATAAATCCATGGAATTATGACTCTTCGGAATTGTGTAGTGTAGGTACCCAAACTTAATAGGTTAGTGTGAGAACTGTGTTAGTGTAAATGTGAGAACTGAAAAGTAAAAGCTCGTTTAGTCTTCAATTTTTCAAAAAGTCGTACTAGATTTCGCACTTACAGGCTGCACACTTCTGACTGTTGACTTTTTTGTTTGTTACTTAACGGCTTCGGAGCTCTACACTGAGCATGGTCCGACATGCTCTTGCCCGCTTTTCTAACATCCTACAGTTCATTTTTTCTCAATTAACGGGGCCTCTATCTGATGCGGAGCCCCTAGGTAGTAGCTACACTGCCTAATGGATAGTCCGACCCTCAAACCCACAAGTGTGCAGCCTGTAAGTGCGAAATCTAGTACGACTTTTTGAAAAATTGGAGACTAAACGAGCTTTTACTTAGTTACTAGTAATAACTATTTTTTTATTTAAAGTCAATTGGTGCCGTCTCAGATGATTTTAGTAGGTATTAGTAATAACTATTTTTTTATTTAAAGTCAATTGGTGCCGTCTCAGATGATTTTAGTAGGTATAAACACTTTATCTCATGAACCAATTATGTCTACTTAGTCGTGATAGTTTTCCTTTAAAATTCGTTATATGCTCTTTTATTTAGGTTTTTTTTTTAGTTTGGGCTGTACGAAAATTAGCGATTTAAAGTTAATATTTCATAAACGGTTCACTTAATCAAAAACTGTTTTTACAAACCCGTACCTAACATTTTTGAAAGATCTATCCAACGAGACCCCACACTGTAGGGTAGACGAGAAAAAAGAAACATCCATACGTTATTGTACCACTTTGTTTGCGTGACTAATATGCATATTCATGCCAAATTACAGCTTTTTAGTACTAAGTCTTTAGTACTTTTTAGTTGCTGTGGGTTTATTGAATAAATTAAAAAAAAAAAGTGCGCTAGGCTGCGGACGGACGAACGGACGGACATGGCAAAAGTATAAGGGTAGTTTGACTACGGAGCCCTAAAATGGGGCCTCGAGAGTTGCATTGCACATGGTTACTCCGATTCTGCTTTGGGTAAATAGAAACTTTGCTTTCGTGCGGATTTAGCGACAAAGATATCTAAAAGAATACCTGCTGGTACAAAAGTACCAAGTGTCTTTGAACATCTACTCGTATAAAAGTTTGAACTCAAGTCTGCTTATGAATTACTTATTTACCGTTTGCTGTGGCGAACGTAGAGGTGGGTACGAATTAGAGCAGCCTCGGGTTGAGGCACGCACGGCTCACCTATTTTGCTCAAATTCGTACGCGCTCACGAGCAGCGTATGAGCGGCGCGCGGCGAGCCTCCGAGAGTCGGTCTTTTGACCATACTCAAAGGCGCCTCGGTGTGCGTGCCTCGCGTAATTTGGACTTGTATCCGAGCGTGCCGCGGGCAGAACGACCAGTTCTAACTTGCCTGTGGACGAGGCGCGTACAAATTTGATAAAGTTGCTGAGCCGTTCAACCACCGAAGCGATTTCTTCTTCTTTTTGTTAATAATTCGGTGAATTATGATAAACGCAGCCACGGCTGTCATCGCGTCCGACGCCATTTTGAAATTCTGCTCGCGGCAAGCACGCTGCCTCACCCACGTTTGTTTATGTGTAAAAATTTGGCTCGCGAGCAGCTTGCCGCGCGGGGCGAGCATGCCTCAGGCTGAGCTGCTCAGATTCGTACCCAGCTTAGGACTAGCATTGTTCTTTTGTTGACTCTTATATCATGGGTAATCAGTTGTTAACCACCTCTTCGCATAAAGATACGCAGTTACGTCTGGCGAAGGGGTACTGACTTTCAAAATAAGTTGAAGTTGGTAAGGAGTAACTATGCCACACTAACCTAACCTCTATGCACTGGTTTTGGACGACGCGATATTAAATCAATCTGATGCTACTGCTGCCGCAGTTAGCAGTGGTCAGCGTGTTCGAAACTGGTGTTGAGATGGGATGTCTATCATTTTATCGAAACACCTTTCATCAAATGTATCTTTTAATCGAATTTCATTTCATCGAACGCTATTTTCTGCTGAAACCATAATGTTTTCAGGGTACGAGTATCTTAAACATTAATTACGTAGGTTAGGTTAAGTTAGGTTAGATGGAAAACATTATACGACGACGCGGTGGCCTAGTTGGGAGTGACCCTGCCTCCGAAGCCAGCGGTCCTGGGTTCAAATCCCGGTAAGGGCAGATATTTGTGTGATGAGCGCGAATATTTGTTCCGGAGTCTTGGATGTTTTCTATGTATTTAAGTATTTATTTCTCTATGTAAGTATGTTTATCGTTGTCTAGTACCCATAGTACAAGCCTAGAGCTTAGTTTGGGACTAGGTCAATTTGTGTGAGATTGTCCCCTGATATTTATTTATTCTGATATTTATTATGGTTTCAGCAGAAAATTGTGTTCGATGAAATTATACGCTCGATGAAGCGAAATTCGATACAGTGATGAGTTACCGTTGAGATGACGGAAAATTATAGTAAGGTGCTTTGAATCTGTAAAAAAACAATAACTGTCATTTTGTGCCTTACTCCAGCGTTAGTATTAACCCTTCGAACGCCAACGACCACTAAAGTGGTCAGGAGCTGTCGTGCCTACAACGCCACCGACCATTATGTAGGTCACAGTACAGTTTAAAAGAGACGTTATTTCAAATGGATTACCTAAGTAAATTTTTGCATAACTTTTAATACATGTTTGGCGTGTGAGTGACGCATTTGTATTTGACGTAAGGCGTTCAAAAGGTTAAATAGAAGGGGTCAGTGGAACTTGCCCACCCACTTTGCCTTAACGGTGTACATACATACATAAATCACGCCTGTTTCCCAGAGGGGTAGGCAGAGACCACTTCTTTCCACCTGCTACGATCCTGACAAAGCTCTTTCGGTTCTTCCACATTCATACATCGAGTCATGCATGCACTTCGGTTTCGGGTACTTAAGATTCGGCCCTTTTCCAGTATTTCCCCGATTTGATTCAAAAAAGTACGCCTAGGGCGCCCCCTTCCGGCCCTTCCACTCACTTTCGCACTGTATATTTCTTTCGTCAATCGTTTTTCATCCATCATTTCCAAATGACCGAACCATCGAAGCATGCCCTTTTCAATCTTAGTCACTACATCTTCTTTCAGACCACACTTCTCTCTGATGTTTTCATTCCTCACTCTATCACACAGTTTCACACCACACATACTACGCAAGAGCGCATTTTTACTGCAAATATTCCTTATGTCTCCCCAGGTGATATAGAACAGCTGAAGTTCTGCAGGAACCTCTCGGTCGTGGATCTGTCGTACAACCGTATCGAGGATCCGCTGATCGTCGACATACTTGCAGACATGGTCATTTTGAAAGGTACTTATTCACTGGAACTATTTTTGACACGTGACGCAAAAAAGGTGAGATATGGTAAAAGTTTAACTTGTGTATCTATCTGTGGCAGTGTAGCTTCGATTTTGATTTTTTTATTTTATTTCAATAACCCTACTTTAATCGGGTGGATCTTAGCTACTTTTCCTCAAAATTGGTTCGGCCGTTTAAGAAATATCAGCTCTCAAAGTAGGGTTCCCAGTTATGCTACCTCTATTTGATAGTTGGTTAGTTAGTTAGTGCTATTTGATATTTGCTAGCTCTTATTTGCTTGACAGTGATGGCCGCCGATACGACAACACGTGAAAGGCAATATTGTCTAACCGAGTTGAATAGTGAGCTGAGCAAAACATAACTTATAGTAAGACAGACTTAAGCGACGAAGACAGACATGAGCACGCTAATCGCTGCCAAGCAGTACTGTCGGGATAGAAGCTTTAGGTCCACATCTCGATGGGAGTAGGTAGCAATTACGGCCAGCGCCTATAGCCAAGATGCGTTCGCTAACTAGCGTTTCTATTCGTTTGGATTTAAGTAGATCACGTCACTTTTCGTACTACGTGATCTACCAGTGACGCGATTGGTTTAATAAATTAAAAATTTAAAAAACCCCCGACTAAATAGTCTGTAAAAAGAACTCTAAAAAGTTAAAAATAATAAGTAGTGGCCCTGAGGGCTGATTGTTTGATAAGTAGATAGTTAACGGAACACTGACACGTCGGGGACCGCTAAGTACCTAGGTAGCTGGGATATTTTATGTTATTTCATTTAATTTTCTATTTCACGCTTTTTAAACTTGCCCATCTGAGTGTCTGTTCGTGGGATCATAGCTCCCAAACGGAAAAACGGATTTGGACGCAGGTTTTTAAAATAAAGCTCATAATTCAGGATGGTTCTTAGCAAGATTTCATGAAAATTGGTTGAGCCGTAAGTGATCTTAGCTCAGAAAGTAGGAGGTAGTTGGAGGCTTTTAACCCCCTAAAAGCTCAATATCTTAAAAACGGCTGAACCGATTTTTATAAAACATGTCTAAGAACCACCACTACAAAACCAGCTTTCATTTTAAAAAAAAAAGCGTTCTGATTGGTTCGTCCTTTTAAGAGCTACGGTCCCACAGACAGATACACACACACGGACGGACGGACGGACGGACGGACGGACGGACGGACGGACGAACGAACGGACGGACAGACGGACAGACGGACAGACGGACAGACGGACAGACGGACAGACGGACAGACAGACGAACAGACAGACAGACAGACGGACAGATAGATACACAGACAGACAGACAGACAGATAGGTAGACAAACAGAGAGAGACACAATTTAGATGCTATTTTTGCTGGCAATTCATCATTCATTCATTCATCTTTCCTGGTTCCAGTGCTAGTGTTGACAGGCAACCCAGTGATCCGAGCTATCCCGGCGTACCGCAAGACGTTGACCCTCCGGCTGCAGGAGCTGCTGAACCTGGACAACCGGCCCGTGTTCCCGCGGGACCGTGCCTGCGCGGAGGCCTGGAAGCGCGGGGGGGTGGACGAGGAGATCGCCGAGAGGAAGCGGTGAGGAGAACAGGGTTCCTTACCGAACGGGGACTCAAAACCAAAAGTTGTATCTCGTGTGGTCAATAGTTAAATAGCTTGTGTGCATATAAATTATGTTTTACCTACCTATCATGGTCTAAAGCAGTCCTGACGGCGTTTTTGCGGGAATGGGCTTAGCCAGAAAATTAGGCCTTAAAAACGTTAACTTTCGGTGTGTCCACAGGAAAGACGGTAACCTAAATCTGTGTATGACCCACGTAGTGATTAATCATATTATAACTTCAAAGTCATCTTGAAATGGATACTGAAGCCGACTGTTACGAGCTTTTCCGACCAAATACGATGTGTGTTTGAGACTTCATATTATTATGTAGGTACTAATACTAGCTTATACTATACTGTACTTCCGTCCGTCTGTCTTAACTTTTAAAGGGCTGTATCTTTTGAGTTTAACTATAACATTTCAAGTAGTAGTGATCCTGTGCAGAGTCCGTCCGGATCACTACCACCATCTTATCCATTAACCACCCGCCAAGCAACAGTGTTTGCATTGTTGTGTTCCGGTGTGGGGATAAGACAACCGGTGAAATTACTAGCATAGAGGCTTTCCATCTTAGACCTCAGAGTTGGCAACGCATTTGAGGTCTTAGGATTATAGTCTTGAGAATTCAAATTTCTATGGGTCTCAGATTCCACTTACCATCAGATGGCCTGAGCGCTCGTGTCCCTTCTCCTTAACATAAAAAAAAAAACTGACTGACTGTTGAGTTTCTTGTGGCGCTTCTTCTATGCAGCATATGACGTGTAAAAGTGCCCGTGCGGCCTACTTACTGAATAAACAACTTTTATCTTTTAATACTAAAAAAATGTATATAAATTTAGGGAGCGACCGACCGTAAAATAACGGTGATATTGTATAAACAAAAGGATGGGTCATACTAATTACATGGCGTCAATTTTACGGACCGTCAAGCGTCGGTGTAGTCCCTCCCTAATAAGGGGGTCTCGTACAAAAACTTTTAGTTACTTACATATATTTTTGTGTGGGTAAGGACCAAAAAGTTGGCCACGCTAACTCACTCAATTAAATTTTCTATGAAACTTTTGCATACATTTGTAGGAATCTTTTTCGTGTCACAACGGAACTTTTTCACTTTTGTTGTTTGTATGGTTAACTACGCTTACTATGGTCCAACTATTTGGTCCTTACCCGTGTTTTGTCTTAATACTTACAAGCGTTGAAAGTTAATGTTAAAAAACCGACAAACTGGAGTCTGGTACGGAACCCTGAGCGCGACTCGCACTTGACTGGATTTTTCTCAATGGATTGATTTGATGCAGTTGGATTGCGAGAGACCAGCAGAAGACGATGGAGAACGTACAATACTTGATACGCATGCGCGACGAAAAGAGAGCCGAGAGGGACGCTAAAGAGAAAGCAGAGAGGGAGAGGCTCGGACTACCCCCTAAAGTAAGTGCAAAGAGAACAACAAAGTAGAAAATAGACTTCTTGTTTATAGCGTGTTGATGGCGTTTTATCGTATTAATCAGTATTTCGGTTGATCAACCGTCACGGGGATTTCCCCCCCCCCCCCCCCCCCGTCCTAACGTTTAGCCACCTACGGGACGGTCGAGCATTTAGTTGTCGGAGTACTAAATTACCTTATACATTGCTTAACTTACGTATCAAACAGAGAGTTCTTAAACAAAGTATTACCTTAAAAGGTTCTATCTTTTAGTGACATTGATTTAGATTACGGTCGTTGTATTTGTATCATAATTCTTATTAAACAACACAACATTAATTTTCAGGAAGAAGAACCAATTGAGGAAAAAAAAGCAGTAAAAGAGGAACCATCAGCTCAAGATGTGAAGTTCGGGCCTGAAGAAGTGACGATCAAAGATAAAATACCCCAGGACATGCTCAGCGGGTCTGAGGCCGACGATTCCACCAGCGAGGAGAGCAGCGGCGACAGTGACGAGGACAAGAAAGATGGTAAACTTTACTAATTGATCATGTTAAGGTACTGTACCGACCTGTCCCAAAAGCAATGGGCGATGAGGGCCACGCCTATGGCTTCGCGGTTGCTGTCTGAGGGGCAGCGGCGTATCTAAATACCTAGCTAGTGGCTTAGGGAATCTACTTATGATTGTAAGGTAACGAGTTATTCCCGCGGTTACCATGTAACAATTTGAGTTTTTCTACTATGTCTGCTGGCCGGAAGACGCACCAAATAGGAGAGGCCTTTGCCCAGCAGTGGGACACTCAAATAGAGTAGCAAAAAAATTATTATCCGATGCTATTACGGCAACATGAGGAAACCTGCACATTCCAACAGCTGAGTGTGGAAGAGGATAATTGCACAAAAGATCCCAAAGGGTTGAAGTGTATCCGTTATGCATTTTTTATTTTTTTTATTTTTTTATGTTAAGGGGAAGGCACACGAGCACTCAGGCCACCTGATGGTAAGTGAAATCTGAGACCCATAGACATTTGAATTCTTAAGATTATAATCCTAAGACCTCAAATGCGCTGCCAACTCTGAGGACTAAGATGGAATGCCTCTATGCTAGTAATTTCACCGGTTGTCTTATCCCCACACCGGAACACAACAATGCGAACACTGTTGCTTGGCGGATGGTTAATGGATAAGATGGTGGTAGCGATCCGGACGGACCCTGCACAGGGTCCTACCACCACCAGCATTAGGTACTTAAAAGGAGTAGGGCTTATTCCGCCTAATTTTTATAATAGGTACCTAATTTACTAATTAAACTAAATTTCAAATTGCCATGGGCTCATAATACCCGAATATCAATTTGCCTCATTCCTAAAATGAACAAAAGTCATAATGACTTTGACCTAAAGCGTCTCATGTCCGAAATGCCTAAATATTGAAATGTACTTGTCCTTAAAATGCCGAATCACAGATACGACAAAATTTCAAAATAGCTTAAACTGAAAACTCCAGAATGCCAAAATGACACAGTTCCAAAATGCCTAAATAGTTGCATTATCTTTATAATATTGGTACTTCAATGTGAGTGCTCAGCTCTAAAGGAGATAGTTTATCAAATTTTACACGAAGGTTCACTAGCCTATTTAAAATTGAGGTATTCTGGCACCTGGTTGTTTTGAACATACGGTGTCCTGCGATAAAGCTGTTGTGAAGTTTGTCCATTATGAGGATAAGACATTTTAAAATTAAGCCGTATTCAAATTAAGGTGTCATGAGGCAAAAAGTTGGGCATTCTGGGATTGAGGTATTTTGACACTAAATCCTTTTGAAATCTAGGAGTATTGGTAATTTAGGCATCATGCACATTAGGTGGAAAAAGCCCTACTCCTTAAAAGGTACGAAAGCAAGAATCAGAAGCTTCACAACAGGTATAGTTAAATAGCTTGTAAAATAAGAACTAGAATGTGTTGCAGCTCCAGCCACCAGCAGCATCCAGTGGTCCCCGCTGATGCGGGGAACCCACTACGTGCAGGAGCTCCAGGCGGAGCAGCCGCCCCGGCCCGCGGAGCCCGTAGACGACTACTGGTACGGCTACCGAGGTCCTCCGCCGAAGCAATCCCAGACCCAGCTGGGAGAAAGGTATCTATAGCCTCCTGAGCTGATTTGTTCCCGACTCGTCGTATTCCTGTTTCGTCGCATTCCTGATTGGTCGTATTCCTGATTCATCGGATTTTTATTATCGAATAAAACTATGCAATGACCACGGCTCCACTTACGTTTTAAAAATGAAAAGATTTTATTACAATAAAAGCGTTTTAATAAAGATATTTTTTACAAATATTGGTATTATATTATTAAACAAAGCCTATTTAAACATTCAATGACTGTCATTTTATCAATAAAATCATTGACTGTTTCCCGTTCTTGGTGATATTTTTGAATATCTTTTGCTCGACGAGTTTTTATCGTACTCGGACAGTGTAACTGCATTTTTCTAATCTTGATGTCTTGATGTTGAGCTTCCACTCGCAGTAGTTCGATAAATGGAAAAAGGGAAGGTTTCTTAGGGATTCTATGATTTCACCGGTTATTCCATCCTCAATAATGTCTTCTTAAGGTTGGCTGGCTCTTTAATATTTAGATCACTTTCCCTTCATGTCTCTTAGTCATGGGACACACGGTACCTATATATATGTATAATTATGTAGAACTGCTCTTCGGGAAGGCGGATAAATAATGGTCCATTATTTATAATGATTTTATATAAATAATTCCGACGAAACGGGAATACGACGAGTCAGGAATCCGACGAATCGGGAATGCGACGAATCGGGAACAAATCCCTGAGCTGTCCAGGTTCTCGATTACATAATGAAGGACATGCCAAATATAAAATGCACCCTGTAATCAAATCAACAAGGTTGTAATCACAATGATGATACTAAAACAGGTATTGGTTGCTAAGTTCTATAATTATGAGTGTGTTAGGCGTGTGCGAGGACTCCTTGCTCAAGGAATGAAAATTAATAGATCTCCATCAATAAAAGAGACACATGAATTAGTAGTGGATTGCTGGCTGCTCTCACTGCCGGCGAGAACTCTCTCCACTAGTTTGTCGGACAAAAGATATAGATCCCGTGTCAATGAAGGAGACGCATATATTCATAGTTGATCGCTGGCTCTACTGGCTTCTCGCTCAACGTCGACGATCCGTTGCTAGCCATAGATGTGATGCCATTGCTATTAGAAAAAAAATGGTGAATCCGTGGGGGTGAATTAAGGTGAAGGAGCAGCCAGAGATACAGTTAGGTGCAAAACTGAGTCAATATTAGCACCTTAGTAGAATGTAAATAAGTTGATGATAATTAAAGGTATTTTTAAATGTTTAAAACGACAAGTACTCCTTGAAATTTGCTACAAATGCTTACCTGAAATGAAATGATTTACCTGTCATTTACAGTTTTTAAGTAAGTTTATCGTAAAAACTGTTGAATTTAACTTTTTTTATTTGTCTAATATTTTAATTCCCTCTGTGGCAACCCAAAATAAGGACCCTGATAAAATTAAAAAAATAGCCTTTCTAAAATGAGTAGAATATTATTAAAATCGGACATACTTTTGGTGGCAGTTATTGGCGACATTAGTTCGGTGCACGGTTCACTTTTGCACCGAGGCAAATTAGCCACACAAACTGGTTCACAGTTCACTATGGTAGCGGATTAAAATTCTGCATTAACTAGAAAACTACGTCCCTGATTCAAGCAGTTGATTGATACCTACCTCATTTTAAAAAGAATGGAATTCTCTATTTTAAATAGTTTTCTTATTTGGGGTTGCCATAGAGAAAACTAAATTACTAGTATAAAACATAAATTGAATTTTTACAGTTTTTGGTACAAAATCTTTAAAATTTATAAATGACAAATAAATTATTTATACAGCAGTTTTGTAGCTAACTTTAAGGATAACTAAGTATTCTGTACTAAGCATTTGAAAGTAGCTTTGATTGTCATCGATTTATTAACATTCTACTAAGGTGGTAATATTGACTCAGTTTCGCACCTAACTGTACCTGAGTACGGGAGAAAGGTATTCATAAACGGGTTACCCTCATCTGGCATAATATTATTTGTTCGAAAGACATTCCACATAACATGCATCGCAGAAAGAAGTGTTTCTGCAGTAAAAGTTATGCGGAATGTCGAATTAAAATTTTGCATAAACATAGGTACTTGGCATAACTATCACTACCCATACATATACATTTTGCAGCACATTATGTAGCAGAAGATGGGAATAATTATTTCCATTAACAGAAGATTACTGTCGCCGATTTTCGTTTAACATAGTTTTATGTACCTACCATAACCATAACATTCGTACTGGGCTGGGATTCTAGAAGGTAATAACGATATCGTTTTTGACCTGTTTCCGTATTGTCAAAGTTTTGATAACTCTTATGTCATTTACAATAATGGCGACTGTGACAAACGATTCTTAAACGTGACAAACACGATATCGTTTTAACGCACCTGAATAGAGGCCCAGGGCCTCTATTCAAGTGCGTTATAACGATATCGTTTTTGACCTGTTTCCGTATTGTCAATGTTTTGATAACTCTTATGTCATTTACAATAATGGCGACTGTGACATAAACGATTCTTAAACGAATCAAACACGATATCGTTTTAACGCACCTGAATATAGGCCCTGGGCTGGGATTGTACACGGTAATAACGATATCGTATTTGACATGTTTCCGTATTGTCAACGTTTTGATTACTCTTATGTCATTTACAATAATGACAGTACGGAAACACGTCAAATACAATATCGTTTTTAGGGCGCCGTAGTCAAACTAGGAACCCTTATAGTTTTGCCATGTCCGTCCGTCCGTCCGCCCGCAGCCTAGTGCAAAGACTATTAGTACTAGAAAACTGCAATTTGGCATGAATATGCATATTAGTCACGCCAACAAAGTGGTACAATAAAAAGTAAAAAAATATTTTTTTAGTGTACCTCCCCTATACGTAAAGTGAGGATGCATTTTTTTTTTCGTCTACCCTATAGTGTGGGTGTCGTTGGATAGGTCTTTCAAAAATATTATGCGTTTGTAAAAACAGTTTTTTAATTAAGTAATCCGTATATGAAATATTAAGCTTGTCCGACATGCTCTTGCCCGGTTTTTTAACGTGTAGAATCTCGGCTCAGTACGTTTATTAAAATATGCGTAGGCCGAGTAGTCGCCGCAACTTAGGTAGTGGTACGCCAGCCCCGTATCTCACCATACCGACAGTGACAGGTGACATTTCAATGTACATGGCGCAGCTTATATGAAACACAGTGATGTATCAGCGTGTTAACTTAGCGATGTATACTGAATTGTCACGTGTCACGTGTCATTGTCAGTATGGTGAAATAGGGAGCAGGTGATCAATGATTTTCTCTAGGTACTTCACAGATTATAATTTTTACATTATTCTGTCCGTTTTTAAAGCTCCTGAACATCAATGTCATAAAACCGACAACAAGTACAAATTGTTAGAATTGTAAATATGGGGACATGCAGATACTATTAAGATCGTGTGAAGTCAAATTACATACCTACTAAGGATAGAGATCAATATCGATTTTGTGTGGCAAAAAAGTACCCTTCGCTCCTCATAACTCCCTAACGGTTACTATTATTGTCTTTTTTACAGGAGTTTTGTGTCAGACTTCGAAAACATAAGCAAATTGCTGTACAAACAAGAATCGCATATTAAAAAGAACAAAGGTACAGGTAACTCATCAAATTTTAATTTATCTGTTGCTAAATGTGACGAATTATTTCACAATTAAATCATTTCAGAAAAGAAAAGTCAAGTTAAAGTAGAAGAAATTCAGGATGAGAAAGTAAAAGAAAATGTTGCTCAGCAGAAACCATTGATTGAAGTCGTAGAAACTCCCGAAACACCAGCTGCTGAAGCTGCAGCTGAAACAGTTTCCGAAGTGATGCCTTTAACGGATGTGGTAGAAGAAGGCAATTTAGTTATTGATCATGACAAAAAGAAAATTCATGAAAAAAATACCGATAATAAAGACGTTAGCAACAAATCTGAACAAATTGATAAAACACAAACAAAGAAAGAACAAACCGATAAAGACAAGCAACCTATGAAAAAGATTAAAATAACGGAAATTAAACCTGAGGATAAAAAGGACCTTAAACAAGGTGAAATACAAGGCACTGGAACAGAAATGGATAATATAGTAAATGAAACTAAAATTGAGCCAAATGTAGAGTTAACACAAGAAGTGGTAGAAAGTGATGATGTCAAAACAAGTGACGGTCAAAATAAAGATAAGCAAGGTGAACAAAGTAACGAAATTAAAAAAGTATCTGGCGAAGTTCCTTCAGAACCGAAACCTGATAGCAAAAGTAACATTGGTGAGTAGTTATAATACTATTAAATAGATAAAAACACCCGATATACTTCTAGTAGCAGCCCCTTCTGATATCTCTTTAACGGCTAACAAACAAAACCTAGACAAGAATCAACCTGATTATACTAGCTTTGTTAAAAATAAGCGCATTGGAATCAGTCTATCCGTTAGGGAGTAACGATGCCAAAGACGCACACCTCTTATAATACCCCTCTTCTTCTGTCATGGGTTAAAGCGACGAGTCTCATTGAATATTTTTAGGCTAGGGGTTTGGCCCACCCAATCAAATTCTGACTCACGTGATGGTAATTAAGCTATATGCTAGTTTATTAGCAATATTTATTTGAAATGCTAGTAGATTCATTCTTGTACGAGCGACGTTTGGTTCTCGATGTGGCTAAAATACTAAATAATTGAATTTGAAAATGACAGCACAACAGAGTGGAGACGGCGTCTCCCTCATGAGCTACATGAGGAGTGTGAACGACAACACCCAAGATGATGAGGATATGCAACCCAGCGCCGAGGATCTAGAGATATTCGCGGAGATCGAACGAGACCAGCTGGAGAGAGAGGACAGAATAGCTCGCGGGGAGCCAGCCGTCGATCCTATGGTACCTCTAATATTTTGAGCATTTATATTAGTCTGTGTTTACATTTGCTTTACAAAAGCATAGATTTTCTTTAATGGATGTTGTAAAGGTATGAGGTCCTAATAAAAAATCAATTTTTCTACCTGGGAGGAGGCGCAAGCCGGCATCTTGAAATGAAGTTGCCAAACGTAGACACTTTTGGCATGAGTAGTATAAACAAGAAAAGATCTTGCATAGTTTGACATTATGCACATATTCATTCCTCACTCACACAATGCGCGAAGAAAGAGAACGGAAGCATTGCATTGAATTTTATGCTATGACTTTCACAAAATAATATTAAATCACAAGGGTATGTTACGGGGTAAGGGTGAGGGTATATGCAAATAGATCAAAATAGTCACTTATATTTTAATTGTGCACAAATTACTTCGCTGGATTTCGTCTAATGCACTCACGAACGCATTTGATCGTTTTTGCATCTTAACAGATAGTTTTCGACTATATTTAGGCCTCTTTCGTGAGGGTCCTAGGCTTTTAGCCGAGATGAGTTTGGTTTTTAAACCAATCGCGTCACTGGTAGATCACGTGACTTTTCGTATCACGTGATCTACCAGTGACGCGAATGGTTTAAAAACAAAACGAATCGAAACGCTAGTTAGCGAACGCATCTTGGCTATATAGTAAGGCACTGTTTCCTTGAATCACTAAGGTCCACGATATGAACCTACATTGATTGATATTATAATATCCCGCATGATCTAAACTTTTATAAATTTTAGCAAAAAGTACAATAAAAGAATTTATAGACTTAAAAACTCTACTTGAAAAAACACAATACTGACAAAAAAACGCTATATTTGAAGATATTGAATACTAATACCCATAAAACCAGAAAATATATTTTGCTCGTCGTCCCTTTAATTGTACCAGTCTTTATTTTCCGTAAATGAATGGCGTACATACTGCTCACTCGAAAAAAACTAGAATTTTAAATTATCAAAAGTAAAACACAACTCTTTCAACCCGCGTGGATGCCGGGTTAGAATAGTGCCACTCCCTGTCATCCCGTGGATGCCGTAAGAGCCGACTAAGGACGCTTCCTGACTTGTCGGTATGCTTGCAGTAAAACACGGAATCAGCAAGGGTTGCTAGGCAACCAGTGGCATCTACCAATCAATGCGCAGCGTTTACGCCGCCTGGGCCTCTATTCAGGTGCGTTAAAACGATATCGTGTTTGACTCGTTTAAGAATCGCTTATGTCACAGTCGCCATTATTGTAAATGACATAAGAGTTATCAAAACGTTGACAATACGGAAACAGGTAAAAAACGATATCGTTATAACGCAGTTGAATAGAGGCCCAGTACGTTTTACTGCAAGCATACCGACAAGTCAGGAAGCGGCCTAAGGGAATAAAGGCTTGTAGTACCTTTAGGCGATGGCCTTGCAACCTGTCACTAATACACTAGTAAACTTCTTGGCCTGACTTTGCAAAATATGGTTACATAAATTATAAACAAGTATTTTTAGAGTTGGTAGTATTTCTGCAGCTCCCCCACTCTGAGAATAAAGGCGTGATGTTATGTATGTGTATGTAACTAGATTCCCAAAACACCAGATACAAAATATTGGGTAAATATAACAATACCCTAATTAGAATGTTTGGGATTCCGGTATGTTAAAAAATTGGTATTTTGACATAAAGTTGTTTTCCCCGAAGCCTGGAAGGCTGCTATTGTTAAACCTGTCCCTAAAACTTCCTCCCCCACTAATTTAAAAGACTATAGGCCCATCAGTATTCTCCCTGTTTTGTCTAAGATCATCGAAAAAGTCGTGTGTATGCAGCTCTCGAAATTCTTAGAAGAAAATGAACTTCTTCCTGCAAAACAGTCAGGATTTCGCAAAAAAACTAGTACTGCTACAGCTCTTCTAGATGTTATTGATGATATCCTGGCCGCCCAAGATGTAGGGGAGGGTTCTATCCTCGTTTTGCTAGACTTTTCGCGGGCGTTTGATACCATAAACACTACGCTCCTGCTTTCCAAGCTTTCGTATTATGGTTTCGAACCTAGTGCGGTCGCTTGGTTTTCTAGCTACTTAAGCGGGCGTAAACAGATGGTTGAGATATGTGGTGCTAATGGGACCCCCGTAGCTTCTGACCTGGCTGCTATTAATAGAGGAGTTCCCCAGGGATCAATCCTTGGCCCGATTCTCTTTATTCTTTACAGTGCGGACATTGTCAACTGTGTTAGGAACTGCAAATGTCACCTATATGCCGATGACCTGCAGTTATACTTTTCGTTTAACCCCAACGACACAGTATCGGCTGTTGACGCGATAAATCAGGATCTTGACCGGATCGCGCGATGGTCTGATCTCAACAGTTTGGTCCTCGACCCCTCAAAATCCAAATTTTTAGTTTTAGGTACAAAACACCTTATCTCTAAGATAATATCCCATGATCGACCTGTGGCTATTAATAATAGTAAGCTCGAACGGGTAGCTGAGGCTCGGAATCTGGGAGTCCTTATGGATAGTACACTGCGTTTTGAGAAGCACATTCTTGATACGGTACGGAATTGCTTCTACCGTCTTAAGTTACTGTATCGTGTAAGGAATTATCTGAATATTGACATGCGTATTAAATTGTGTGACTCCTTGATTCTCTCTAAACTCAGTTATGCAGACACAGTTGTCGGCAAGTGCCTTCTGGCCCGCACTAAGGTTCTCATACAACGTCTGCAAAACGCCTGTGCTAGATTTTGCTATCCAATCCCACGACGATCGCACGTCACTCCTTTCTTAAACCAAGGTGCCTTGCTCAAGATGGAGGCTAGACGGACGCTTCATCTGGCTTCGCTGTTGTTTGGCATCATAAAAAATAAACAGCCCACGTTTCTTTATTCTAAACTCATATTTCCTCGCGCGCAGGAAAGACTGGCTCTTGGTCTTATATATCCACGACATAGAACGGCAGCATTTCGCGGCAGCTTCCGGTACGCTGCCACGTAATGCTGGAACAACCTACCTCCCCCAGTAAGAAAATCCCCTTCACTATTTATTTTTAAAAGAAAATTGAAGCAACACCTCTTGACTTTGCAATTGGCTCAAGCATAGCCGTTCTGTGTCGTCACCCGCCTCCTTCCATCGTCCATCGTTCGCCTCTTTTATCATCCGCCTCTATAAATATACTATAATAAATTATTTGTATACATCCTATTGCTATATTTCCTGTTATCCCGCATTTATTCCCCATTGTATTTTATTCACATAATAGTTAGGTTATATGCGCAGCTTAGAGTAGGTAGTATCACCCAGCAATGTTCTCAACAATTGTAATATCAGACCAACATGAGATGTCATAATTTATTTTCGTTTATCTTATTCATAATTTCTATTTCAATGTCATTATCTTCTAATTATGTAATTCCCTGTTCGCTGTCTCGCACACGCGGGCGCCTGGATCCACGGAAGATCAGCGTCGTGGCGCTCACAAGCGACTCGACTTCATGCTGAGTGGTATCCATTTTTGCATGCAATTGTGTCCAATTCTTATGTATTGTAGTTTCTTTAGGTTTGTTAATTGTTTGCAAAATAAATGAATTTCTTTCTTTCTTTCTTTCTTTCTAAAGCGGTACAAACTTTCCCTCCACAGAAGCTGTACCACGAGGATATGCTCGAAGAGACCGCCAGGGAGGAGATGGCGCCGGTGCACGAGAAGCCGCGCGCGCGCCGCCCCGCCATCTACCGCCACGACAACGCCTTCGACCGCGTCGCGCTCAGCCAGCTCACGCGGGGGGACAAGCCTGGTGAGACCAGTCGCTATGGTCCCTAATGTCCCTATACTCATAATAGGTGACAGGTGACAAATTGGGCTACATTGCAAAGATTTACTGTCATTTGGTAAAGGAAAATCGACGACTCGAGATTATAATGTCAAACCAGAGAAATGACAATTTGAAATAGGTACATCGGAAAAAAAAATTACATGGGTCAAATTGTCCAATACGATATAGACCGAAAGAAATATGTCCATTTGTATTTACGTACACTCAGAAATATGACCAATCGTAAATACGTCCTACCTGAAACATACCCAATCATAAAAACGGCACTTTGTGCATAATAATATTTTAATTTGCACCAGATTCATGATGGACAAAATTCTAATTAATTTAAAACGAAAATAATTTTGGCTTTGACTATTTTTAGCATAACTTATTTTTTACTATATTCACTTTTGACCCAACTTCAGAATGGTGTTCGCAATGACACTGAATCATTGAGAAGATAGCAAGTTAGCATCAATGAGATTTATACAGGCTGCGCAATGTACATAATGCATATTGGGAGATGAATTAAGAATAGAATAGAAAAAAATATTAAAACGGAATTGAGAATTTAGGATGAAGGTTTTGAAAATCAGTTGGGTCGTTTATGCTCTTGGGGATTATTGGTAGTGGTAGTGTTATTGAGTGGATCAACAAAAGCGTTATTTATTAATAACAAAGTCATGATGAAGACGTAAAAAAAACGCGATTGGTTACAGATGAAACGAAGGTGAAGCTGACTTACATTCCCGGAGCAGTACTGTACGAACAAGTGGACACTCGCCCGACTCCATTGGATTACGAGATCGGGGAGGAAAGGATCGATTCTGGACGTATGTTATTTTATGCAAATATGAGTTAATTATGTGTTTTTGATTGCTACTTTACAAATTATTCAAGTTTAAACGCTATACATACGTACCTATTAGGTTCCGAAAGTATGTGTGGGGATGTGGAAATACTACTGAAGCATAGGAAGCATATTATAGAGGGGTTTTTCCTATCTTCCAACGTATCCAACCCAGGTATGTGGAAATTTTGCCATATACCTGGGTTGGATAGGTTGGAAGATGGGAATATCCCTTTAGAGTTTCTGAAATTTCACATACGCATAAATTAATTTATTTTCTCAGCATCATCTCCTGATACTGATTCAGTAAATATTCCGAGCGATAATGCTGCAAGCACGACCGACGAAGAGAAACTAAAAGAAACTAAACCAGAGGAGAAAAAGAAAGCAGCAAGACCTAGAACAGCTGCTGCAAATTCTAAAACCACTTTTAATAAATCCACTAAAGGAAGACTTAGTATTACTCCTAGGCTAGGCGAAGACAAAAATAAAAAAGAAGAAAAAATCAATTCACGAAAGTCTATAAGTGTTGTTGAAAAAGATACTACTAAAGCTACTGCTCTCAGAAGACAATCCATTGCTGCAATGTGTGTAAGCAAACCTGTCGATGTAAAAAAAATAGTAAAGAAGGAGCCGGCTAAAAAAATGGAACTAGTTAAAAAGATTGAGAAAACCAAGTTAGTAACAGAAAAGAGCGTCAGGATACGACCTGAAAACATAGGTAAAAATGTTATGAATAAAAATTTTAAAAAGACTCAAATTAACACAAAGGAGGAAAAAAATAAAACTCCAAAGGAAAGTCCAAGAGAACCTGGAGATAATAAAAATATAGAAAACGAAGGCACAATCCCAAAACCTGAGAGTAAACTTGAATCTCCCCGTGCCAAAACAGAGATAGATGAAAAGCAACAAATTCCTGAGAATGTTACTGTTGAGGAGACAGAAATAATCAAAACTGTCGAAAATGAATGCGTAGGCGTCTTAGACACGTCCGGAAATATAAAACAAGATTATGTAGGTGAATCAGGTAATAACTTTATAATTTCTGAAATCAGTTCTGTTGTTAAAATATTCTGCATTATATGATAATGATAATTTACATTTTTATATAACAGGTAATGCAAATGAAGATATAAAGGAAGTTCAGGATAATCTGGAGTCCACAGAAATCCCGTCGACGTCGTACGAAAACATGATGTTCGTTGATAGCGGCGAAGCGAAGAGGTCTATCATCAGCGCCATCAACTCCTATGAAGATGATAGGTTTCCTTCTCAAGGTTCTGATTTTTTTTTCGTAATAAGTATATAAGGTAAACATGTCTAATAAGACCCTTGTCTTAAGGATGGTAATTTTATAATTCCGCAGGTGTAAACTACTCTGACATGACGGAAAACGCGAGGATTGAGCAGAACGTCGCCTCAGAGATCCTCGAAAGGACGTTACACTATGAGGAGAAGGAGATGTTCCGCCAGCTGGACGTGCTCTCCAGTCATGCGGGGAAGCTGGACAACCAGACCAACACGCTGCTTGAACATATGACGGATGAACTGGATGAGCGATACACGGTGGGTGGACTGTTCACGGTAGACGTAGGTAGGCAGGAATAAGAACTGAGAACGAGTTCGCGCCTCCACTGGCTGTAATCCTAGACTATCCAACAAAATTTCAAAGTATGTTAAAAATGTTATATTTTATTTTCTAGCTGCCAGAGGTATCCCACATCTTATCCGCCCACATTGACGCAGCGGAGCAAACCTGGCGATCTGGCAACTTTGTGCCTTCCTACATACAAGCCAGCCCTCCCGAATCTCTCGCGGATGACAACGACCACACTCTCCTCCCAAGCGACTCCTCTTTGGACCTAGAAGACACCCTCACCGAAGGAAACCCTCCCATGGACGTCATTAGGGAACGGGAACAAGATGATTCGGGAATAGGAGAGATTAACGATTCTAATGTGGAGTATAAATCTTTTCATGATGAAGATGAGCCCAATGAAGAAAAAGATACAGTGCCATTGTACTTGTCTGGTGATGAGGAGGTTTTCGAGGACTGTATTGATCAGACCGTTGTTGAGGATGATTTTGAGCGGGTTGATGAGAATCTATCTCTGGAAATGAAGATTGCTTTAGGGATTGAGGAGTCGGAATAAGTTAACTGACGAAGTTAGAATAAGGTTTTGGTGACTTGAATGCTAATAGGGTTTTTGCTGATGCACTGAACAATTATGATTGGTTATTACATTTTACATAGCCTAACTAGTGCAAATCTTTTGAATAAGATACACAATATAGTTGAAGTGGTTTTAGGCCCGTATTAATAAACCGATCTCGACTGTAATGCCCGTCTCAAGATGCGTCAAAAATGACAGTTTTCTATGGTTTGACGTTAACTTTGACGTATCTTGTGACGGGCATTACAGTCGAGATGAGTTTATTATTACGGCCCTTATGGCCGAATTAATAAACTCGTCTCGGTTTAAATGCCCATCTCAAGACAAGTCAAAGTAAACGTCAAACCATAGAAGACCGTCATTTTTGACGTATCTTGAGACAGGCATGTAAACCGAGATCAGTTTATTAATACAGGGCCTTAGAGTAGCGTTAGCGTGTAGTATTTTCACAAGCTCGTTTCGGCAGACGCGCCACATTTCACTCAAATCAGTCGGTCGTCAGAGGCGCCCGGAATGGCATCTCTCGCGGCTCGCTTATACGAACTTATAAGCGCGTCAAGGCTGTCAAGTGTGTGGCAAGGCTGGTTGTTTACGCGGCGGCATCCCTTGACAAACGGCGGCAAGTGCCAAGGTGGCGCGATCCAAAGGCGACGACACTATCTTAGCGAATGGACTATAAGCGCACACGCGCTTCCAAAACGAGCTTTTCCACTCTGAAAACGATAATTGAATGATGTCACGACCTGGTTAGTGGTCTATATTGCACGTTTAGTTGTGAGAGTTACCTCATATTTATTTAATTATTTTTAATTATTAATATACAGTTAGGTGCAAAACTGAGTCAATATTAGCACCTTAGTAGAATGTTAATAAGTTGATGACAATCAAAGCTATTTACAAATGCTTAATATAGAATCCTTGAAGTTTGCTACATAACTGCTGAACAAACGGCTTACTTGTCATTTAAAGTTGTTTAGTAAAATTAAACCAAAAACTGTAAAATTTTATTTTATGTATTTATACTAGTAATTTATTTTTCTCTATGGCAACCCCAAATAATAAAACTATTCAAAATAGCCATTCCATGTTCTTTGAAATGAGGTACCCACTTCTTGAATCAGGGACGTAATTTTCTAGTTAAGTATTGCAGAATTTTAATTCGCGCCCATAGTGAACTAACAACCAGTTTGTATGGCTAATTTGTCTCGGTGCAAAAGTGAACCGTGCGCCGAACTAATGTCGCCAATAACTTCCACCAAAAATATGGCTGATTTCAATAAATTCGTACTCATTTTAAAGAGGCTAAATTTGTGTAATTTTATGAGGGTGCTTATTTGGGGTTGCCATAGAGAGAATTAAAATGTTAGACAAATAAAAAAGATTAAATTTAACATTTTTTACGTTAAAATTACTTGAAAACTGTAAATGACAGGTAAATTATTTGGTAGGCGGATATGTAGCAAATTTCAAGGAGTACTTGTCTGTATCTTTTATTATCATGAACTTATTCAAATTCTACTAAGGTTCTAATATTGACTCAGTTTTGCACCTAACTGTAGATGCTTATTTAACAAAACGGTTTTAGTGTAAGTATTTTCGTACGACTTTTTCACGATAGTTATATTAATGCGAAGTTTAATTTAATTTATTTATTTAACTTTATTTCAAGAATATGTTTTTGTTTTTATTTTAGTTTGTATTTTATGTTATAAATAAATGACTTCTCCCTTTTTTCCTTTAGTGTCTCATTTCTGTGAAGTCGTACCCTAATATAATCCACGGCACGTAAGTAAAAACCAACATGGCCGCTACTGCGCAGGTAGGGAGTTTCGACTGTACTCCAGGCGACAGCGCCGCGTGCGCGGGGTGGGAGGTGAGAAGCGCCTCCCGCCCCGCTCTCACCACAGGTGAGACCCTAAAATCGACTGCGCAGTTTTTACTTACATGCCGCGCATTATACTAATTTTACGTATTCAGAGATTCTGCCTCAACCGCAGTTTGTTAATTTGAGTAGGGGGGCGCAACTTAACGAGTGAGTCCCATTTGTTCCATAGAACATGACGTAATAGAACAATTTGAGAAAATATTATCCCTATTTGTACTATAGAACAGTTTGTACTTTTTGGTCTCAAATTGTTCCATAGAACAAACTATGTATGTAAACTTCTTGATGTAAACTGGTCACTTGAGAGTGGTTTGCTAGCACTTGTCTTAGTGACATTGATGATTAGAATAAAAAAAAACTAATAAAAAAAGTCGGGCGAAATGCTAGTATGTAGTTCCATAGAACATAGTGGGAAAAATAAGTCTCATTTTGTCTGATGACGCCATGTTCTATGGAACAAATGGGACTCGCTCATTAGAAGGCATTTTCCGCGTCGTTGTATGGTTTTGATACAACGACGCCGAAGATGCCCTTCTAATAGTAGTTATTCTTATGGGAACGCTCGGCTCAACGTCCACACCACTCGAACGCTCTCAGTGGGGACGCTCCTTTTGATTACCAATAGGTTTCAGCACATTTGATAAAATGAAAATGCAACATTTAAAATCTAGAATATATATTTTTAGATATTTATTAAAATATGTAGATATTGCACTTATATAATACCCAAAAAACATACAAAAATAATTATCTGTCAACACCTTGGTTGTATACCTCCAACAGGAAATAAATCGTTACACACCTTTTTTCGGACGGTCGTGTAAAAACTAGCTTAAAATAAAAAGAATACTGCACGCTGATTGGTTGATTGTTATCATTATGGGTTACCTGATTGGTTAGTATTTAAACAAATTACTCACAACTTATGATAAGGAAATATCCAAGCAGCGTTCAATATTCTCGCAGTACCGACTGTTACAACTCACGACATACCCGAGCACGAATATTTACTTTCTATCGAGCGTGCAACGTTATCAAGAACACGTGTGGCGATAGATATCAGCGCCCTCTAGTCTGTATTAAAGCAATCACGGCCATCGACGCACATATTTCACCATGTGCCTCAAACGCACAGACGCGTTCATAATATTTAGTGTCTTTCACCCTATGCCTTCAACGCATATATGAATTCTGAATTTTTAAATGTTCGACTTGAGTCTAAAAATAATAATATAAAATGTTACTTCTTGGATAAGAAGATATCTAATGCCCCAAATTATACTATACAAATTATACTATAAGTAATGATACAACATTATTATGATTAGGTATTATTTAGTTATTATTTTTCTGATGATCAGTATGAATGTTATCAAATATTATAAAGATATTTTAGGAATATTAAATATTAATAACCATGTTTTATTCAAAATAACGTGTTGTTAGAATAATTACCTGGTTCCAATGCGAACAAGCCAATTTCAAATTAGTATGACTATGAACTCACATGTGCCTTGGAGGCACTGGGTAATAGTCAGTTGAACTCACATGAGCGTTTGGGGTACACAGCAAAGTGCGGCACTTGGTGAATGTTCAGGTAACGAGGGCGGCAGTGAATGCCATGAATTAATATCGTTACGAATAGAGTATAGAATGCTTCGATGACTACATTGCAGTTAGCCGCCTTCTATGCTATGATGGGAGTATCGCTAAAGTACATGAAATATATTTACAGCTAGTCGATCTTACTATCCATGCAAAATTAACTCTTATTAACCTACTTTAGCTCTACTCACAAAAAACTCTTGAAATAACTTTATTTTGACTTACGTCTAACATTCTCATCTTAATAATAATAAACTCGACAACTATTGACATCTGTAGTCTCATATCTTTTTAAAGAGTGATTTTACCCTGACAATTAACGGTACACTTCGTACTTAACATTACATTAAAACAATAAATAAACACACTAACGCCTAAGTGCCTAAACTAGGACGAATTAAATTATTTCCGATTTATTTGGCATATCTACAATTGCATGTACTTATGTCAACGATGGACTTTATATCTACAATATTTTATAAAGGTGTTATACACAGAAAAATAGTTCCTTCCTTATTCTATCGATTAAACATAATTTTAGTTGCCGATAAAAATAAACATCAACGCAAAGTAGCTAAAATATAAATAAATATCTCACAATACCTAGACCTAATCCCAATCTGTGCTCTAGGCTTGTTCTATGAGCACTAAACAACGATATACTGATATAAACTGTAATTCTATGGAACTTGCTAACTATGTAAACAAACAATATATTGAAATTGACATCTAATGTCAATTTTAGTATGGCGGCTTGTTTACATAGTTAGCAAGTTCCATAGAATGACACTTTATATAAAAATATACTTAAATACAAAAACCCCGTGTGGTTGCCGGGTTAGAATAGTGCCAACCATGTCTTCCCGTAGATGTCGTAAGAGGCGACTAAGGGAATAAGAGCTTGTAGTACTGTTAGGCGATGGGCTTGCAACCTGTCGCTAATACACTAGGAAACTTCTTAGCCTGATTATGCACAATGTGGTTACAGAAATATAAACAAGTCTTTTTAGAGTTGTTGGTATTTATGTAGCTTTATCTACCCGGCTCTGGGAATGAAGGCGTGACGTTATATATGTATGTATATACGAAAAAATATGAAATACCTGGGAACAAAATACTCCCGCTTATCACACAAATATCTGCCTTAACCAGAAACCGCTAGCTTCATAGGCAAATATAATATAACATCGTTGTCGTATATAATAAATATCCATTGTAATAACTAGTTTAATTAAAAAAACAATTGTGACTAAAGAAAATTATGTTTTGGCATGGTTTCTTAGTGAAAAACGAATACAAAAAAAGCTGTGATGCTACAATATTGCTAAAACTTAAATATATTCTTCTAAACTCTGGACTGGGTCTTAATTCGACATTGCTTAAGTTATACAAAAGAAACAAGTCTCTATCGTTGCAGAATAGTTAGAACAGCATTTCTCTTTTTTTGCGTCTTAGAGACATAGCCTGATTTAAAAAAAATGCATGTAGGTAGAGAACATCAAACTATGCAAATTAAATAATATACTAATATGTCCCAAAAAAAATTATGGAAAGTTCCTTTTTTGTTACCAAAAACGTATGAATATCGGTAACACAAAAGGAACTTTCCATACATTTTTTTTGGGACATATTAGTGTACAGGATAATTATTTGATCAGTGCACATATTTTAACATATGATTTTGTATCGTTAACATAATATTACGACAGTAAAAAGAGTTAAAAAATGTTTTTTTTTTGTTGCAAATTATTTCTCTTTTACCTTGTCGTGTGGACACAAAGTCACACTAGAAATGATGACATGGGTTGTCAAGCTGTAGGTATGCGATGCACTGTATTGATATTCGAAATTTGAAATTTCATTCATTAACTTACTTAACAACACTCCCCTCTCCTCGCACCCCTGCATTAGAGGGTCCATGAATATCGTTAACTTAGTGGAATCATTGAATCGGCAATATCTCTAATATTTTTCAAGCTAGAGTAAAACTAACACAACATGTGTTATTGATTAACAATAGCGAAGCAAATATTAAAATTTGTGCACCTATTAAAAAATACCAGGGTATTTTTTCTATTCGTAGCAAAAAAAAGAAGAGAAATGCTCGAAAGGGAGATCCGAGCGGCAACTTTTACTAGCCCTCTTGGATTTGCCTGTATGAATTGTGCTCATAAGCTTTTCAGAACACTCTAATTGATGGTAAAAACTGCATTATTTGCATACATATATGCATTAAGTCCTGTTTTGCAGATTAATAGTAGTAATTGCAACTGATGCATGAAAAAAATAATGAAAAAAGATTTATTGTTCAAACAAACAAATACTATAATAAGAGTATCTCTGGGCTCTGAGCTAGGTGTCCTTAGTTACAGAGCCCAGTACAGCAGCAAGCAGAGTTGAAAAGGAGAGGTAATAGTCGAACAGAGTGCACAGTATATCAATTGATTCATGTGCAAAACACATTAACACAAAAAAGGGCGAAAGTGTACAAGAGAATTTAATACACTTGTAGGTTATTAGTGTGTATGTGTGCCCCTAATGTGAACATCATGAACCTTTTTTTGAGGAGTCCGTGCTTCCACTGTGAGGTCACATCCCCATAGTGAATGGACATAAATCGTGGACTTGTCACATTATCAGATCGTTTTGTATGGGTGTTTAGAGTAAAAGTTACTTACTTTCCTGCTGTTAGATTCAATCTCATTTGCAAATATTTCACTATTTTGTAGTGTGTTGGGCCTCGCGAGGTTTAATTTGTTAGCCTAATACATTAAATGCTTACACACGAATTATTAAATTTACCTTTAAACATTTGCAACGATGTTGTTTGTTTCGTTAAAATACTGTCTCTTATATGACTTAGACCAAAGTCGAATTGACCCCCAGAATCTTAAATGAAAGAAAAACTGCTTATTATATATGGATATCCCTATCGATATGTATATTTATTAAGGACATACACTCAGGAGCAATGCAATCGGGTCACTTTCTACGGAAATTCTATACTAAGTGATCCGTTTTTATTACCCTTGACTTTAGTATAAGAATATATAACTAACACTAGGCGCTATTAGCGTAATTAACATTATACATAAAATAGTACAACTTTATTTACAATTCTCGCTTACACAGTTTTAAGGATATTAATTTTTATAATGATAGTAAAGCATTTTAAACTTAAAGAATAAGAGAAACAAAGTTAAATATTGCACGCGTATAAAACATTAAAGTGTATGCTAATAACATTTGCATGTTGTATGCTCAATATTTGGTTTGCATGACAATATAAAGAAATAAAATATATATTTCATTGCTTACCATTATTTTAGGTTTTACACGTTAATATATTTTGCCTTAATAAGACATAAAACAATTGTATATAATAATATGACAACGAAAAAACAATAATTAGGTATAGGTTAAAATTTCTTGGGATATTATAAAATAACTTATTCTTTATAATTTTAAAATGTTCCTCTTAAGATTGCACTAAAACAATTTGGGTAATTAATGTTAAAACTGTATAGATATGATACCATGATGGTAAATCAACAATGATTACAGAAAATAATGTTAAGAGAAAAATGTACTTATGTAAAGCTTTTTGTCCATAAAATACATAACCGAAGAGGACGAGGACAGAAAAGTTGGACCATAGTTAAACGTTGTTAGCCATACGAACAACGAAGGCGAAATACAATTGATAGCGAGAGTTATCATCACGCTCAACTTTTTCGTCCTAAAACAAATTTTAATAAATAATTTTCTATTATAATGATATGTCAACATCGACTCGTGGTAATTAGGAAGCACTAGCGATGAGACACGTTTTCAACTGTCTTTTCACATAAGATAAAATAACAATTTAATACCTAAAAGTAAGTTGAAAAGTCACTTTAATTACTGAGACTGCGTCCAAAAGGTACTCAAAAGCTCAAAAAAAAAAAACAGGATATATTAAAGAACATTATTAATAACTTATCACAAAATAAAGAAGTTGAAATCAAAGAGAACACCAACAAAAATACGCTGCAACATTACAGAAGAATGGTTTATTTACCCATACCAAGTGCATTTTTTCAAACAGAAGACGTAGGATAACTTCTAAGATGTTAGAACAAATATTAATTGTCTATTACGAATGTCACATATACAGTGTGTAAATGGTATACGGGCGTTCCTTTTAACTGTGGTAAGTACAACCCCTACTAAGCACATTTAGGCAGCTTTTGTTAAAATTACGTACATTGCGGGTCGATAGTATGTTCAAAAATTAATAACGGTGTATACGTTAGCGTAATCAAAATAATTATTTCTGTTAGTGATTAGTGGAGTCTTAATCTATGCCCTGTTTTAATAAACGCCCGTATACCATTTACACACTGTATATATTAAATAACTGAAAAGGTTTTTTTTAATTGGTTTCTTTTGTTCGACTTGTACAGAAAAACATTGTTACATCACTAGTCTATCAGAACCGCTAAATGCTACCTAACTGCCACGACTCACCAATGTTCGAATTAAACAATGTAAACAGAGTGGGCACCCGATGCTGTAATACAGTGGGCAATAAAAGTAGTCAAGCGGACGGTTAAACAAACTCTCAACACGTCGTATAGTTCAATAAATTGTAACCTAATATTTGACATAATAAAATAAAAATAAAACAAATAAAAAAGTCCCAGATATGTACATATGTAATTTTCTCGCCTTAAGAGGATTGTGAAGCGACGTTAAAATCGCGTAACTGACAAAAATATGACATACAAATTTAGCTCCGGGCGATAACGTTTCTCACCCCCTACATCTAATCGGATTTCCACGATTTTTGAATATGTTGTAGATATTATGATAATCTAGGTGTACGTTTCCGCTTTGGTTTTTGTAGTTTTCTTTCTTTCCAATAAATATTAGAATATATAGTATATAACGACTCCGGGAATAAGGGCTTGTAGTATTGTTAGGCGATGGACTTGCAACCTGTCACTGATACACTAGTAAACTTCTTGGCCTGATTGTGCAAAATGTGGTTACAGAATTATCAACAAGTCTTTTTAGAGTTGTTGGTATTTCTGTAGCTCTGCCTACCCCACTCTGGGAATGACGGCGTGATGTTATGTATGTATGTATGTAATAAATATTTTATCGGAAAGGAAAACGTTTAGACCTAGATTTTCATAATATCTACAACATATTCTAAAATTGTTAAAATCGGACAACGTTTAAGGGGAGGAAAACGTTATCGCATTTTGTAAGGAAATTATTTGCTTCACAGCCCTCTGTTAAATAAAAACAGCAGTTTACGACCAAATAGTTACTTTTCACGTAGGGACGGATGTTATTTACTACAATTTTTTTAAAATTAATTAGTTGTTTTAGGGTTATTACTAAGCCTCGACTATCCGTCCGTTTTGTCAGCGTGTTGTATCTTATGAACCGTAATAGGTACAGTTGAACTTTTTATAGAGTGTATTTCTATTCCCGTTTTAACAACGAATAATATTATAAAAAAAAATAAGAGGGCCTTTAACCCTTCAGTCGGCAAGACAACTATAAAGTTAGTTTAAGCTTGAATTTTGAGTTCTTGTTATAAAGCATTTTTTCTTTTTGACAGCAGCCGTTATACGGCTGCTTGCCGCTTGAAGACTTACTAGTCTTTTATTTATTTCCTCGCAATCGCGATGAAAAACATTGTGTACCACGGGCAGTAAGGGGATTACAAACTCAATTCATTAAAAGACCTCCTTCAACGTCGTGCTTCTAAGACTCGTTATAAATCCCCTTCTTACGGCCCTCGGTGCACAATGTACTATAATTTAACTTGGTAATTGAACGTAGTCCCCTCAGCTACTGCTACTGCTAAAGTAATGTTACCTCTAGAAGTAAATAAGGAAATTATACCTTCAACGTTTTCTTGTTTCACCCAGCGTGGTGTTTCAAGTCGAATATCTCCATCAGGAGCGGCTCGATGGGGTTGACGTCGAGGTAGACCCCGGTGACCTCTTCAGCGAGCTTGCGGAGTTCTAGAATCTTCTGGATGAGCTTGAGGAAGGTGGACTTGGCCTCGCAGCCCGGGTAGATGCTCTCTAGGTAGCGCCGGAGGAGGTAATAGTAGGAATTCTAGAAATAAAATAAATAACAAGTTTAGGGTACACTACATAATAAGGAACATGCATTTTTTTTACGCTCTCTGGAAAGTGCTATGGAAAAGAGGAATATATGTATAAGCGAAATAATTGTCGTGTAATTTTTTCATAAGATGTGAAGCTTTAAAAAGTCATAGTTCAGACCCCCTGCAAAAACACTCTATACAAAATCGCCGACAAGAATGACTTCACAGTGGTTGTTCCAAAAAAAAAAAAAAAAAGTTAAAAATATAAGGGCCTTATAAAGAAATTTTTATTTATTTCGTACATTACTATGTTTAAGCCAATCTCGTTAAATTAAAATATTATGTAACAAAATGAGGATGCCGAAAAAACAATTTAAACATTAAAAGGAGTTTTAAAAAAATCACTAGTTTTTGGTTGGGCTTGCAACCTGGCACTAATACACTGGGAAACATCTTAGCCTGATTGTGCAAAATGTGGTTACAGAATTATCAACAAGTTTTTTAGAGTTGTTGGTAATTCTGTAACTCTGCCTACCCCACACTGGGAATGAAGGCGTGACTTTATGTATGTATGTTTTGATTCTGTATAAAATCTTAATAAATGTGTCAAAACTTAGTGTATTACGTTTAATACACTTATTTTTACATTTTCTCCTAAATCGTATTAATGAAACTTAATTCTGATTTTCATGCATGTTCTCCATTCTGAAGTGTCATAATTCCGAATGCAATGTCTCCAAATCAAGACTTTACCTTTGGTGTCGCTGATAAATCAAACCGAACCTATCGTGGTTGGCTGTTAAGTGGTCAATCCTGATGCATTGCATAATTATGGAGGACTAATGAATATTCGGAAAAAATAATATAGTTGTATTGTGACGACCTTGGGCCGGTCGTTGGTGAACAGCAGGATGGCGGAGGTGATGATGACGACGTTATAGATACAATATAGTTGTAGTTACCTGTTCCAGCTTGATGACGTCCTTGTGCATGACCTTGGGCCGGTCGGTGGTGAACAGCAAGATGGCGGAGGTGATGATGATGACGTCATAGATACAATATAGTTGTAGTGACCTGTTCCAGCTTGATGACGTCCTTGTGCACGACCTTGGGCGGGTCGGTGGTGAACAGCAGGATGGCGGAGGTGATGAGGATGACGTTATAGATACAATATAGTTGTAGTTACCTGTTCCAGCTTGATGACGTCCTTGTGCATGACCTTGGGCCGGTCGGTGGTGAATAGCAAGATGGCGGAGGTGATGATGATGACGTTATAGATACAATATAGTTGTAGTTACCTTTTCCAGCATGATGACGTCCTTGTGCATGACCTTGGGCCGGTCGGTGGTGAACAGCAGGATGGCGGAGGTGATGATGATGACGTTATAGATACAATATAGTTGTAGTGACCTGTTCCAGCTTGATGACGTCCTTGTGCACGACCTTGGGCCGGTCGGTGGTGAACAGCAGGATGGCGGAGGTGATGATGATGACGTTATAGATACAATATAGTTGTAGTGACCTGTTCCAGCTTGATGACGTCCTTGTGCACGACCTTGGGCCGGTCGGTGGTGAACAGCAGGATGGCGGAGGTGATGATGATGACGTTATAGATACAATATAGTTGTAGTGACCTGTTCCAGCTTGATGACGTCCTTGTGCACGACCTTGGGCCGCTCAGTGGTGAACAGCAGGATGGCGGAGGTGATGATGATGACGTTATAGATACAATATAGTTGTAGTGACCTGTTCCAGCTTGATGACGTCCTTGTGCACGACCTTGGGCCGCTCAGTGGTGAACAGCAGGATGGCGGAGGTGATGAGGATGATGTTCTCGTCGGTGCGCCAGCGCGGGTCGAACGAGCGGATGAAGGAGTCGTGGGAGCGGTAGATGTTGCCCTTGGCCAGTTTCAGCACGTCGGTGCGGATGCAGCCAAACTGCTCTTGGGAGTGGGGGAGCTGGGAACAAAGTAGTTAAATGTACAACAAGGACATAAAACAAGCCATTTTATCCGGAACTCACCGGAGACATGGGTGCGAGTTTAAAACTTAGATTTAAATAACTATACGGGGCTGGGATTCTACACGGTAATAACGATATCGTCTTTGACGTGTTTCCGTATTGTCAACGTTTTGATAACTCTTATGTCATTTACAATAATGGCGACTGTGACGTAAACGATTCTAAAACACGTCAAACGCGATATCGTTATAACGCAGTAGAATAGAAGCCCTGGTCATCAAGTCGCCAATGAATTGCATTGTTATTTAGATAGATAGATAGATAGATAGCATTGTTATTTATATTTATTTAAGCGTAATTGTTGCGAGAAATATACACAATGTATAAAAGAATACACCGCGGTCACACTTTCTGACCGCTCTGTCACAATTACTTCACTTAAATCAATGAGAACAAATATAAATGAAACTGTCAAAATAACACATAAATGTTACAGAATCCCAAAATATAATAAAATATTACTAAATAAAACAACAATTTCCGCATTACAAGAAATCACCGATGTCGGTAAAAACGAGAATGATCCGACTGTATTTTCGAGTGCATTCAATCTGAACCTATTCAAAGCTAGGGTGAATAGGCTTCTACTGGGTGAGCTCGCTTCATCGTGGACTAAATCTTCGTCCTCTAAGGGCAAGAGTAAGTCAAGAGCAAACGCATTATCAATTTAAAAAAAAATGCCTAAGCCGAAGGTGAGGGTGGACATATCCTCGTAGACCCGGTGTGCTATAGAAAGTACATAATCTAGGCAATTCAATTTAAACTTTATTTCAAGTGTCATAAAGTTCATTTTTATTTGTTTCAAAATTGAAAATGTCATTTAGGTGCAAAGGTAATTGAACTTTATTTCCTTGCTGGTAGATTCAAATTCCTACTCACAAAAGTCTACCGGATTGTAGTATGGTGGGCCTCAAGAGGATATAACGCATCTTTAGAATTATAATCCTAATCCTAATCCAAATATTTTGACTTTCGATTTAGGTCTCTATAGTACTAAATTTATGACTCGAAATCGAAAGCTGAAAATGTTTGAGTTAGGTCACTATAATTCTAAAAGTGCGATAAGTGGAAAAAATGGGTTTTATGTTAAGTTAACCTGAGAATCCATCCGAATAGAAGTTATTTATCGCTTTGTCTTAGAAAACTATCAAATTTTCCGGAATACAAAGTCTCCAAAGATTTTTGCCCTGTAGCAAATTTCATACCTGCCAACTGAACCCACAGTTTTGTATCTTTACATAGTATAAAACAAAGTCACTTTCCGCGTTTGTCTGTCTGTGTGTATATCCATAAACTCTTAATTATTTAAGGAAGGTTGTTACGTATTTTAAATTCTGGTTACGTACGGTAGTTACAGAAAACTCAAATAAACTGAAGCGAATCAAGGGCGCGTCGCTAGTTCATAATAATTATGAGTACAGATAACAAAGTTGTACTCAGTTTTTCGGCTTTATAAGTAACTGTACCCGTTAGTGCTTTGTCACTTTAACGTCATGTTTGAACTGCTGCACTAATCTAAAGCAACAATTACAAAAGTGCAACAGCTTCGAAAACGACATTCGGGTTTTTACTTCCCACTCACTCTCATACACTCTAATGCTAGTCAGTAACAGACTTTATAAGAACCCAAAATACTTTTTAAGACCTCTTGCGTGGTAAAAAGGATTTTTCAAAAAAATAATGCTGTTGTTACATAATGTAAATAGATCAAAGTAGTTATTCATATTTTATTTGGTAGACCCGTGTGGTTGCCGGGTTAGAATAGTGCCACTCCATGTCTTCCCGTGGATGTCGTAAGAGGCGACAAGGGGATAAGAGCTTGTAGTACTGTTAGGCGATGGGCTTGCAACCTGGCACTAATACACTGGTAAGCATCTTAGCCTGAATCTGCAAAGTGTGGTTACAGATTTATCAACAAGTCTTAGAGTTGTTGTTATTCTGTAGCTCTGCCTACCACACTCTGGGAATGAAGGCGTGACGTTATGTATGTATGTATGGTAAACTCTGTTTGGGTCATCAAGCACTGACCTTCCACTGGTTCCCCTGGCCATCGTACGTCATGGTGCTCCGTAGCACCATCATCTCGATGCAGCCGCCCTTCAGCAGCGCCACCTGGAACGGGAGCTCTTCGTCAGTGGCCGCAAGATAGACCTTCAGTTAGCGACTTACATAGAGCAGATAAAACCACCAAATTTCATTTTCATTTTTATTGACTTAATACATAGAGCAGATAAAACCACCAAATTTTATTTTTATTTTTACTGAATGGTCCCACACAGCTATGCATTCTTAGCTGGCACCAAAGGAATTTTCTGCGTGATCGAATCATAGATGTGGAGATCAGCGTGACAACCAAAGTCACCGACATAGCCCTAAGAACTACTAGACTTAAGTGGCAGTGGGCGGGGCACATCGCTTGGGGTTAATTTGAAGAAATAGTCTAAAAACTTGCGTTTTGATATATTTGACTTGTAACTATTTGGAGTTTTATTTTGTTTAGAGTTATTTTGCAATTCTTTTGTCATTTTAGTTGCCATTTAAATTTTGTTAAAAACTTGTGTGATTTTGTGTTTCCGACTGGAGTGGTTTCTCGCATGTAACGGTTTTCTCTTTCTTTCTTAAATAATTATTTGTATTACAATCTATGTAATCCTGTAATTGACTTTATTATGTGTCTTACGTTTAGGCTCAATATTACCTAACCACGCGGTAAGGCCTTTTTAACGGTATACAAGGTGTGTATGACCATGGGGCTTTAAATGTAGGTATCGATTCTACTCCTCAAATGCTACATCTTTTGTTTTACGACTTAGAAAATAACTTAATTTACGGTAAGTTATAGGTGATCAAACTTTCAAACTTTACTAGTAAAATCAGTGAATTAGTTTATTTTTAATGAAAAAAAAAAAACCTTATTTTTTAAAAGTCGTAGAACAAAAGGAATTCTTTTTGAGGAGTAGAATCGATTCCTACATTTAAAGCCCCATGGTCAAACACACCTTGTAGAGTATCGATTTTATAAGCGACTTGTATTATCCGAATTATATTTATTTATTTATTCAACTTAATTGCACTACGTATTAAAAAAAAAGTAAAGAACAAACGGCGGCCCTAATGACAGTGTGCCTAACATAAAAATACATTAAAAAAAAAAAAAAACAGATAAGGCGATTTATTCGATATTTTACCTACCTGATCTTCTTCGCACATGTTTTTGAACGCGTTGATCTTCTTAGCCATCTTAATGAACCGCCTTATTGCTATGGCGGTAAGGTTCACTATCGTCACTAGTCGCGGGTCGTGCATACCTCCGCCGTCCTGAAACGAGAAATAAACTCTTTTTAGGGTGCCGTCCCTCAAATCGACGACACGTTGGCCTAGTTGGTAGTGACCCTGCCTTCGAAGCTAGTGAAGCAGGCAGATATTTGTGTGACGAGCACGAGTATTTTCTGAGTCTTGGATGTTTTTTATGTTTAGTACCCATAGTACAAGCCTAGAGCTTAGTTTGGGACAAGGTCAATTGGTGTGATGTGATTGTCCCGCGACATTTATTTATTTTATTTATTTAACAAAAACACAACTGTTTGTAACCTAAATAAATAAAGTAATACAGTTTCTCGGTGTCAGCCGGCATAACACCCCTAGAATTCAATATGTTTCGGTACCTTGAGTCCGGAGGCGCAGTTGTCGTCGACGAGCTGCGAGATGTCGTCGTCGATGGGCGCGTGCAGCGCCTTGTTGGCCACGATCAGCTCGTTCAGCTTCGCGCGCTCCACCTGCCGACACAACGCTCAGGCTCACCAGCAACACCGGTTCCTTGTCCACGTGCCCAATATACAGTTAGGTGCGAAACTGACTCAATCTTAGCACCTTAGTAGAATGTGAATAAGTTGATGACAATTAAAGGTATTTTTAAATGTTTTTACCCCGTGTGGTTGCCGGGTTAGAATAGTGCCAGTCCATGTCTTCCCGTGGATGTCGTAAGAGGCCACTAAGGGAATAAGGGCTTGTAGTACTGTTAGGCGATGGGCTTGCAACCTGTCACTAATACACTAGTAAACTTCTTGGCTTGATTGTGCAAAATGTGGCTACAGAATTATAACCAAGTATTTACAGGGTTGTTGGTATTTCTGTGGCTCTGCCTACCCCACTCTGGGAATGAAGGCGTGATGTTATGTATGTATGTAATACAGACAAATTTGCGACAAATCCACCAACCAAATAAATTATTTTAACTTAAAACCTGTTAAATTTAACTTTTTTATTTGTCAAATATTTTTATTCTCTCTATGGCAACCCCGAATGAGAACCTTGATAAAATTAAATAAATTTAGTCCCTTTAAAATGTGTAGGAAATTATTGAAATCAGCCATGTTTGGGGGTTGTTATTGGCGACATTAGCTTGGTGCGCGGTTCACTTTTGCACCCAAACAAATTAGCCATACAAACTGGTTGTTAGTTCACTATTGTAGCGGATTAAATTTTAATCCGCTACAATACTGAACTAACAACTGTATTAACTAGAAAACTACGTCTACTGAGTAGTACCGACTGGACGCAGAAACGATTGTCACTGCAAGCTCAGTGCAGTTGGCATAATTAGTATGTATTTTGTCTATTTTTGTTTAGTGTTATATTACCTAATATGTATTTCTTGTACAATATGTTTTATCAGCGAAAAACATGTTTGGCTAGACTGTAAGTGTTAATTGTAGTAAATAAAAAAAAATGTATTGAATGATCAGCGGACACCGTAAAGGAGGGTACATATTAGAGCAGCCTCGGGTTGAGCAACGCACAGCCCACCTATTTTGCTCAAATTCGTACGCGCTCACGCGCCGTGCGCGAGCGGCACGCGGCAATCCGTCGAGAGTCGGTCTTTTGACCGTGCTAAAAGGCGCCTCGGTGTGCGTGACTCGCGTAATTCGGACATGTATCCGAGCATGCCGCGAGCAGAACGACAAATTCTAACTTGTCTGTGGGCGAGGCGCGTACAAATTGGATAAGGTTGCTGAGCCGTTCCACCACCGAGGCGATTTCTTCTACTTTTTGTTAATAATTTGGTGAATTATGATAAACGCAGCCACGGCTCTCATCGTGTCCGACGCCATTTTGAAATGTCGGCTCGCGGCGAGCACACTGCCTCACCCGCGCATGTTTATGTGCAACAATTTGGCTCGCGAGCAGCTCGCCGCGCGGGGCTCGCATGCCTCAGGCTGAGCCGCTCAGATTCGTACCCAGCTTAAGGCGCCGCCGCTCGCCGCGCGGGCAGCAGGCTTACCTCGTTGAGCTCCCGGGAAGACCCGCTGCAGCTGCCCACGGACGTGTACGCCTCGAACTCCAGCTTGATCGCCTCGCACAGAATCGACTCCATCGAGTTGGGCTCTATCCTAAAACGTTTAATACAACTATTAAATACCAAAGGGCAATCTCACAGATTTCTATGAGCTCTAAATTAATACTATCTTTAATTGTTGTCATAATGAAAGTGTTAATCATTAATGTTAGCTTTCTTTCATGTGGATTGACGCTGTCATTATGACAGGGTTCCATAGTGGCATAACAATAAAGTCCTTGACTGTAAAATGGCTACCTACAAGGCATTCAAAATCAAAATGATTACTCAGTAAATAGGCCTCCATGGGGCTCTTTTACACGTCGGTAATATGAAGTGAATTTACCAGCGCTTCGGATAAGACCATCATTGCGGAGAAGAAGCGCCAAGAAACTCCAGCAGAAGGTCATTTCTTCAAACATAAAGTACAGAAATACTTAAAAGTAAGTTACATTACAAGTACTTAATAAAGTAATAAATAATAATGATTAAAGCTTGAACAAATAAAATCAATACAAATGTAAGGCTAATAACATTAAACTAAAAATAATAAGTCTAGGAGAACAACACGACGAGGTCTCTGCGTCAAAAGCCATAACTAGAATAATAAACTGAAGAACCATTGATTAAGATACAAATATAAAGTTAAAAAAACCAGGGACAATGTCACACAAATTGACCTAGTCCCAAACTAAGCTCTAGGCTTGTACTATGGGTACTAGACAACGATAAACTTACTTATATACAGAAATATATACTTAAATACATGGAAAACATCCAAGGCTCAGGAACAAAATCTTGCGTTCATCACACAAATCAACCTTACCGGGACTTGAACCCGGGATAGCTAGCTTCGTAGGCAGGGTCACTACCAACTAGGCTAACGTGTCGTCAATACGTACAAAATATATTTAAATACCCATACTTCGCAGAATATCATATTCGCAAAACATGATATTCGCAAATAGTGGAATTAGGTTATAGAATCGTAGGTAGGTTTAGGTTATGTTAGTTTATCAGCAGGCCCCGAGGGCCAAACCGCCCAGAAACAGGAGCTGCCGCGGAGCTCCGTCGACACTGTCTAATTGATGTCTTGTTAATAATGATGTTTTGAGAATATCATGTTTTGCGAATTATGATGTTTTGCGAATATGCTATTTAACATACTAATTGCTTTGCTTCCAAGACTCCGGAAATTGTCGTTTCGTCAATAAATATTTGTCCATACCAAGAATCAAATTCAGAACAGTAGCTTCACAGACAGGGTCACTACCAAATAAGCTACCTGCGTAGTCAAACTAGGCAATTAACGCGATTTCGTTCACATACTTAGTTTCTTCTGTTGTTCCCTAGGGTCCTAAAGATAAAAGATTTTTATTCAATCACAAGGTACTTTTATACCTTTTTCATTACCTCCACCCGCCAAACAACAGTGTTCGCATTATTATGTTTTGGTGTGGGGATAAGACAACCGGTGAAATTATTAGCATAGAGGCATTCCATCTTAGTCCTCAGGGTTGGCAACGCGTTTGAGGTCTTAGGATTATAGTCGTGAGAATTCAAATGTCTATGGGTCTCAGATTACACATACCATCAGGTGGCCTGAGAGCTCGTGTGCCTTCTCATTATCATAAAAAAGAAATGATTGGTCTCTGCCGTTTTCGCCAAATGGCCAATATATAATTTCTCAAACTTGCATTGGCTAGAAAAGTATTTCCCGCCGCAACAGCGGGGCCGAAAGTTGCATCTAATGGATTTTTAAAACTAAGAAAAGGGCCCCGAGAATTGCATTGCCTACGGACCCTGATAGGCTTAATCCGGCCCTTGCATTGTGCTTGGCAGTGGAATAATGAGATAAAAAAGCCTTTTTTTTGGCCTTTATCACTATTTCATGTATTGCAGATCTAAGATCGTCAGAAAGGTCATTTCATTAATCATTAATTTGTATTGTTTAGTTAAAAATATATTTATATTACAATTGTAAAAGACTTGCTCTGGGATGGCATACATACTTATATTAATATTATTATAGGAATGTTATGTCTAAATACAATTAGTGTATCTATTTAATTAATAAAATAAAATCCATTCGATAATTACTTGATAATGACGTCGTATTAATCGGTCACTCGATAATGCTCATGCATGATAAAACTAAAGATACAAGCATTATCTATCAATCAATAACCTTGACTTGGGTTGACTTTCACTAATTCTTTTAAATATCGTCAGGGAATTACCAGGCCACAATAGAACCCCGTCTTGGTGGTGGAGGACGGTTGAAGAAGCACCTGGGACCTAGCTTCGTAGGCAGGGACTACTAACTAGGCTAAAACGAGATGGCAGACAAACTAGCAAGAGCAGGAGCGGACCAACAGTACTTAGGCTCTAATGCTCCCAATATCTGCAACTGTAACGAAGGGAGTCATTGTACGGAGAATAGAAATGAAGACGAATAAGGCATGGAGCACGACACAGGGGTGCAGACAATACAAGTTCATGATAGGAAGGGTAAACAAAAACAGGACAAGGTATCTACTAAATCTTGGTAAGTACAATCAGGATCAGGATGGTGTTCAAAATACCCTGGTACGTAGGCAACAAAAGCATCTATGCGGACACAGGTATAACAACATTAAGAGAAGAAATTAAAACTGTCATTAGCAGATACAAAAACCGACTTGAGCATCACCCAAATGAACCAGCACGCTTGATGATAACAACTGAAAACATGAATTTTACCAGACTACGCAGACATAGCGTCACTAGCCTTCTTGGCAGATTTAATTAATTAGAAAAATAAGACAAAAGTACATATACTATAAACGTGACTGCAAGAGGCACGAGGCTAATGGGTTTCTCTCTGTAACATTATAAAGTTCAGCGATAGCAGACAACAGTGACGCCAATTGTAGCCAAGAGCTACAGATTGCGCCTGAATGCAGAAAACAATAAAAAAACAAAAAACAAAAGCATATATTATTAACAGGTGTGTTGACTGGGCACTGTCCGCTCAACAGACATCTAACGGTAATGAGCATTAAACAGGATCCCCAATGCCCACACTGCAGCAAAGAGGAGGCAAACCAACATGTGCTAGCCCAGTGAGTCATGTACTCGTCACTGAGATACCACACATTCGGAGAGGACGAGTTATCGTCAGAAGCACTTAAAAGCATTAACCTGCAGGACGTACTGTTCTGTAGGAAAACAAGAATATGGGATCCATGCTGGATGGGAGCGCCGCCGGCCAGTAACCTATGGCCCAACCAAGGGGAACAGGCCGGAATGACCGGGAGACTGATCAACCCACTCATCATCATCATTATCATCATCAAGTAGGCTAAAGTGTCACCTTAATTATCTATCGGTCTAGGGTTCAAATCCTTACCTTTCTACGTCTTGTAGTATATCCCTAGCTTTGTTAATGTCAGGGTCGGTGCTGGTGGATGGCAGTTCCTCGCACATGTGCAGCGGCTTCGCTTCCCGGCCCAACGCGTCGCCGTTCGTCAGTATTGACCTGGACCATCACACATGATCAATCATTGTTATCAGTATTAGTTTGAAAGAAAGTTTCAATTACCTATGTATTAAGGTTGGCTAATTAGGATGTATATCATGAAGCATAATAGGTAGACAGGTGAAATTTTTACAAGGTGTGTAATACTATTACCACTACAACAAAAAATAATAATAAAAATTGACGTGGGCCTTATAAGTGTACTGACACACTATTAGTTTCAAGTTTTTTATTCTCTACATAAACAACAAACATATAAATTATCAGACCAATTTGACATATACTACTTTGGAACTAGTTGACTAACAATTACTCTTTAGGGTTCCGTACCCAAAGGGTAAAAACAGGTCCCTATTACTAAGACCCCACTGTGTGTCTGTAACCAGGATTTATATCATGAACTGTGATAGCTAGACAGTTGAAATTTTTACAAACATTGTATTTCTGCTGTCGCTATAACAACAAGTACTAAAATTAGAATAAAATAAATATATATATGGGGCTCCCATACAACAATGGTACGGAACCCTTTGTACCTGAAACCTTCACCAGTTTTAATTTAAAAGTGTTATTATTCCTTTTTCCGCAGTCAAATAAGCACTGGCATGACTTGAATACCTATTTAAATTATGAGAAATTAAATCATTATTGCAAACATAAGTACACACATAAGGACATAAGTTAGTTCAATTCAACCTATTTTCCTGTCTTGTCCAGTGTATGAATGACTAATCGTTTTCAGGAGGTATTTCCAAATGTCTGAATTATTATTGAATAAGAAAGAAATAAAACTGGCCTTTAGTACCAATTTCACCATACAATGTCAAATTTAATCAATGTTAATCAACTGTTATTTCATATTTTTGACAACTGTTAATGCTCTAATCATCTGTTAAGTGGTTAATAACACACATTCATGTGCAGTGGCGATAAAAGTTATTGCTTATCATTATGATTGTGTATGTGTGTGTGTAGTATGTGTGGTGTGAAACTGTGTGATAGAGTAAGGAATGAAAACATCAGAGAGAAGTGTGGTCTGAAAGATGTAGTGACTAAAATTGAAAAGGGCATGCTTCGATGGTTCGGTCATTTGGAAAGGATGGATGAAAAAAGATTGACGAAAGAAATTTACAGTGCTAAAGTGTGTGGAAGGGTCGGAAGGGGGCGCCCTAGGCGTACTTTTTTTAATCAAATCGGGGAAATACTGGAAAAGGGCCGAATCTTAAGTACCCGAAACCGACGTGCATGCATGACTCGATGTATGAATGTGGAAGAAGCGAAAGAGCTTTATCAGGATCGTAGCAGGTGGAAAGAAGTGGTCTCTGCCTACCCCTCTGGGAAACAGGCGTGATTTATGTATGTATGTATGTATGATTGTGTTAGTTGCGTGGTTAATAGTTCAATTGTAACATACTTGCATGTTACACAAATATTTGCTTTGAACAGAAATCTAAATTGGGGACCACTCGCTTCAAATGCAGGGCTACTACCAAGTAGGCTAACCATATTTTCCGCATATTAATTTGTTTTTATGATTTACTTTCATTTGTTATAGGGTCTGGACTAAACTAGAACATACTTCTGAAACATACATACATACATACATATATAAAGTCACACCTTCATTCCCAGAGTGGGGTAGGCAGAGCTACAGAAATACTAACAACTCTAAACAGACTTGTTGATAATTCTGTAACCACATTTTGCACAATCAGGCCAAGAAGTTTACTAGTGTATTAGTGACAGGTTGCAAGCCCATCGCCTAACAATACTACAAGCCCTGAAACATCTGGTCTGATAAACACCCTAGTGACACTTGCTAGGACTTAGCAGGTAGAAATGTCTTGGTGCAAAGTTCTGGGGCCGGTAACTCAGCACTTCATCAAATTTCACTTCATGGAATGTATCATTTCATCAAACGCTATATTCTGCTGAAACCATTATATTTTCAGGGTATCTTAAACATTAATTACGTAGGTATGGTTAGGTTACATGTTTAAGGTACCCTGAAAACATTTTCGTTTCAGCAGAAAATAGTGTTTGATGAAATGATACATTGGATGAAAGGAGTTTCGATGAAATGATAGACACTGGGGCCTTACTACATGGTTTAAGTTTTGTTTGCTGGTCAGGGTCCGAGAGCCACCTGAGCTTGGGGGAATCAGTGCAGGGCACCATCTGGCTCTCATAACTACACTACATGGATGTTTGCTTGAGAAAACAGATTAAACATAAGAGGCAGAACAATTCTAATAAATAATTAAACCGAGAAATACATTTCTAAAACACCATGCTACATAGCGTATGTTTAAGAGTATCAAGATTTTTTTACCTTATACTACTCTGTTTTGGTGGATCATACATATTACTATCTATAGACAGCATGCTATCACACATGTTGTACGACTCCACTACATGTTCGTACTGGCTCTTCTCATCCATTGGATACACTTTCATGGTATATGGGTGCTCTGTACTCTGCACAGGCACATACTGACTGTACATGTGCGGGGAACTCATTGAATTTTCCATTTCATTGCCTGAAGGTGACCGCACTGTACTATTCGGACTGCACGTTGTACTATTTAAAACATCATACTGTATTACAGGTTCTTGCACGTGCGGAGAGCTTTTTCTTCCTGGTTCTTCATCGCGCTTATTAATTTTCGAGCTTGTTACGTCGTCATCTGGATCCCTTTGCCCTGACCGTTTCTTAGCCCTGTTTTCTTCTATTTTCCGCCTTTTCTCTGCTTTATCTTCATCAGACATTATGAATTCTTTAACCATACCAATGGCTAGACATTTCTCTAAGCGGCATTTTTGGCAAAACCGACGTGTTACCACCGTTATATCGCAGTTGTTCGTGAATGGGCATTTGAATTCTTTACCAGTCAGAGCATTCCGACGAAAGAAAGCTTTACAACTCTCGCAAGAAATCGCGTTGAAATTGTATCCCAGCGCTTTGTCCCCGCACACTAAACAGATCTTCTGCTGCGGCGTTAGCTCTTTCTTTTGCTCCTCTTCCTCTTTTTTATCACTTATTTCACTGCTACTATCCATTTTGTATAAAAAACCACTTCACTTCAACACTAATAACGACAAACATTCTTTAATACGACAACTAGAAGACAACGAACGACATGATATTTGTTTTCATTGCAGAACGGACATAATTTGCACACGCCTTAGTCGTATGACACGATGCTTATTACGATATGAGGATGGTAAGTATTGTTAAGAGATGATAAGACGATAAATTGTTAATGTTTGATAAAAACAATTACTATATCACAGAATCATAATCGCATGACTCGTTCTAAGTTCACTCTTATGTCTGTTTGCGTCAACACAAATAATTATAAAGTAAAATGATAAATGACTTTATTTTTATTGCAGTAAGATAGCTTTTTACTTGACAAAATTCTCATAAATAAACAATAAATCAGTGTAAATATTATCCGCGAATACGTCAGCTGTCAGATTTGTTTTTTTTTTTCAAGCAAGTTTCAAAGGCAAGGGCTCAAAGTGTTATGAAACATACCGGATTTAAGAAGACTTAATTTCATTCGAGGTAAAACTTCTAAGTGTGCGACCCGTCCTACATACAAAGGTAAATAAAACATACCGGGTAAAATGGGGTTAATAGAGATTAGCGGGTGAATTAAATACGTTTTCCTTCTTATAAGTAACAAGTTATGACTGTTATGTTATACCTATTGTATTGATTGTTATTCACCCTGCGAATCTCTATTCACCCCATATTTCGGTACTTAACCTGCACTTAAGCTAGTAACATATTTATTTTGTTTCATTTTTTTTCCTACATACCCGCGCTATTTAAAACGACTTAAATGATTTCAATACACATTATGTAATTTTGGGATTTTAGGTCCTCATCTCCAGGAATACCTGATTTCAACCCGAACAGCGGTGTCCCAGATGCTTGACGCTTCTTCTTAGCGTGTCGACGGCGTAACCCTTATCTTAACACATTCACTGTGTTGCTAGATATAAAAAGTGAGTCGAATTCACGCACGAAGGGTTCCGTACCATTATCTATACAACCACGGTGACTGAATTAAGATCGAGCAAAAAACGGCACAAAAAACACGTTTGTTGTAAGGTAGCCCTCCTCAAATATTTATTTTAGTTTAATAAAATCATTTGTTATTAAAGTGAATATACAACTTAATACTCCTTTAGTTCTTATTCTATAGCTAATCTACTACCATGGTGACCAGTTGGAGATCAGTTTACATGAGTTGACAACGCCTTGGTGTGTACGGCTAGTTTTTAGCAAGAACTGTGGCGCGTTTCACGATGTTACAAGAACAAATTACAAGCGGAACTCTCTTTCTAGCAAAATTAGTTAGAGAGAGACTCCCGGTTGTAATTTGTAGCATGTAGCTTCGTAAAACGGGCCTCTGGACTCTTTAATATTTCCTTTTATAACTCATTGAACATTTACATTGAAATTTTCGAGACAGGTAGGTACAGATCTGAAGCTTTCGTTATCAGGCTCCTTTTATGCCTTTAGTTCTTATTCTATGATTAGATTAGTGTACATACCACAATGTTCCTTCCTTTTTTTATTGATTCTTTTTTTATGCTGGATTAAAATGAAAAAGTTCTAAAACCGGGCAAGGGCATGTAGGATTTCAAAGCCGTTATGTACTACAAACATAAAAATCAACAAGTAATAACTAATTTTCTATTTAAAATCAATTGCTTCCGTCTTGTACTAACACACGCGCACACTTACACGTAAATGCACGCACAAGCACGCTAATGCATGACAGTATGCCAATGAGCTCGTACAGTCGGCAACAAAGAGATGTTATACCTTTATCACCTTATTGCGAGAGGACTGGTTAACTTTATGTCCCGGGATTTATAAACAAAAAGTTTATTGGTCGTTTTGCACAGCACATTAAAAAAATTGAATAATGTATGTATGTTAACTCTTTATTGCACTAACAAAGATAACAAACCAAAAAACGAAACAGAAACACAAAAGGTATGTACAAAGGCGAACTTATCCCTTTAAGGGATCTCTCCCAGTTAACCTTCGAGCGATTGAGTGAGAAATAAAACAACGGATGGCTAAACGTACAACAATTAAAGAGACAGAAGATAAAGATAGAATAGCATTCAAATACGTATAAATATATACATGTAATAAATATGATAAATAAACAAATATATACTAGTGTAATTCTAATTATATACATTAGTAAATAAATTAAAAAGAAAATATTGTAACGTTTAAGATGTAGGTATAACCAATAATTGTGATTTCCTTGATTTTTTTTCAACGATAAATAAGTTTATTGTTGTCTAGTACCCATAGTTCAAGCCTAAAGGTTAGTTTGAGACTAGGTCAATTGGTGTGACATTGTGAAATTGATATTCATATTAATTATTCACCTATCATGGGGGGTATCATTTAAAAGCTTTCAAGTCGTCTAGGTTTATATTTATACAGGGTGTTTTTTTGGTCAGGAACTTCCAAAATAGGGGCTTACTATAATTATTCATGTTTCTCAGGTCAAAAAAAATTTTTTTTTTTTCGACAAAAGTCCAAAGAATGTTCTTGCTATTTTATAAATCATGGTCTCTCGTTTCTGAAGCTACGAAGGGGGTAGGCCGCTTATCGTCACGATGTTATTGTTTGATACTACCCTCACAAAACTATGCGCAAGCGACGTCAGTTCCGTGTTTGTTTCGAAGCGAGTGCTTGTTAAGTAAAGTGTTACATCATTTAAATGATAAAAAAAAGGTCTCGGCGAGAAAAAATACTTCTGTACCGTGATCGTGAAATGTTTGATATTTTCAACATTTACTTTGTGAGTGGTCAAAACATTGCTGACACCGTTAGGATTTGGACTGAACGATTTCCTAATCGGCATGCCTTTACGAGTGGGGTACTTTTGAAACGCCACGCCATGCTTAAGGAAGAGGTCAAAGTGGGCTTGCAGTGGATGTTAAGCAGGCTATTCTTGATTACTTCGAAGAACATCCACGGGCGATTACATAATCTACATTTTTTTAACCTATACCGTGTTTGTAATATTTGACGGTCCTAAGCCCGTAACAAGTATGAAGGGAAAGATGAATCATAAAAGATGATCAGTCATTAAAGTCTCGGTAAACACGGCGCATGGTAACCACAATTAAGTTAAATAATGGGAAAACGTGAAAATGCTGTTTCTCTGAGCTCCTTAGGTTTTTTAATTTTTTAATAAGATATTCGGATTCAGCATTAATTGTACTATCTCTCCTGTTTTGGAAGTTGTTGACCAAAAAAACACCCTGTATAAAGAAATACATACTTAAATAAACAGAATACATCCAAGACTCAGGAAAAAATACTCGGGCTCATCACACAAATATTTGCCTTGACTGGAAATCGAACCCAGGTCCGCTAGCTTCGTAGTTGGATAACATTGATAATTAATATACCAGATGCTCAAAGTTAAAATGATATTATTATTAACATATAACCCGCTTCCCCCCCCCCCCCCCCGCTTACCATACATTTTGGTTGGTCTTTGCTTACCCGAGTTAATTTGTCACCATAATTGTGCCAAATAGTGCTTCGTCGTCGAACTAAGCGACGTGACGTTTTGGTGCAACATCTCATGCGACTCGGAATGCGCTTGCGCAGAGAGTTCGTGTTGCTGTTATTGTAAGAATGACGTTTCATGTTTTATGTAAGTGACTGGGTCTATTTTAAATGAAAAACACTGGTTGATAGTTTATTAAGGTATATAACGTGGCTCCATAAGTCCCGAGACTAAGTACTAAAACAAGGTTTTTTTTTTAATTTAAATTACTTTTTATTCATCAACGTAGTCTCCTCCAAGAGCGATAGAGTGACTCCAACGCTTTTCTAATTTTTCTATCCCATTCGTGTAGAACGATTTCTCTTTGGCTTCATAATAAGCCTCCGTTGCTGCGATAACTTCACTATTTGAGTCAAATTTCATACCCTGGAGCATTTTTTTCAGGTCTGCAAACAGCCAGAATTGCTGGGGGCCAAGTCTGGCGAATAAGGGGGATGAGGAAGCAATTCGAAGCCCAATTCTTTAATTTTGGCCATCGTTCTCACGGACTTGTGACAAGGCGCGTTGTCTTGGTGAAACACCACTTTCTTTTTGTTAATTTGAGGCCGTTTATCCACAATTTCGTACTTCAATCGCTCCAATAAGCACATGTAATAGTCACTATTTATATTTTGCCCCTTTTAAAGATAGTCGATGAAAAGCATTCTATGCGCATCCCAAAATGTAGACGCCATAACCTTACCGGCCGATTTCTGAGTCTTTGGCCGCTTAGGGCGGCTTTCACAAGCCGCTCTCCACTCCGCTGACTGCCGATTGGATTCCGGAGTGAAATGGTGTATCCATGTTTCATCCATTGTCACATACCGACGTAAAAAATCCTTTTTATTACGATTCATCAGCGCTAAACATCGCTCTGAATCATTGATATACGTTGTTCCTTTTGATCAGTTGTAAGCAAACGCGGCACCCACTTGGAAAAAAGCTTTTTAATGCCCAAATTTTAATGTAAAATTGTGAAAACACTACCAGCTGAAATCTTCACTATCTCGGCTATCTCACGCACTTTTGCCTTCCGATCTTCCATTACGATTTTCAGGACTTGATTAATATTTTGTAGAGTCACTGCATCATTTGGACGACCTGAGCGTTTCCCATCATTTGTGTCCATGCGACCGCGTTTGAAGTCGGCATACCACCGACAAATGGTTGCTTTAGAGGGAGCTGATCCCGCATAAGTAGCATTTGCTGTGGTTGAACGGTATTTTTTCATACAAAATCAATGTTTTATCAACACGCGAAACTCGTTTTTTTCCATTGTATCGGTATTACCAGCGTAGCGTCACTTAAATGACATTTGCAGACATTGTCTGCAAAATCAATATTTTATTGTTCCATTTTAAAAAAATTTACCCTTATCTTTTATTGATGGCCAGTACTTTAAAAAAAAACAAAAGAGTATTTAATATATGCGCCATTTCCAAGTTAGTCTCGGGACTTATTGAACGATCTAGTAACATAACATCATGCCTTCATTCCCAGAGTGGGGTAGGCAGAGATACAGAAATACCAACAACTCTAAAAAGACTTCTTGATAATTCTTTGACCACATTTTGCACAAGTATGCTAAGATATTAGTGACAGGTTGCAAGACCATCGCATAACAGTATTACCAGCCTTTATTCCCTTAGTCGCCTCTTACGACATTCACGGGAAGACATGGAGTGCCACTATTCTAACCCGACAACCACAAGGGGATGTTAAATAAATAAATAATAAATAGGTATCAGAAAACAATCATTCACACATTGACCTAGATCCAAACTAAGCTCTAAGCTTGTATGGGTACTATTTATGCAACGATATAAATACATACTTATCACTTAATTACATAGAAAACATCCAAAACTTTTTTTTTTCTTTATTTTTTTTTATTAATCATACATAATCACAATTAGATTTACATTAAATAGCACCGTAAAACCTTAAAGAGGTTTGTCTCGATGCCTAACAAACATTGACCCGCGCTTCACGCTCATCACCCAAAGTAATATTCGCCTATACCGGAATTTGATGCCGGGACCGCTGGCTTTGTGGGTAGGGTCATTACCAACTAGGCCAAACGCATCGCGTCGTTTCAAAGTGTTAAAGTGCCCATGTGCCTAATTATTTTAACGACACGTTCGTCGATCTAGTTGGTAGTGAACCTGCCTACAAAGCCAGCGGTCTTGGGATCAAATCCCGGTAATCACCGCCGAAAAGAAGCATCGCAAGAAACTCAACAGTAATTTCTGACACTAGTTATTGCTAAGTTAATGAATTGTCAGTTTGTTGCAAGAGCGATGTAAATGTACAAGTGTTTCCGTTTCCGCATTGCGGGTGATGACGTAACGCCGACCATTAGGGGTTCCGCTCAATGTTACTGCCCCTAAAGCCGTTCAGCTAACTCGCTGAGCCCTTGCGTTCGCATAAGTGTGTAACAGAAACACACAAAGACCTGTATAACGGGTACACTAATTTCTGAAGTTACAGTCCCGAACTTCCGTAATAGGGAGCATGCATTTTTATTTCTTACGCTATCTGGAAAGTGCTATGATAGAGGAAGAGAGAACTGTAGGTATACACGGAACAATTGTCGTGTTATATTTTCATAAAACCTTTCAAAAGTCATTGTTCAGACCCCCTGCAAAAACACTATACAAAATAGACGGCAGGAATGACGTCACTGCCCTTGTTCGATGTATATGCCGACCTTTTAAAGATATTTGCATTTATTTCAGAAATTACTATGTTTTAGCAAATATTATTGAATTAAATATTACGTAAGTTTTAAAATTGTATCAAGTTCTGGATGTCTTGTCTTCTATGTATAAATACATAGATCACATCGATACCGAGCTCGTAACTGTTTATTATAATACAATTGAAATATTTTTTTATGTAACACCATAAACCTATAACAACATCACGAAAAGTAAAAACAAAACAACTGTTACAAGGAAGAGTACATACGAAACTTTGTGGTTTTCAGATGTGAATAATTGCGGTTAATTTGCACTCATTTTCGATGTAAACGGACACAATTAGAAATTTAAGCAATAACAAGACAAATGTCTTTTTTGAAGAATAATTTGGTACTAACCCAATGGAACCCTTATCCACCATAGAACGGTGTCACGTGGATATTATTACCCTGGGTTCCTATTTAAAAACGTCTCGTTAAAATAAAACCAACACATTAAAATATAACACATTTTGTACGTAGCAAAATGTCAAATTTTAACGAGACGTTTTGAATATAGTAACCCAGGGTAAGACAATTTGCTTGACATTTTTCACGATTTGAATCGTAAGATCACTGTGACACAGTTGTTCGGTGAGCTGTGCGTTATTAAACGTAATGTGTGGAAATTTGTCTGTCTTTATTCTAATGTGCGAAACGAAGTACAAGTTAGGTATTTTTAAAAAATACCCAATTGAATATTTCACTGCGACATTATGCTTCCTCATAACCTTCCACTGCAAATAAAACCGTCCGTGCCTTGTTACAATTTGTTTGTGTCAAGTGTAATTCACAATGGACCGCTTAGCGCGGTGTCTGGTTGTAACTGCCAGGCTCCTTCTGGTGCTGGGGCTGGCTGTGGCAGACACGTTCACAGTCCGGATAGTCACCGAGAACCACGTTAACCAGGTCGACACCAAATTTGTCAGCTTCACTTTGGATCCGGCGTACTTGTTTTCGAGCGATGATAAGTCGAAGGGGTGAGTTTTTGATTTAGATTTTTATATAGCTGTTGCCCGCGACTCCGTCCGCGTAGAAGTCGTTTATCGCTGTTCCCTCAGGAACCGTAAAAAAATCGGGATATAAAATACTCTATGTCCTTTCCTGGGACTCTAACAATCTCACAAATATCTGCCGTTACCGCGATTTGAATCCGGAATCACTACCAACTAGGCCAACGTGTCGCCAAATATTTCAACGTAATTTGAGTGGTGTGCCTCCTGCCTATGAAGCTAGCGGTCGCGGGTTCGAATCCCAGTAAGGACAGATATTTGTGTGAAGCACGAGTATCTGTTCTGTGTCTTAAATGTTATCTATGTAATTCTCTTTGATAAGTTTATTGCCTAGTACTCACAGTACAAGGTTTGAGCTCAGTTTGGGACTAGGTCAATTTGTGTGTGATTGTCCTAAGACAAGTTTTGTTTACTTCTACTGCTGACAGGGGTTGTACGTTATTTTACAGACAGAAGTTGTTTAGAATTTCATTTCTTGTACATTTTTTCTCGTATTATCATTTCATAGAATAGTCAATTTATAGAATAATTACTTTGAAGACATTTAAATCATCAATTTTTATTTCAAATAAATTTCAATGTTTCTTTTTTCATATCATATAATAGCAAATTACATATTCTTTGTTCTCATGTTATTTAGTTAATATATAACTTAAGAACTATAAAATCATTTTACAGTGTACGTTATTTTACAGACAGAAGTTGTTTAGAATTTCATGTCATGTAATTTTTTTCTCGTATTTTCATTGCAATTTTTTTCGCATAGTTTATTCAAGAGATGTAAAAAAAAATAACCTCGAAGGCAAGGCGGGAGCTTGCTTCGCTTCGCTCCCGCCTTAGCCTTCTAACCTAACCTATTCAAGTCGGTTCTGCCCAGAGAGGTCATGGTCGCTCACTCATATTTATATCATACTGTAGTATTTAGCTTATAACCCTTATACTTAAAGATAATTTGTATTATGTTGTAATTCATTTTGTTATTATTGGTGTACCCTTACTCTCCAAATAGTAATTTCGTAGAATAGTGTTTCACAAAAATTATTCACAGAATATTGAGTTTCCCACGACTTTGTATACTGTTGTCGTTAGTGTCCTCTTCTTTTACAGAACATTATTTCATAGAACGTATTACTTCGCAGAATTTTCATTACTTAGAAGTCTAATTTCTAAAAAAAAATGAAAATTCTACGAAGTGATACGGTCTATGAAAAAATATTCTGTAAAAGAAGGTATCGGTAAAAATAATTATATTGTTTGATAGGTTTGTTTAATGAAAAAATTAAATTATAAAATTCATTGAATTGATTTTCTGTGGAATTTGTTTCTTTCAAATAAATAGTTTTAAAAAAAATATATTCGAAACAAAAATACTAGAACCGAATAGTATATGAAACATTTTCTGTGAAACAAAATTCTGTAAATTTTCTGTCTGTAAAACAAGGGGACACCGCTGACAGGACAGTCAACAGCAAAAGAAGATGATCATTTTAGTACGTCGTCACTTTCACTACTTTGCCACATCCCAACTGTCGCAGTATTGTTACTTTAGTGCGATATTTTCGCGCAACTTTCTTATTTTTTTCTTAAATAAGAACCTTCTCATGACGATAGGAAAAATAATTAGCGAATTCGGTCCAGCCCTTCACGCGTGGTACCGTAGGGGAATAGGGATCATTTTTTATATGTCTAATTTTTTATTAGTCCCCGTGTGGTTTCCGGGTTAGAATAGTGCCACTCCATGTCTTCTCGTATGTCGTAAGAGACGACTAAGGGAATAAAGGCTTGTAGCACTGTTAGGCGATGGGCTTGCAACCTGTCACTAATACACTGGTAAACTTCTCAGCCTACTTGTGCAAAATGTGGTTACAGAATCATTAACATGTCTTTTTAGAGTTGTTGGTATTTCTGTAGCGCTGACTACCCCACTCTGGGAGTGAGGGCGTGATGTTATGTTATGTTATGTCATTATACTCGTATTATATAATACTAGCGACCCGCCAGCGGCTTCGCCCGCTGCAATTTTTTTTTCTTGACATTTTTAATTTTTATTTTTAATAAAAAAAAAACCTATGCTACTTCTAGTACCTCCCAGAATATGTGTACAAAGTTTCATGATGATTCGTCAAGTAGTTTTTGCGTGAAAGCGTAATATCCCCTTACATCTGTCATTGTGACATTTCAATTCGACAGATAAGGACAAAGCATGGTATAAATATTCCGAGCTTATTCAAAGTTTATTAGTAAGGGGATTTGAATTAAGATATATAGGTAGAAGGATGATGAGCACATATAAAACGCTCGCTAACCAACATCACGTCTCCTTGGTCCTATAGTGTTTAGTTTACAACGCCAAAGTGGTATCGCTGTATGTAATCCAGTAGTCGTGGTGGGACCTTGTGCAGGGTACGTCCGGATCGCAACCACCATTTTATCCTTCGCCCTATCCGCCAATTAGCTGTGTTTATTGTGTTCTGGTGTGGGGATAACACAACCAATGAACCAGTCCTTAGAGTTGGCAATACATTTGCAGTCTTAGGATTACAGTCTTGAGATTACAAATGACTATGGATCTAGATCCTACTTACCATCAGGCCTATGCGCTTGTTCACCTTCTCCATGGCATACAAAATCTGCTCCCATCTACAGTGTCCTCTGTGATGGTCGTTTGATAGATAGATAGATAGATAAACATCTTTATTCATCTCACACAATACATGGTTTCTTAGGCTAACAATTAGCTAGCCTAGTTGGTAGTGACCCTGCCTCCGAAGTCAGCAGACCTGGGTTAAAATCTCGGTAAGGGCAGATATTTGTGTGATGAGCGCGAATATTTGTTCTGAGTCTTGGATGTTTTCTATTTATTTAAGTATGTATTTCTCTATTTAAGTATGTTTATCGTTTCTTGTACCCATATTACAAGCCTAGAGCTTAGTTTGGGACTAGGTCAATTTGTGAGATTGTCCACTGATATTTATTTATTTTCAGAAAAGAGTCAGTCTGCATGGCCGCCTCTCTAGCTCCAGCGTTCATCAGGATCGCTGGTCCTTCCACCTCACACATGACCTTCCACAACACCAGCATATCCTTAGACGACCTGGACACCCAGCTGCCGGAGCCCAACAAGCAGAAAAGGCACCTCAAAGTTTCAGAGGAGGAGAGGGAGACAGAGTCGGAAGGGCGTCTAGAAGGTGAACATGGGTTAGAGGGGTCAATAGAGAGACATGAGAGTATACTTTCGAAGCTGAAGGCTAAATTGAAACGCTCTAAGGATGATAGGGAAGGTATGTAACAATATTGGATAAACTTTTGAAATTACTGTAGAATTTTAAGGCACTTGCTCTTCATAATTTAGTCGAGTACATACATACATACATAACAACACGCCTTCATTCCCAGAGTGGGGTAGGCAGAGCTACAGAAACACCAACAACTCTAAAACAGCTTGTTAATAATTCTGTAACCACATTTTGCACAATCAGGCCAAGAAGTTTACTAGTGTATTAGTGACAGGTTGCAAGCCCATCGCCTAACAGTACTACAAGCCCTTATTCCCTTAGTCGCCTCTTACGACATCCACGGGAAGACATGGAGTGGCACTATTCTAACCCGGCAACCACACGGGCTAGTCGAGTAATACACACAATATTAATAAAGATTAAGTAAATAAATAAATAAATAATAAATACTGGATATACGAGTAGGCATAACCGACTTAACCCTATTAGCATTAGGTAAATGGCCGAGTTATTAAGTGGCAATATCTCCACAATCGAAATGAAACGAGGTGCTTTGATTCGATTTTTGGATTTTAAATTTTTTTTTTAGTACTTAATTACCTCGACATTATATTAACTGTTGATACCGGCACCGGTATAGGCAGAACAGTGTTTGATCGGCACCGAATCATAGACATAGAAGATGTCAATAAACGGAAACTCAACATCGACCCAGTTACGAGTAAGTTAAACCGCGCAAACTGCATCATCAGCTTCATCCGCTACCAACAAAAATGTGCATTTCTGCACGGTCACGACACATGTCGACGCAGCACTCAGCGTCGACGGCATTATTTACTCATCAAGGTCAAGGTTGAGAAATTTTGCCATTTAAACTTGTTATGGTGGTTAGTTTTGTTTTTGTAAATAGTTATTTTAGTCCAATCAATAAAGGAAAAAAAGGAAAGGTAAGGTAAGTGGCTTATTTTTTGAGAAAAAAATCGACAAGTAATAAAAAATGTTAACGTTTCGTGGCAGACTGCGCGGCGACTATAAGTGATATAGCTTTTGTATGTATAAATGTCAATTTATCAGGGTTCATTTTGCTGTTACACACTTTTCATGTACCGTGTACGGGTTTCGTATAAACTGGAAAAAACCGCGTTTCGGGACATTTTCGGAAGTGCGAAACCTATTTGTAAATGAAATTTATTAAAATATCTCCCCATACTTTTAGTATGTTCACTCCCTGAGCTTCCGGAATATATTTCTGGAGAAATTGCTAAGGTTCCAGCTCACGCACTCTGTACTTTTTAGCTTTCGTTGACTGGACTATTTGGTTGACTGTGGTGATAGTTCCGATTATACAGTAATGCAAGCGCAACAAGATGTTTTTATATCAAAAGTGAAGTGAAGTGAAGGTTGTCTGGAAGAGATCGCTATTTAGCGGTAAGACCGCCTGTTGTATACCTATGATTTAAATGTACTGTCCCATGTTCTGTTTTTATTTTTTATTTTTGGTGTTCAATAAAGAGTATTTGTATTGTATTGTATTGAATTAACTCTTAGGTTCAGTCAATGAGCCAAGACTTTCGCCAACTGAGAAAATAAGTTTTCTGCCTTCATGCGACGGCCATTAAGATGTAAGGTGGGGGCTATTGTAAAAGGGGTAAATGCGTATTTTTTTTTAAAGGGAATAATTTTTTTAGAACAATTTAAGCGCTTTTTCATAGCAGTTTAAGTACCTAAATTTCTATAAAAGGGAGCAAAATAGTTTTAACTCGTTTTATTCCTTTAAAATCTTTAAATGACGCATTTAACCCTTAGTTGCAATAAAACTTACAGGACGAGAAGAAGATTGATGTAAATAATTAACAGGTTAAATAACTGTCGATAAGTGAGAACAATTCAGCAACAAGTACGCGACACGATCATAAAATATAGAATCAATCAAAGAAATAGGGACATGTTCTTCTCATCATACAATTATGAATGTTTCAAGCCTAAAAGTAAGACCATTCCAAGTTTGAACTAACAATAAATTAATCTATCCTACAGAGTCTAAAAACCGACGGAGGCGCAAAGTCAAAGACAACTTGGAAGTGAGCCATCGACAGTGGAAGAGGTTTGTGACGTGGGCCAACGACACAGGCTTCGACCTGGTCTTCGCGGTGAACAATGGCGAGAAGACCGAGAACGGGATGTGGGACCCCAACCCAGCGCTGAGCATGCTCACGGTGGCTGATCGGGATGGAGTGGATGGCATCTTCTGGCAATTAGGATATGGTAAATTTCATTTTATAGGTGTTGCTGGGTTATTCAAATTGAAATTCAATCAATTATTCAGTCAATTAACCACATGAGGGCTCTTTCACACGTCGGTAATATGCAGTGAATCTACTAGCGCTTCGGACAAGACCATCATTGCGGAGAAGAAGCGCCGCAACAAACTCCAGCAGATGGTTACGTGGTTAGGTTAAGGTTAGTTGGTCAGAAAGGTCCAGAAACTTTTTTTTTTTTTTATGTTAAGGAGAAGGCACACGAGCACTCAGGCCACCTGATGGTAAGTGAAATCTGAGACCCATAGACATTTGAATTCTCAAGATTATAATCCTAAGACCTCAAATGCGCTGCCAACCCTGAGGACTAAGATGGAATGCCTCTATGCTAGTAATTAGTTAACTTTGTCGATTTTAAAGCAAGCGAGGGTTACATGACTTGGGTTGTACTTTTTTTCGTCGACATTTATTTCCTAGAAAGTACCGCTTTACAGAATTTTCATTTTATAGACAGGCTTTTCTAGGCGCAGGAGTTTAAATTTTTTGATGGTCACGATTCTAACTCAACCTAACCTACGTAACTAATGTTTAAGATATCCTGAAAACAATAGGTTCAGCAGAAAATACGTTCTATGAAATGAGTGTCGGTGAACCAACCACCATGACTTAATACTGCACCAAGCGTTCAGTGGCGCTCTCATTACGGTTATAGTGTTTTCTAGTAAACAGTAGTAAGTAGTATTATCTTGAAATCGAAGATTGGTTTTTTGTTGTACAAATTAATACACTATGACTAATTGTATTAACCTTTCTACCTTCGTGTAGTCAAGTTAACGGAGAAGGGGGCACTTCTCACCGTGAAGTTACTCACAAATAGGTCAATCGTTATTAACATAATGTCAACCATTCTTCGATTTGAAGACAATACTTTCGCTTCTGTCAAGACTTAAAGTGCGTTGCGTTGAAAGTGTGATCTATTAATGAGATTTTAGAATTTGATAGGCAGTGACAGAGCATACTTTAACTAAAATAGGTTTATTGTACGTTTATAAATAAAAATATGTAATGGCAACCACTTCTTTCAAAGCTTATATTTGCATAAAACCTAGCTAAGAACCATCGCGGAAAAATCAACTTTCTTTGGAAAAATCCGCAACTAAATCGGGTCGGTTCGTGTTAAACTTATAGCATGTATCCTTTTTGTCGGAATTTTAAATCAGGTTGCACCAACCAAACCATCGAGGATTACCTGAACGATCTCCAAACCCTTCGGTTCATGGTGGACTCCTTCGGCGAGCGCCAGTGGAAGGCGGTGGGCGGGGACGTGAGTGGCTGCCTGCAGGAGGGGTCCAAGAGCGACTTCAAGGACTACGTGACGCTGTCCAGTGAGATGATGGATGCTGTGCTGCTGAATGGGTGAGGGCTGAAGTTGTTATTCATATCCTTATTAATAATAATATTTATTTATTGCATGTATGTGAAACTAAATTACAAAAAAATATAGTAAGATTAGTAAGTAGTTGTCATTGGACGGTTGTCTTTATTATGATAGTTCATAATAATCGTCAATTAAGTATAGTCAGCCAAATAGTCGGTCTTGATATCCTGGTCTTATGATCAGGCTGAAGCAGTACTGTGTTAGATACTATGTCCGTCCCGTTAATTACTCCACATTTACTTACACTCACACATACTCTTACAAACACACTACAATTTCTTTTTCTTTTACCGGTTTTTAATAATCCCCTTAACTTTTAAAATAAAATTAGGATAATTTTTGCCAAGTGTAAATTATCTTTTCCTATCTAATTTAATATTATTGTTTCTTTTTTCTTGTCTTAGCAATAGCCGCTGTGTTTTTGAAATCCTCATGTATGTACCGACCTCCACGATACAGGCTACGCCTCGTGTGGAGGTCACTGTTTGTAATTCAAATGTAACTCCTTCTTTGGCAAATAAATAATCTATCTATCTATCTAAAGTGTTGGCTTGAGAATGCAAATGTGTACCTGTGTGCTAGTTTACCTTCTCTATGCCCTTAGATGAAAACAAAAAGAGGAAGATATGTAACTACGAGTAGGTGCGGGCTTGAGCGTCTCAATATAGGTGCTAAGCGCCTAACCCGAGTCAGTTCTCCAGCCACCACCAATTAGTCAACACGTGTTTGCGCGAGATAGCATAATATAAAATTTACGCGGTTAACACGATTGCATATACGCGTGCTGTCATCGTTCGCGACGTTATTACGAGATATACTACCGTCTCACTTATGTACACAGCGCTGTAATTCCCCCATAGTCGATGTATATAGTATTACTCGTAATCTACAGCTATGTGTGTGGTGTTTGCGAATGTAGGTGTCACGTCACGCATTATTTTAATGTCTTGTACGGCGACATGTCTTCCCCAAGTCTATGCCATACCAAAAAGGTGTCTCCTAGCCCATACTTATTGTCTTCAGCAACTCGTCGTCCCGCTCGCTCTCCCGCATGTCCCCCAGCGCGCGGCTCTCCCTCCTGCGGACCCTCAGCAGCAGCGCCACCCCCCTCTGGCTGACGGAGGCCCCCCAGCCGCTCAGCGAGCTGGCGCGCGCGGCGGACTGGCTGACGAGCCTGGGCTACTCGGCCAGGAACGGCTTCGATGTGCACTTCAGGGAGTTATTGGAGAGCGAGCTGTATGAACCTACTATGGTGAGTTCCACTACTCATCCATATACAAGTACAGGCCTGGAAATTATCGATATTGATCTCGATAAATATGATGTCTCTACTAGTATGAAGAGGCACATCATGTAGTAATTTAAAACGAACATTTTAATCAAGACGAGATAACAGCCAACGTGGAAAAAATATTAATCGTATGTTTACTTTTAAGACCATTTGGAAATATAACATAACTAGCAATTTTTTATTTTTTGCTATTTTTTCTATTTTTTAAATTATAATTAATATCACACAGGACAATGTCACACAAATTGACCTAGTCCCAAACTAAGCTCTAGGCTTGTACTATGGGTACTAGACCACGATAAACATACTTATATAGAGAAATATATACTTAAATACATAGAAAACATCCAAGACTCAGGAACAAATACTCGTGCTCATCACACAAATATCTACCCTTACCGGGATTTGAACCCAGGACACCTAGCTTCGAAGGCAGGGTCACTACCAACTAGGCTAGCATGTCGTCTAAATTAAATTAATTGTATCTTATGTTACTTCTAGTACCTCCCAGAATATGTGTACAAAGTTTCATAATGATTCGTCAAGTAGTTTTTGCGTGAAAGCGTAACAAACGTCCACGCTTTCACATTTATAATATTAGTAAGGATTGACTTTTCGTCTTTTTGTGTTTAAGAATGAAAAGAGGAAGAATAATACTAAGTATTTTTTAATAAACATCTTGATCGTGACAGTAATACTGATATTGTGTTTTCAAACAAAAAAAAATTGCTACATCACTATAGCATACGTGCCCCGAGGATTACCAGGGTCTCTATTCCATTGGGTTAAAACGATATTGGCTAAATGCCACATTGCCAAGCTGTGCTCACGCCTATTTCATTACATTGGGTTCCATTCATCTGGCATAACTTTTTCATTATATATATTGCATAATCATCACTTGGCATAATCATCATTTGGCATACAGTCTTTTTTTTCAGAAACCGTATACTTTCAGGATTATTTAAAATAGCATTGCATAGAGCCCATTAGGTTAGGTTAGGTTTATTTTATAACAACCCTGAAAAGTATACGGTTTCTGAAAAAAAAGACTGCATGCCAAATGATGATTATGCCAAGTGATGATTATGCCAAAAAAAGTTATGCCAGATGTATTTTAACCCATTACATTACTTACCAAATACAATCTAAAGTATCTTTTTAATGTAACAATGTAATGAAACAAACGAATTTGAGTTTTGGACTTGCCTTTTAACATGTTATTGTATTGGTCGGCCGCTATTACTGTCAAGTATATAAGAGCTATCGTCACGTTAACAATACGATAACATGTCAAAAGCAGTATTATTTTACTGCGTAGCTAAGACACTCTGGTTTGCATATAAGTTTTATGAAGTTACTTGACAGTCCAGGGAACCTAGTAAAGATGCATGACGCTTTCTATTTTATCTTAACTTATCTTTCAGATGGGATCTTCGGATACACTTCGACCCCTTTTTATGATTTTTTGTGCAATTACCCCCTTACACACGCAGCTGTTCGAATGTGCAGGTTTCCTCACTATGTTTTTCCTTCACCCTAAGAGCATCGTGTAATGTACTTATGTTAGAAAAACTCATTGGTACATGGTGACCGCGGGGGTTCAGACTCGGTACCTTACGGAACCGCTATAAAGAAGAAAGAGAAATAAGGGTGAATAGATTCTTTAAACTTTGAACCACACTTCTTGGATGCTATAGTATTTCTTAGGCCTGATCTGTGGGTGGGTTTGGGGCCAAAGTATAAAGAAGTTACTTACTACCTTGCATATCCTCGTTAGATTCGATGTGCTAATAGAGGGTACACAATAAAAGCAATTTAGTTTGAACTTTATTCCAGTAATCATAAAGTTCATTTTTACTCGTTTCAAAGTTAATAAAAAAGCTGGCATTTACGGGCATAGGTAATTGAACTTTATTCCCATGCTGTTGGGTTCAAATTCCCAAAATTTACAAAAATCTCCCTGTTTGTAATATGGCGTCACAAGGATGTACATGGCTGAGATTCTACACTGTAATAATTGATAACTATCGTTTTCATAACTCTTACGTCATTTACAATAATGGCGACCGAGTCATAAACGCTTCTAAAACACGTCAAACACGATATCGTTTAAACGCAGTAGAACAAAGGCCCTGGGGATCTTTTCAACTTTGTTTAAGGTCATTAATAATATACCGTACGTTGATGTTTAAGAAGTTTTTCAAAAATGAATAAAAACTACCAAGAAGTCCAGCATCAACATGATTATGATTTTGTAGTTAGATCTAAAAGTTATAACCAATCTGTGTCCAAGTTATTAATATAACACTTTTATCGTTTCCAGAGTTATTACATGGCCCTGCTTTTCAAGAACCTAGTCGGCGAACGAGTGCTCGACCTTACCACGGAATCCTCGGAATCTTCTGAAAACAACGCCGCCCTCTTTGCGCACTGTACATCGCTGCGTCACAAGGCGGTGCCAGGAGCAGTGACATTTTATGGAGTGAACATGGACAGTGAAGCAGCTAGATTCTCGGTGAAGCTCACCAAGAGGGAGGATGGGGGAGATATCATGCAGTTTATAGTAGGGCACGATCAAAACGGGTGAGAGTTTGGTTCCTTCCTTTTCTTTGCCTCTGCGATTTTTATCACGTAGTATTGAATAAAAAGTTTTCTTTTATGGAACAATTTACTAGTTTATTGGGTTATTCCCATCTTTTATCACCTGGCATATTTGTTGCCACTTTGAACTTTATTCATCGGTTTTATAACCTACCTTATGGTAGCAGAAATGTGCGGGTGGTAATAAGTTTTAATAGCCCTACCGAATTAACATCCTGTACCGTCACTAGCAATAATATACCATACAACATTGTGCTCAAAAATATCTGATATTTCTGGTGGTATACGAGTAAGAGTGTGTCAGATATTTTAAGCGCAATCTTGTAAAATAAGACATAATGACGAAACGGTTTAACTTGATTCTTGGACTCATAACGACACAAATATTTGTGTAGCCTAGTATCATAAGTTGTGAAAGTGGACAACCTTGCTTTACTCCTCGGCGTATCTTTGCTTACCTTGCCTCTTCTCCTTTTTCAATTATCGTTTCCTGCTTTTTCTAAAATCTAAATATTATTCTTCTGTCTCTGAAATCTAACCCAGCTTCCTTTAAAATAATCATCTTGGTTTTCCAATTAACCCTATCAAAAAGAGTTTCTACTGTACGTTGTCTGCGTCACAAATCACTCCGTAGTGTAACTATAACATTTAATTATTTTAGATAAAAAATAAAGTCTTCCAGAAAAACACTAATAACATTCCTTAAACACCCTTCCAGGAACATCGCTGTAAACGGTCGTCCCATGTTCTACGAAGGCGATATCCGACCAGTAGTCAAGAGGGTGCGTCCCTTCAAGACTCTGCTGCTCAACTTGCCCCCCAAGACCTTCGGCTTCTGGGTCCTCGCCAACACCAAGGTCAACGCTTGCTTTGATTACAAAGATGAAGATGATATCAAGCTTCTTGAAGCTAAACCAGTTAATGATACTGAAGTAGACGAACAAAGTAAAACTGAAGCCATAGATGATGATAGTGAAGATAAAGAAAGAGTAAAAAGATATGTAGATTTTGAAAGTGACTTTGATGTCACTGGGTTGAATTACATTGATAATGATGAAGCTTTAAAAATGAGAATTGATAGTATGAATAGAGGGCTAAGAGATATTCAAGGGTTTTTTGGTAGTAATAGAAAATCTTTAAAGCATAGAATAAAACGTCAAATTTTTGATGAAGATTCAGATGGTAGAAAGGTATTAAGGAAACTAAATTTAAAGAAATTTAAGCAAGAACACGAATCGTTAGGCTCAGGTATTATCGAAAAAATTAGAAACAATATGAAGTATAATATTCCAAAACTGAATTTGACTAGAAATTTAAGGGATCTAAAGTTCAGGAAACCATTAAGGCTGAATAATAAATTGTCTAAAAGACATTCAAGAAATTATAGAAATAAAATTGAAGATTCAGAAGAATCTGTAAAAGATGAATTTCTATCACGACGAAAAAGAAGCGTTTTAACGCAAACATCAAAAAATGAAATTGACACAGATGACAAGAAATATCTTAAGTTTGGCAAATTTCTGGGTACACAAGAAAAAATAAAAGACATGATAGAAAAACACGATGAAAACGATCAATCACAGGATCAGTCGAATGAAGATCAGTCCATTGGAGAAAAGCTTCATGATAACATTGAGATAAACACTAAAATTACAGATGATGATACTGTGTTGAAAATAACTGAAAATGCTGACCACGGATTGCTGAAGAACACTTTTGAAAATGTTTTATCGTTACTGGAAGAACTCAACAATAATTTAAGTAAACTTTGGACTGCTCTTTCCTTTTTGCAATAAATATGTGAACAACACAAACAACAAAAACAGACAGAAATATCACAATATGCCTTTTTCGTGAAACTAGGAGTTGGAGTAGAGTTAAGTTTTGTTATATAAGTAAGCGCGTTATTTTTAATGAATAATTTATTAATTTTTATACTTTTGTAAATAAACTGAATGCAATATTGCTTGTACTAGACCGAGTTTAATTTACTTTATTCTTAAGTTTGCACTTAGTTTTATACTTGGTTTGTATTATTTTTACTTCGCTTGTGGTAAGTAAAGTTTTCTAAATTTTCAAGGTTTAAAATTTCTCTTAGCGTATTTGACGACTGGGATTGCTTCCTTTGATACATATTTTTCTCTTATATCTACGTTATTAACTGTACGATTTACATTTTGTCAACACTGCTCGGAAATACAAATACTTACTTTTAGTCTGGTTTGAGGTCAGAAAACATAACGTTTAAGGCCAATTTAATCAAAAATAACACTATTCATGGCATATTTCATACTAGTTAAGTGAATAATTAAAAAAGTATGATTTTATTTCCTCGCAGCAGCTGGGAAAAGCACCATGTCTGCCTTTGAAAGTGCAATTGATGGACTCGTACACCAGAGGGCCTCAACTAGGTTTCAGCCCTCAATGTAACTCGTCCATGAATCGTGTACTTTCTAACCTAGCCAACAATATACATCATATTTAGGATCAGTTTATTTTTGACGATATCATAGCAGAAACATACTTTAGAAACGTAACGACACGAAGCCAGCGGTCCAGGGTTCAATAACCGGTAAGGGCAGATTTTTGTGTGATGACCGCAAATATATTTGTTCCTGAGTCTTGGATGTTTTCTATGTTTAAGTATGTACTTCTCCATATAAGTATGTCTAGTACCCATAGTACTTAGAGCTTAGAGCTTAGCTTGGGACTGAGTCAATTTGTGTGACATTGTCCCCTGATATTTATCCTTCATTTATTTAGTTTTCTAGGGCATGCTTTGCTTGTCTTTGATGTTCTACTCACTGTCTGGGCACGATGGCACGTCCTTGTGTAGTATTTTTAAACAATTTGTCTTTTCATGCAATGATAGGGTTGAACGGTTAATAAAACAACAGGCTGGTGGTACAATGTAGTTATTTATTATTTAACAACATGGTAGGTCGAACATTTTCACGCGCGCCCGCGGCGGCATGAAAATGGCCACCTCTAAACTTTATACAGAACTAATAAATAGGGACCTCTGAACTAAACTCGACCTGGAAACGTGTAGCGAAGCCTACCACTAAGTGATCGCAGAAACCCAAAACCCTCAACAGACGCCGACGCGTTTTGTACAGCAACAGAAACGTAACGTATCGTCAACAACGCGGTCTCACAAAAGCTCAATTTAATTATTACCTAAAACATTTTTCAACAATATTAACCCCTTTTTCGTTTTTATCATAACTCTAGTTAAACGTACTCGTGGAACTACTTAGTAACCTCCTTTAATAACAATTGCAACAGCCGCTGAACGATTTTCATCGACAGTGGTCATTCCCATTTTTTTTTAGTTTTACATTTTTTGTTCATACGGTTAACTTGCGTTTTACACTAAATGTCACTAATATTAAAAACTAACGTTCTATGTAAGGTGATCTTATATTGGCCAGTGTCTATCCTACAACAATCGAGTGCAGGCAGGGAAACGAGCGAAACGCGTAACATTTAGGAGCCCGAGGCAGTTGTAAAAATACCCGTTTCCCTGGATGTTCGCAAACGTATTGCAATTTTTTAAGATTCCTGAAAAATAACAACAATACAGAACACGAAAATATACAAGCGCAAAATGTATGTGGCACTTTACAATCAGTTCTTTGCTGCTAAGTACTCTCTATGTTGCGAGATACTCTGAACATATACATATAATATACATATCTATTATAAGTGGCGTCAGTGTTAGAAGCTCTTGTGTGTGTGTTCAAGTGTCGTTGTCTCTAAATCCATCTATTCTATTTCTCTACGGTAGCATTCCATACTGTCGACCATTTTTTAAATAGCCACAGATGCCGATTGTATCTTCATTTGAAACTGTTGTTTGGTCTGTCGTGGATGTGTGCTTTTCAAATGATTAGACAATCGGTTGCCCTTTAGTACTCACAGGAGAAGACACATTAGTAACATCGTTGGTGGAGACACATCAGAGTATTTGATAGAAGAAGATTGTGATAGTTTCAAAGTATTATGGCGTTATACTACATACCAAACCAATCTACAGTATAATGTGATGGAATCCACTCTATAAAAATGATGTTGTTATTTTATAATTATTAAGTTTTTTCTCAGCTTCATACGGAATATGGTGGAATTAATACCAGTTTGATTACTATCCAATGTTTTAGTTGAATAAAAATACAATGACATTATTAATTTTAACACACCTAACAACATTAGGTGTAAGTTGGATTGGGATGGAGTATAAAGTGGATACAACAACAATATTATAATGTTAATAATGTGTCTCTACAAACCCTACCAACTAGTTCTCTAGTCCAACTATCATAGGTCATTTACAATAAATCGATAACAAGGTATGTTAATTTGTATAAGTCTACCATTTCATAACTCTTCTAATAGAATAACAGTGAATATTGCACAGGAACATGGATAAATTCAAGACAAATTATCACTTCCAAGGACAGAATAATGCCTTGACAGGCCAAAAAGTCATACCTCCCACCTAAATGATCTAAGAAAACATATATAAATAGACAACAATAATTCATAGTAAATATATATGTTACCCTGAGCACGAAAGTCATCATAAGAACAATCAACCTTCCAACGGAGTACGGAAAAATAGTTGGTCGAAATCGCGGGGCCTAAAGTATTCTAATTGCATGAAAATTAATTTGTCTCTTTATACAAATAACGTACAATTATTCCTAAACTACACATCTACCTTGTATAAACCTCTTTATAAATGCACTATATTTTATATAAAAGAAATGAATCGGTATAAGTTTGATACTGTAAGTGTGCAGGAGTTAGTATTTATATGTTCAGTATGTTACAAGCTAAGAGTTGGGAGACTGAGGGAAGGAGTAATGTTAACACTTTGTTGTACAGAGTTTTAAAACACGACTCAGAGTTCCGAAATTTATATCGGCTATAGCAAGGCTGCTCAACTTCTTTACCAGTCGGGCCAAACGGACGACTCAGATATTCTTGGCCATTAACGACACTCGGTCTTTCGGTGGCACGCAACATTTTTACAACTTTCTAAGTTGCTTGTCCAGGGCATTGAGATCGTCCGCGGGCCTGGGGTTGGGCAGCCTTGGGCTATAGCGTGCGCTGTAGCTCGGTGGTTGAAATTATAGCAACAACCATTTGATATCACCCAAATTCCTTTACATTTGCGCAGTAAGCATTATTCTAATTACACCATTTAAACTAACATTGAACATCGAAAGCTTACAGATAGACGCAGCGTTACATATATATTGAAATAAAGACGAATTAAAGAGATAACGACATGATACACACTCCAAGAGCTGAATACTTATAACATAGCCGCGGCATGCAGGCCCGCCTTAACATTAGTGACAATAGCGCATACCCAAAGTGAGCTACATACCAAAATAAACCTCCTGCTTACTCTAACACTACAGTAACGGGAGCCAACAACGAAGAGCAAGACTAGGACGTACTACCTACTATTAGATCGAAGATAGACGTACAGACGAGGGAATTATACATATTCACGATAGCTTCTTGATATAGAAGTGGCAACTAACATACAGATAGACGAGATGCTAAGAGTGAAGGAAATATTGGTCGTGTCAAAATTATATCAAAATCGACAGGTCCGAATGAATCTTAACACTATTATTGTTTATTTCGAATAGCTACGAACAACCTCCAAACTATGAATGCCATGCACATAACTACCTCGTGTTATGGTAAACCTAAGCTAGTCACACATACACAGTGAAGTAAGTATTACAGTTACGTTAGGTGAGATCGATGACGAAGATGATGACGAGGGACGGCGCGCCCGTGAAGCCGTCGTCCCCGATGCAAGAGTACTGGCGCAGTACTTTCTGGTACAACGGTACATGTACCGGTGACAGCTATGCGTGCTCGAAATTAGGTTCTATCGAAACAAGCTATGAAAATATACATATGTGTGCAGTAGAGTGCGAGAAAATATTGAATCTTATCAGAAAATAGAGTAGCATTTGATAAATAATCAGAAATTATTGTTGTACTTTGATATTTACATGTGTGTATATTGAATAGATCTGATTCCGCAGAATGAAGGTAAGTTTAATTGACCAGAATGTAGTATATATGGAACGAAAACGCAGAAACTATAGATAGAATAGAAATGATATATAGTCCTAGGAAGCGTGTGGTCGCTATGTTGAACTGATGAGTCGCTGATCTGAAGTAAGTGGAAATACATGATGTGCCGATGGGAAGAACGACAGAGTCCATTGCACGTCTGAGAGCTGGTGCTCAAGAGACAGAAGTTGAAGAAGCTAACCAGAAGGTGAAAGCGCGGCGTTGCCGGCGCGGCGTTAGTTTATTTATTTATATATCACAGCTTTTGACGATAACAAATCTTTTGCATTTGCAGCTTTATACGTGGAGTTAATCGTTCGAACAACCGGCTCCGTCATTACGTCAATAGCCAACCCGAGCTTGCCATCTCTTGATCGTCATACGTTAGAGCAGGGTAAAATACGACATCATTTTACCTTTACGAGGCGTCAGATGTTTAAACTAGATGTCGCTAATAAGCTATGAAATGTGATGTTTCAACGTGACGCGCTCGTTAGCGGCGTCTCAAGCGTGACGCCACCTCTGTCTTGCTCTAATGTACGACGAGTTTCTCCCCGCGGTCAAGTCCACGCACACACACCAGAGGGCGCGATATCGCTCGAAGAATTCGCTCCCACAACTTGTTTAGTATAATTACCCCTAAGCATTAGAACATCGATAAAACATTAGATTTAAAAACCGACGTACGGTCACGGTAAACAAATTGTGGCGGATACCTACTTACATTATTCTAAACGAACATCGACTTATATTAGCATGCAGAACAAAATGGACACGGTACGGCGTTAGCCTGTTAACAACGCTCCTATCTTACGTTCGATGTGGATATTAAGGCTAGGTCGATTACTGGTACGTACACCTAGGAACAAAACACACTGACACAACACTGAGTTGCAAGCACGCATGCAAAAGATTTTGAGGCGAGAGACGAAGACGCGAGAGACGCGGAATTTGGATGAAAACAAACTTCGAAGACCCAATACATTGTTATTTCAATGTAAGTTCGCTGTCAGAAGAGAGAGAAGTACCGCAAATACAGTCGAGTATTGAAAACTACACGCGTGCTAGTTTCTATAATACATATTCCCCTCTTTAATAATACAAAGTTTCGTTAAAGTTGTATTTATATTATTTCCTCTTTACACTTAAATAACAATATATCACAAGCGTCAACATATAAAACTGGTATTTCACATTTCACACGAGCGGCTGCGTCGTGCGGTACACGCGTGGCGCACGCGCGGCTCCCGCACGGACAACGCGCGGCGCGCGGGCGGCGCGCGGAGATGACTTTTTGACCTTGCGGAACGCGCTCGTACGGTGTCGAGGCCTCTCTTTATGAATGTATAAAAATATTATTGCTTATTATCAAGCACCAACGCGCGACTAGCCAACTACATTCCGAAAATTTAGAATTCGAATCTCTCCTACGGTATGGTGAGCGCGTGAAACGTCCGAACGAAATGTGTCGTCGGTTGGGGGGGGGTGTCGGGTGTGAAACGTCGTAACAATGGCCTCAGCAACTACATCATGTATTCGGGTACTAAACATAGAGGGCGCTGGCGGCTCACTGCAGCACGCACTTACTCTCGATCTGCGACTTGAGTTCGTTCACTTGCGTTTCGATGGTGTTTTTCAATTCTGGAAAGTTACAATTTCAAATTAGATGGTTGTTTTCTTTGCATGAGGTAAATATGGGGGTCACTCTTTGGTTGATGTGATGTGAGGCAGGAATGACATTATGTTAGAACGATGGCCATATTAGTTACACTTTGTTCACAAAGAGTTATGTCAAGTGATGGTAACTGTCTTAAATTTTCTTAAGGTCGCTTTTTCTGAGAAATATAAGCTGAAGTAAACGTGTGGGGGTGAACCACTAACTAAACAGATGTATTTTGAACATTGGTCCTACCTTGAACTCAAAAACATGTGACACGTTTCCAAAACTAGAGGCATGAGAGCATATCGGGTATTTTTTTGAGCCATATAATTGCTGGTACCCAATAAACAAAAGCAGCAGAGGACCGGTCGTTGTGGCAAACCTTGGGGAAGGCCTTTGTCCAGCAGTGGACGTCTTCTGGATGATGATGATGATGACCCAACAAACAAAATAAACTAAAATAACGATAGCAATGAAAAAGGAAAGGGAGAATGTTTGGAAACTCTTGGATTATATTGTACAAGAGATGGCCCATGGGGACGAGTTTTCAAGTGGCCTCCGCGTACTGGAAGACAGCGTGAGTAAAACTTCCAACATGGCAAAGGAAACTGATGGATGTTAGCAGCGCCGGACCGTTCCTTGTGGAAAATCTTGGGGAAGACCTATGTCCAGCAGTGGACGTCTTTTGGCTGAAATGATGATAGTGTTGGACTTACTGGTAAACTCGTCCTGGTCTTCCAGCTCAGCCTCCGCTGCCAGCTCCTCGGGCGTCTTCTTCTTCCTCATCAGAGGGTTGTCGGGCTCCTGCTGCTGCTCCACCACCTCTTCTTTCTTCGGGATTTTGTACTGGAACCAGAGAAGCAGGGTGATAAAGGATGGCAGTTTTTTATGGCAAGGAGAAGGCAAACGACCACACAGGTCACCTGATGGTAAATGGCATCTGAGACCCATAGACATTTTCTGAAAATTACAATCCTAAGACTGCAATCCTACTAATACAAATACGTGGCCAACCCTAAAGTACTAGGATTTATGCTAGTAATTTACCGGTTGTCTTATCCCCACACCGGAAAACTTGAAGCAAACACCTCTGCTTAGCGGTAGCCGCGGTAGGTTACAGGATAGGATGGTGGTAAGTCTTGTTCATTTATTTTATTTGTGTTTTACTATTGTTTTTAACTCGGCCACCATTCAATTAAATAAGAATGATCAAAACGTTGACAACATTAAAATACGTCAAAGGCAATATTGTAGTTTTGACCGTGAAGAATCTCAGCCCTGTACAGTCAGCCGTGTAAGTAGCTGCACACTTTGTACCTTGTCGTTGTACCGCCTTTGACAGATTAGTGCAGCAGTTCTAACATGAAATTAAAGTGACAAAGCACTAAAGTAGCTACTTATAATGCCGACCGTACCCTTTAAAAGGCTTCAAATTCTACTCTGAGTTCTCGATTTTCCTCCAAAGTGACAGCCTCGTGTAACGACTCCGGTATCGCGGGGCCGTAACTAAGTTAAAGCTTTCCCGAATAATTAGAACAAAGTGACGCCTTTTAATTTAAAGGTTCGCTTTAATATCAATACTATTAAGGCAACGTCTGCAAGCAGTGGAATGATGGGAGAACTTCCAGTTTTTATGTCTGTGACTAACACATTTAGAGTTTTAGGGAAGACGTTTGAATCGCTTCAATTTAATGATGAGATATTGTTGATTTAAAACCATTTATCTTTGTAAGGTACGTATTTTTACCCAGCTGCAGCAAGGCCCGGAAGCAGGGATGTGTTTGATCTTTATGTATGTCCGACTCTATGTTCCCTCGTAGAGGCTGGAGGGATGGGCCGATTTCAACAAGCGAGGTGTCGATAGATTCGCCTTAACATCGCAAGTTTCACTGGGTACTTAGGTATATTAAAAATAAAACAATATAGATGAAATTATCAAAACATGCAGTCGGGTTTTAAAAACTTGTTTTTTGTTAAACTTGTTATGGAATTTTGACCGCTATTTTTAGTTACATTTCCATTATAATTGACACATCATGTGCTTATGATAACTTGATAACGGGTGTGAATTAGTATTTCTCAATAATTTTCGAATTTTATTCTTTAAAATTTTGAAAAAGGCAAATAATAGTTTAGTAATGTTACAATGTGTTTTGGAGTGCGGAGTTGACCTCCACTGAGATAAGACGCGTCTACGCAGTGCACAGTGCATAACCAGTGTGTCAGGACCCCTGCCTTACGACGTTTATCTACACGTCCAGTGTCTAGAGCCGCTGGACGCCTCCAGTACGCCGACCAGACACTAAGACCCATCGCTTACGGACAAAGTACGGACGGCCGGTGTCTCGCACGACTGGTTCTTCACGCGTAACTATACCCACCATAATTGTTTTTATTTTTATGCCGTGTTTTTAAGATAATTAAAATGGTAAACAATTGCGCTGGTTGTCGCAAAGCTATCACAACTTCACAAAATATGACATGCTCTTCATGTAAGGGCTATTACCACCCGGAATGTGTCAACAAAGACTATCGCAGTCTTTCAAAGAGCGCGATTCTCAGTTGGATATGCCCATCCTGCCAGAGTAAAGTTCCTAAAACCGATAATACACATACACCGCTGCGGCAACAGGCAGCTACTGCGGCCGCCGCCGGCGGCGCGGATGCGCAAACGTCGAAATCAAACGTCACCCTGCGCCCGCAAAACCGAGAGGCAGAAAAGCGTTCGCAGTCTCAGGTTTCAACTGCCGATAACGACGCACTAACTGAGCTCACAAAAGAAATTAAGTTGTTGCGCGAGGACATGGTGGAGGTAAAGAATCATTTAAAAAATTTAACAGCTTGTGTGGCGAACTGTACTGCGCGCCTCGACGAATATGATACAAAGCTAGCTTGCTCGGATGCCAAAATACGTGCCCTGGAAGAAAAGGAACTGGAAAACGCGCTTCTGCATCAAAAGGTCAACCATCTCGAAGAGAGACTTAGTTCGCAGGCGCAGAGCATGGTACGAAACGAGATTGAAATACAAGGTATTAACGAACATATGAATGAAAATTTATTTCATGTCGTGAAAATAGCCGCAACGAAAATTGGGATGGAGCTGGCGGAATCGGATATAGACGACGTCTCGCGTGTTGGCCCTCGCCGTGGTGCGAGCTCTCAAACCTCGGAGTCTTCACTCCCACGACCGGTCGTCCTTCGCTTCGTACGGCATATGAAGCGCCAAGAATTTTTAAAAGCGTCCAAATCGAGGCGCAATATTACCACTGCCGACATTGAGGTAGCAGGGCGCAGTAATAAGCTTTTCTTTAATGAGAGGCTAACGACAGAGAACAGACGCTTATTTCGTCAAGCGAGGCAATATAAATCAACGCATGGCTACAAATATTGTTGGACTTCTAACGGACGCGTCTTCATGCGTAGAAGGGAGGGCGGCCCCGTTATCACAATACGGGGAGAAGCGGACCTTGAAAAAACCAGGAAAACGGATCAAGCTTCGTCCCCTGGGAATCCTGCCTCCCCGGCATCTGCCACGCCTAGCACCCTACCTGATGGTCATCACTCGACGGATTCCTCGGCCTGCGCGATTTTTCGTGTTGACGATTGTTAGTTATGTTTGTTACAATTTTTGTTTACAGTCTAGTACGATTTTTATAGCTGCAACCTTTTTAGTAAACTACCTCTTTGCTATTTGTACATTAATAGTCCCTTTAAATATTAGCGCCGCCAGCACGCACACACTTTATTACTTCCCAATTTTAAAGTCACACCTATTTCTATACACACTAGCCACATATATAATTTCAGGCATGGTACCTGTTTTTTTACTGAGGCATTCTAGCGGAGCACTGACGTTATGGTTTGGTCTTAAACCTCTACCTTTTCTTAACGTTTTAATTAACTATGGCGTCGCGTGACATAGAGATTGACATTGACCAAACCATCGCCATTAACTGTCAGAGACTCGAATCGATCAGTCAATGTAAGCCTTTTTTCACAAATGTTGATGCTCTAAAGTTCATGACACTCAACATCAGAAGCCTGCAACGAAATTTTGACGCATTTGAAGTAGCTTTAAAACAAATGGATACCGTTTTTGATCTCATCGTACTCACCGAATGCTGGTTAAACGAGTACTCTGTAATCAACCGTCTTTCAGGATATAACGTTTACCAAACATCCAAACATATCAACAAAAGCGGAGGTGTAGTCATATATGTTAAGGAAACTCTTAATGTCTCTATTGTCGAACCAATTTTTGAGGACGCTAATTGTCTTGCAGTGGCTATATCTGATCAACTCAAAATCTTTGGAATTTATCGTTCCCCTTCCTTCCACAATGGAGACAAGTTTCTTGGCTCTTTGGATCTGGCACTTGGTGAATCTAAGGGGTTTCACAACGTGGTAGTAATCGGAGACATAAATATTAATATATTGGATTCCACGCAAAATCAATCTTCTGACTACTTGCACCTTCTGGCGATGCACGAATTTCTCCCGGCAGTTACCATTCCAACAAGAAGTGGTTCGTGTTTGGATCACATCTTTATTAAATCTAAATCTAGCTCAGTCGGTGCCGTTTGTCCATGCTGTATTACTGACCACGACATCGCCATGGCCGCAATCACTGTCCCTCGTATTAGACTTAAACAGCGGCCACGCTGGACTACAAAAACTGATTTTGTCGCTGCAACCCTAGATCTACAAAAAGCTGACTGGTCTAAGGTAACTACCTCTGTAAATGTAAACGAGGCGGTTACCCAATTTGACCAAATTATATCCACGGCAATAAAAACTAACACCCATAAGATAAAAGTTAGCCGATCAAAACTAAACCTCAAGCCCTGGATCACTCCCGGCCTAATAAGGTGTATGAGGCACAGGGATAAGCTCCACAGCAGAGCAAGAGCTGCACCTAACGATCAGGTCCTTCAGACTATTTACAAGCGATATAGGAATTTTTTTGACAACTTACTGTACAATATGAAAAACCAATACCAAAGTAAACAACTGACAGAAGCTCGGGACAACCCGCAGAAGTTATGGAAGTCAATAAAAAATATATGTCACTGTCATAATACCATAAATTCAGCAACTAATCTGACAACTTTGACCAATTCCCCAAAAGATTCTTTGAACATGTGTAATCAGCATTTCACAACGGTTGGTCAGAATTTGGCTGTTGATATCCTCCACAAACTTTCTGAGACTCAATCATCTTTAGCATCAAAAGTGAATCAATATAATTCTATTGCTAATTCTTTTTTCCTCCATCCAACAAGTGTTAACGAAGTGGATAGTATTATTTCTAAGCTCAAAACAGATAGTGCACCGGGTCCGGATTCTGTCAGGCCCCTGTTCATAAAGGAAATCAAAGATATCATTATAGAGCCACTAACTCATATTTGTAATTTAAGTTTGGCGTCTGGTTGCTTCCCGAATCTCTGGAAGTTGGCTCAGGTGTCTCCCATTTACAAAAACGGATCTAGGAAGGATCCCAACAATTATCGCCCCATTTCACTTCTCTGCGTCTTCTCTAAAATCCTTGAGAAGGTAGTCAATTCTCGTCTTACGGCTTTTCTTGATAAAAATAGAATTCTTTCAGATAATCAGTTCGGTTTCAGGAAAGGAAAGTCTACGGAAGACGCAGCAATTTATCTTTCAAACAAGGTATCCAGTTATCTTGATGGTGGTGGCAAATGTGCGGGAGTGTTCCTGGATCTCTGTAAAGCATTCGATACTGTGTCAACTAATATCCTACTTAGTAAACTGAATGCCGCGGGCATAAGAGGGGTTACTCTCGAATGGTTCCGTAGCTATCTGACCAACAGGCGCCAGGCTGTTAAGGTTGGCGAGTTCATAAGTGATGAGTTACCAATCACTTTTGGAGTGCCACAGGGTAGCATCCTCGGCCCCACGCTTTTTATTATTTATGTTGACGATATCCTTAGACTAAGGCTGGATGGAGCGGAAGTAATCTGTTACGCAGACGATACTGTGGTGTTGTTTCACGGAAAGACATGGGATGATGTGTTTAGCTTCGCAGAGCGAGGGTTGTCTGACATTAGTGCGTGGCTAGATAACAATTTACTTACCTTAAACGTAAGCAAATCTAACTTTCTTGCATTTTCAAAAACGTCTCTTTCTTCTTCTCCCCTAGATAGAAATTTAAAAATACACTCGAGTAAATGTCCCAACCTGGTCAGTGGCTCTCCATCATGCTCATGCAAGTCTATAGTCAGATCTGAAAAAATTAAATACCTGGGACTTATTATTGATCAGAATCTTTCCTTTAGACAACACATTTCCGCTCTTTCTGGCAGAGTTAGGAAATGCATTTATATAATGAAGAAACTCCGCCACTGCACGACGGAGCAAGTTCTTCGTATTGTTTACTGTGCCCTGTGCCAATCCTTATTGCAATATGGTGTGGCGGTTTGGGGCAGCGCACCAAAAACTACTTTGCTGCTGCTGGAGAGGGCACAGCGCGCAGTAATTAAAGTGATGTTGCGGAAGCCCTTTCTTTCCCCAACGGACGCTCTCTATCGGGATTCGAAACTCCTAAGTGTAAGGCGGCTGTACGTATTAAACGCAGCAGGTCGAGCGCATGTGGTAATAACAAATCTACCGAACTACACCGAACTACTGGCCAAGCGAACTTTCAGAGTCTCCCTGCCAAGTTACAGATCAAGTCTCGCAAAGCGTTCACCAGACTATATGCATCTACGTATTTATAATAATATATGCAAAGTACTCAACGTTCAATACTGTACAATTCGTAAAGCTAAGGTGACTGTGACGAAGTGGCTAATGACCTTATCATATCAAGACACAGAGGCCCTACTGCTAGCCAGCTAATATTATTTATTTATTTTAATACACACACACAGACTCACGCACGCACACACACACACACACACACACACACACACACACACACACACACACAGCGTCGCGCGGCACGTGCGCTTGTCCTATCGCTCTGTAATATTAGTTAAATCCTGAATTTGCTTCTAATTTGTATTGTTTAATTCATTATAGTTTCACATATTGCACTCCTGGGTCCCAAGATACAGGCTCAGCCTAGTTTGGGGTCCGCCAGATAGCTCTTCTTTCTTTTATGTATACTCGTGTGTTTCAAGCAAATAAAAAATTTTGTTTGTTTTGTTTGTTTGTGTTCAAAACAATTATCAATGTTAATAACTATTTATTGTTACCGTTTTAGTGGATTCCTGTTTTGTTACCATATTATTTTATTACGTTACCAAAAAATAATATCCTAGGTATACAAATATATTTGGGGTATTGGGAAATTTTTCACTGTTGCATAGTTTCGGGCACTATTTAAGCCTACCATTCGTTTAGAAAAGAGGTGAGTTGAACGAAATCATAAAAGAGTTACATACATACATAACATCACGCCTTCATTCCCAGAGTGGGGTAGGCAGAGAGAAATACCAACAACTTAAAAATACTTGTTTATAATTCTGTAACCACATTTTGTACAATTAAGCCAAGACATTTAGTTTGTTTAAAGTTAAATGCTCAAAAACCCATTATTATTTGACTATCTCAGTCTCTCTTTAATTTTAATGAGCACTTTGTGAAATCTATTATAATGCGGCTACACTAAATTAAAAGTCTCTACTATACCTAAGCCTTCGACCGCCGTTCTAGACACACAATTTTCTTTTATAAAATTGAATAAAAATATACCAGTGAAGCAAAGCCGTATCACAATTAAATTTGTCTCCGAGAGCGGACTTAAAGCTTGTCAGGAGTAATGAGGTCCCTAGAGAGGAGAATTAAAAACCAAAGCGATTGGAGATTGAGAATTTTCTTGTTCTTGATCACAATATGGCGGATTATTAAGATTAATCAAGTAGAAAGGCAAAGCTACTTATAAAATGCAATAAGATTTTTATAATTCCATTTAGCATTGAAAATTTACGGGATTTAGTTTTTTTACGGCTTAAAAGCTTAAGTAAAAGAAGCTTAAGTGAAATTAATTCTTCATTTAGGATTTAACTTATTTGTCTATTTTCTTTAGAACATAAAAAAATGTAATAATACATACATACATACATAAAGTCACGCCTTTATTCCCAGAGTGGGGTAGGCAGAGCTACAGAATTACCAACAACTCTGAAAAACTTGTTGATAATTCTGTAACCACATTTTGCACAATCAGGCTAAGATGCTTACCAGTGTATTAGTGACAGGTTGCAACCCCATCGCCTAACAGTACTACAAGCCCTTATTCCCTTAGTCGCCTCTTACGACATCCACGGGAAGACACGAAGTGGCACTATTCTAACCCGGCAACCACACGGAAAAAAAAAAAAAATTTTACAGGTTTATAACAGCATCCCTTGATCCAAATTTACCCATGATTATTCACCAAGAACTGCCTAAGTGATCGGTTAAAAATAGCTTATTATATAAATTTCCGGCAAATAATCCAATCACATCATAAAACTTTAAAACACATTTGCATTTATTATATTTTAACAACATTAATCTATATTATAAGGCAAAACCGCTTAGATACTCGTGATGAAATTACTTAAGCCAGGAGAAATGTATATATATAAAACACTTATTTTTAAAATAGATAGATAAACTACCGATAGAATCTGTCGATATATTTATATTCTTTCGAGTCATAAAACAAATAGCGGTTGACGTTACGACGCCCTGAGGGAAATCAGGACCGAGACTAATACTCGAACTGCATCGATGGAGACTACAATACTACGATATTACAACCTTACATGTACTAGTATATTGTACGTCATTTGTGGATTACTTTTATACCGTATCGCTTTTACTCGAACAATTTTCATATGACAGGTTTAACTGGACCGTTAAACAATACTTTTATCCAAATATAATATTAAACATCACAGTTTTTTTCGATCCGACACTCGACAATGCCTTATGCGAACAAATTCGTGCCACACGCGATAAGTTGCATGTGTTAAAATGATATAATATAAAATACAGATACAAAAACCTTCAGAGGTCAACGTCGTTACCCTTCGATAGAGTAAATATTAGCAGAACTCGGTCACTATGGGAAAAAATAAAAGTAACAAAGTAGGATTGTTTGTTTGCCTAGGCGGGACCTGGCAGGCTGTGTGTAATAATGAAAAAAATGGGATCCAGTGGTTTCCCATATGTTTTTTTGGTTATAATGTCTATGTTTACATAATTTTGTATAAATCGTATAATAAGTATAAATCGTTGTCTAGTACCCATAGCAGCTTAGAGCTTAGTTTGCTTAGCTTAGTTGTTGTTGTTTGAGTTTAGTTAGTTTAGTTTGGGACTAGGTCAATTTTCCCCTGGTATTTATTTAATATATGTACCTATGTATTTATTATACAAATAACAATGCAGTTTAGTTAAATTAATAGTTTATGCGTGAATCAGATTCGTGTAATTATTAAAATTGATGTTATATTTTATTATGAGTCAAAATTAAAACTCATTTTGGAATGTGTACATAAATTCCAATTAAATGAAACCCCAGTTGACATCACAACATATCTAACCCTAGCGACGCTTCGCTCCGGGTAAAAGAATTATACATATAAATCTTCCTCTTGAATCACACTATTAATTAAAAAAACGAATCAATATCCGTTGCGTAGTTATAAAAATCTAAGCATACATAGGATCAGACAGCGGGAAGCGACTTTGTTTTATGCTATGTAATGATTAATAATCAAATATATAAACAAATCCGAATATTACATACACTTAGAGACTTTATAAGACATTAAATACAACAGTAGTCTCCCTTGAGTAAAAAAAAATACCCTAGAAGAAAATCTTCATCCCAAATATCACCAAAAAACAATATCCTCATACATACAGAATCAGTATCAAAGTCGCACGTCAAAGATCTTATTGCAGCTACATAAGGTTCATTACTGGTTGACACAAGCGCCATGTTCTCCGAGTGGTACCTACACTTCCATTTATAAGGATATCATGATTTCCCCGCTATCCCGGGGGAAAGTCCCGTATTATTAACTCACAATGTGGTTAAGGTATGATAAAGAAAAGGATTTGGTAGTGTTTCATAAAAGAAGGTTATATTTTACGACCTAAATTCTATACCGACAACCGACAACCGGTGTAATTACTAGCATAGAGGCATTCCATCTTAGTCCTCAGGGTTGGCATCGCATTTGAGGTCTTAGGTATATTGTAATTTTGACTACATCACTGGTATAACATTAAATAAAACATAACCTACGTATTCTTGAATCAGTACAACAATTATAGAACATTACCGCGACCTATATTACTATGAACTTCTATAAAGTTCTATTATAATATTGTGGATTGGTCTTTTAACAAATCTTCCAAGGACAAATTTACCAAGGGGTAATTCGATTTAAGATTAACTGAAATAATATCGATGACAACGTAAAAAACGGAACAGGAAAATAAAATCTGACATTAATTCATACTAAATTATACTTTTAATTTAATTTGATTCATGCGATAATCCAACCACCACCCAAATTGCCTTACCTTTAAATAAATAAGATACAACCAATCAAAAAGCAACCATATCTCTTCACATTACCGTTTTATATTGGTCACACAGAAAATTTAACGAAGCCAGACAGTGTAAAGTCAACTGTATGTAGATAAGATATGGTTCAATATGGAATAAAAGATTTTATCAGGATTATCCCTAGAGTGAACCCTCCGAATATTGCTAATTTATTAGCATTACATAAATTCTAATTATGAAAAAAGTTTCGTTTAATTTATATCTTGTTGTGAAAATTGTGGTTTGTTTAGATATCCCTAAAAATGACACAGTTTGTAATAACTCGCTACGCACGCGACGACGTGTCGTGCAATTTATCAAATGTGCAGATTTATTAGAGTTAAGGAAAAGTTTCTGTCTTTGAGCCCTTTACAGGTCTCTTGGTATCGGAGGGAGGACTGCACATTAGTCTGCCTATAATGGTCCCTGTACACGTTGGCTCAACTTGTATGGTTAATAACTTTAACCTTTTTAACGCTATGTCAAATACAAAACCAACTCAGGTCTATTTTGCGCTGATAACCTAGACGGAAATATCAGGTAATGGAGTTAAAAAGGTTAATTGTTCGTAGGACCATGTCATAGAAAGCCAATAACAATTATGACGTAATTTCTCTCAATTCATAGTCGAAGTCACGAGACTTCGTTTATTGTTTGTCAGTTTGTAAAAGGTTCTAGTAGTGCTTTAACTGTTTCACAAACGAAAAGTCAATTTATCTGTCAAATAAAGATAGCCCTCTCTTTGTCTATTTTCATATGTAGAGATTTGTGTGATGAGCGCGAATATTTGTTCCTGAGTCTTGGATGTTTTCTATGTATTTAAGTATTTATTTCTCTATATATAAGTATGTTTATCGTTGTCTAGTACCCATAGTACAAGCCTAGAGCTTAGTTTGGAACTAGGTCAACTTGTGTGAGATTGTCCAATGATATTTATTTTATTTTTATTTATTAAAGAAAGGGAAAAAGCTAAATTTATTTGACAGATATGCTTTACTTGACGTTTGAGAGAACCAGGCGGTAAAGATACTTACAAAGAGACTTTATTTGGTCCAAAGTTGACACGTTGCCCTAGTTGGGAGTGACCCTGCCTCTGAAGCCAGCAGTCCTGGGTTCATATCCCGGTAAGGGCAGATATTTGTGTGATGAGCGCGAATATTTGTTCCTGAGTCTTGGATGTTTTCTATGTATTTAAGTATTTATTTCTCTATATAAGTATTTTTATCGTTGTCTAGTACCCGTAGTACAAGCCTAGAGCTTAGTTTGGGACTAGATCAATTTGTGACATTGTCCCCTGATATTTATCGGTTTGTTTTTTATGGCATCAAGTAGTCAAACGAGCACACAGGCCACCTGATGGTAAGTGGAAACTGTGACCCATAGACATTCGCATTCACAACACTGCAATTCTAAGACTGCAAATGCGTTGCCAACCCTGAGGACTAAGATGGAATGCCTCTATGCTAGTAATTTCACCGGTTGTCTTATCCCCACACCGGAACACAACAATGCGAACATTGTTGCTTGGCGGCAGGTTAATGGATAAGATGGTGGTAGCTATCCGGACGGCCTGCACAGGGTCCTACCACCACTGCTTATCCCTTCTTAGTCCATCCCTAGGATATTTAAGAAAAAATCCCTCCAAATTTAAAGTCCTTAGGTCCAAAAGTTTCGGCTGTGCGTTGATTGATCAGCCAGTCGGTTTCATATTTTATACATTTAAATATTGTCTGTTATTCGTTCAGCAATCATATTGGAAACAGGTTAAAAAAAATCCTTAATTTAATTTGTTTTAAACCTTGGGTCGTATCGTAAATAACGCAGGTAAAACAAAAACCAATTAGAATACAAGGCTCATTTACCAATTCAATTCCCTGTACCTAAATTCTACAACGTGTTACAAAATAATCCGTAAAAAAGAAATTACGAAAGTAGTGTCAACCCTAGTATACTGTATACCTAAAATACTGAACTGACGTTATTTAATAAGGGTTGACACTACTTTTGTAATTTCTTTTTTACGGATTATTTTGTAACACGTTGTATATGGAAGGTATTCAAACCTGCAATGCAAAGTATGGACACATATTGTTCTGAAAACACATTTTAATGTTGTTAACCCTATTTTTGTCTTTTAACATTGATTACAAACCATTTTATATAAACAAAATTTTAAATATACAAAATAGAGGGTGGTGTTCTTATGTTCTTATTTTGTTCCTGAATAAAATATTATCAACAACTCACCGCTACTAACTATTAGGTGACATAAATCTCTGTTCGCCCTCAGGCTATCTTCGGAGTTCTTGGAGTATAGAGGCGGAGCCTCACGGAAGTCAACCTGACTCGATTAGGGAGTCACGTGGAAACGGACTCCCTACTAGAGTCAATTTCACATCCATGGGCTTGCAGCTTCTCTTCTCTTCTGTCTTCCTGGTACTTCTTCTTGTGTTTCATTAAGAAAATACTACATAAATACAATCAAACTAAACAATCACAAAAAACTATGTCTAAATAATGTTTTTGTTTTATTAGTAACAATCAATCGCTATCTTTTTAGAACAAGTACATCATCTTGTTGTTCTCTAAACTAAGCTCTATGCTTGTTCTATGAAGGTACTAGACAACGATATTAAAATAATGCATTCTTGTACCACCGTAAATACCCTGTCGCAAGTTCAGTGGTCTGGTGACCGCATCACAGCCATTTGGATAAAAAGGTATCAAATACATTACGTCATTACGACATGGCTCTAAGGCGATCCAAGATTCCAACAATTTTTTGACTAAATCCATACTAAAACATAAAAAAAAAAAAAAAATTGTTTCTGTTTGGTCCGTTGGCAAAGAAGTTTAAATAAATAAATAAATATTTATAAACACTATCACTATATTTTGAATATCACCATATTTTGAATATCAAGTGGATTAGCTTTAGCTCGGTAGTCGGTAAGGCAGGTCAATGCATTTAACCCTCCTGCTGCCGTCGCAAAGATTGCGGCACTAACCGTGTTACAAAGCCATCAGGGCTGCTTCTAACCTAGGTGGCTGGTAAAGCCAGATCAGGTTTCGTTTAAGTTTATTTTTAAAGTGGCTATAAGAACCAATATTCATATTATAAAATGCGGAAATGATTTTGTCGCTAGCACGGCGAACCGCTTAGTAATATGCTACGGAAATAATATGTACGATATTTTTCATCCGCCGTGGGAAAACGGAAAAAGAATGTAATTATTCTATTATGTGTTTTCCGCCCTTGTTTCCATCCCGTTTGACGTTAAATCCTGCACACAGGTATAGTCAAAGACTGTTACAGGTCACTACCCGAGGAAATTAAAGAGGTAACTGTTTTTAAAAAAGCTCCCCTTTTCACAGGCTTTTAGTGGTGGTAGGACCCTGTGCAGGGTCCGTCCGGATCGCTACCACCATCTTATCCATTAACCACCCGCCAAGCAACAGTGTTCGCATTGTTGTGTTCCGGTGTGGGGATAAGACAACCGGTGAAATTACTAGCATAGAGGCATTCCATCTTAGTTCTCAGGGTTGGCATCGCATTTGAGGTCTTAGGATTATAGTCTTGAGAATTCAAATGAATATGGGTCTCAGATTTCACTTACCATCAGGTGGCCTGAGTGCTCGTGTGCCTTCTCCTTAACATAAAAAAAATAAAAAGGCAATTGTTATTATTATTGTATTTTCTATATATTTTGTAGTGATTGTCTTTGGTCTTTAATTTAATATTATTTTAATTGTATCGCTCCGACAAATGGTTTTGTACGCCTGCATGTAGGCTGAATACACTGAAACATTAATGTAACATCTGCAAAACTATATACTGAGCGAAAAAAATCTTTGATTCTTTGATTCTTCGGAACTAACAAACTTTGTCACTATCAGTACAAGTCCGAGTATACAGCTACCGAATGTAACTGTGAATTCCCCGATTCTTTACGTGACATCTTCACAACTAAACTAAGTACTACCTTTTATTTGAACAGTGTAACACTACCATTAGGTTATTTTTGTGATTTTACAGTTAAAATTCTGCTTTTCTATAAGTTTTAATGCACACCATGAAATAACATTTCAGTTATGATCTTTTGATCGAATAAATTAAAGTTACGAATGAATGAGGTACTTTTTTATTTTTGTCGAGTATTATATGTAGGTATAATGCGAGATTTAGGTTGTTTTAAAACATTACTAATACAACATATTACTAATTTTTCTTAATTTTTTGGATGTTTATTAGTGTTGTTTTAATTTTATGAAAGAGAGTTTTATGTAGCCGAAATCAGAAACAATTTTTTGCTTATTTTTTATAAAAAATTACCAAGTTAATATTTTTTTTACTTAAAAAAGTTATATAAAGGTAGTCAAAAGTGATTCATACATTTTTTACACGACTTTTCCAGTAATAAATTGTTTTTTTTTTATACCTTGTAGACGTTAAACCGATTCGTGAATGTGCGATATTCTAAACCTCTCACAGCAAAATTCATAAAAAAGTCGCCGGGTAACAAAAAAGTAGCTCATTACATTCGTTGAGAATTGAAATTATCTTTTGTGTTGCGCATTAAAATTTGTAGAAGTGATGTATTTTAATTGTAAAATCACGTTAATCAGCGAATTCGGCAAAATGTCGTATACGGCCTCTTAAATACTATCGATAAGTATACATAAAGTATCCAGTTAACACTATCTCTGCTGCGGAACGCGGGGACCGTCCGCTAACTCAGTTAGGAACTCATCAGCGCGGAAATTGACGAGCGAAGGGTTAGTTCAGGAACACTCCGGTCCACGCTGCCAAATTAAAAGGGCACATATACACTCGCTAGCTGTAGGAAATTCAACCTTCTGTTACCATGGATAAGAGCGCATAAGCAAGAGTCTACGAACAGTTGAGCTTATTTTCATAGCATGTCATTTTGAAATTAATTTTGAGCGCTTCAAAGCTACGTAGTGGATAGTAGGGAAACTTTTGAACGGCGGCCCCTTGGCTAGCTTGATAAAAGAGCATTACTAAAAACCGCACAAGAGCATGTCGGACCATGCTCAGTGTAGGGCTTCGAAGCCGTTAAGTACTTACTACAAACATAAAATCAACAAGTAATAACAAATTTTCTATTTAAAGTCATTTGGTGCCGTCTTAGATGATTTTAGTACGTATAAACACTTTAATCGCCTATATTTCAAAAACCAATGTAGTCTACTTATTCGTGATAGTTTTCCTTTTAAAGTTGTTATATGCGCTTTCATTTCGTTTCTTTCATTTTTAGTATTTGTAGTTTTGGCTGTATGGGGGGAGGGACACTTGACTCTAGCAAAAAATAGCGCTTTTAAGCTTAATATTTCCTGAACGCATCCCTTGATCGAAAGATTGTTTACACTAACCCACAATATTTTTGAAAGACCTATCCATCGACATCCCACACTATGGGGTAGACGAGAAAACAAATTACATCCCCATGTTTCGTGTAGGGAGGTACCCAAAAAAATTATTGTTTTACATTTTATTGTACCACTTTGTTGGCGTGACAATTATGTATAGTTTCTAGTACTAAGAGTCTCTGCGCTAGGCTGCGGACGGACGGACGGACGGACATGGCGAAACTATAAGGGTTCCTAGTTTGACTACGGAACCCTAAAAACGTTTTGGAATTCACTCTATTGCCTTTAAAAACGGCGCGTAGTTTTGATAGGGAGCTTGCTTAAAACTGCAATTATTTATTAATAATTGAAACTTCCATTTCTGTTACTATAAATTGAAAAAAATGGTAGCAAAATAGGAATTTTAATCTTCCATATTTTGATAAAATCCGGTAAGTGGAGAGAGTTAAAGAAGTTTTTTTTAATTTATCTTTCCGCTTTATCTCCAGTGGTTTACCTTTCTATTTTCGCCGAGGAAGCTCTTGTGCCCTAGTTTTTAAACAAGGAAACTGAACATAATTAAATCCAGCACTCCGGAGGGAACGCTACTCATTAGGAGAGGAGAGACAATACAAGAGGAATTAATTATTCTCTTTAGAAAACCTCGCAGCTGCAAAAATTATGCGAGGTTTAGGTTAATTCAAGTTAGGGGTCTGTCATTTGTGGATATCTAGAAATTATCGCTTAGATAACATAACTTGGATCTCAAATTTCTCAAAATCAAGAGCGTATTTACTTACGAGTTCAAACTCTGTGAGTCTACGTTAACCTAAGATGGAATGCCTCTATGCTAGTAATTTCACCGGTTGTCTTATGCCCACACCGGAACACAAAATTACGAGTATTGCTGCTTGGCTGTAGGTTCTATCACCACTAGAACTACTTCAAAAGTTACATACTGGTTTCAAAAGGCGCCCAACGTCCTAGGGAGGTTAGTTAATGTCATTAAAAGACATCCCAACAATTACTTCTCATCAATAAACCTACCTATCAATTTGCTTTAACTTTTCAGTAGTTCACCCGCAAAGCAACAGTGTTCGCATTGTTGTGTTCCTGTGTGGGGATAAGACAACCGGTGAAACTACTAGCATAGAGGCATTCCATCTTAGTCCTCAGGGTTGGCAACGCATTTGAGGTCTTAGGATTATAGTCTTGAGAATTCAAATGTCTATGGGTCTCAGATTCCACTTACCATCAGGTGGCCTGAGTGCTCGGGTGCCTTCTCCTTAACATAAAAAAAACGAACTCCAATTATAACCACTTTCCATTGTTTCACAGTTTAAAAACCTTTAAAGATACGAAACCTCACAAAAGAAAAACAAACGGGAACCATAATCCCTGTCCGCTGGGGTGATAAGAACGGCAAATACTCGACTCCTGAAATATGGCCTTTGTTTAGTACCAACGAGTTTACACGATACCAGAGGTACGAGGGGAACTCGATCGGAACGGGAATTAATCACACTTGTGACAGTGATGCCATCTAGTGGACAAGAGTTGCAATATTAAGACATTAATCCTATAAAATCAAGAAAGTAATACATAGTAATAAAAGCAAACAGCGTAACATCACGCCTTCAGTCCCAGAGGGGCAGGCAGAGCTACAGAAATACCAACAACTCTAAGACTTGTTTATTACTGTAACCACATTTTGCACAATCAATAAAATAATTATTTTTTTAAAATACCTAAGTCCTAGGTATAAAAAACCTGAATTATTATTTTTCTATTCCAATTGATCAATCAAATTGTTAGTTAATTATTAAATTAGTATCTTTATTTATGTAAACGGGATGAAACCAACAATTATACTTTTTTGTAACGTGGCCAGGAGATGGCCAACGTATGTATTTTATATATACATTGGGACCAATTTAATGATATTCTTCTAAATTAGTTATTATTAGATTTCACCTGTGTTTTAGACTTCCTAAACAAAGTCCCGTGTAAATCTGTTTTTTTTTTCCTTCATGCAACTGTCAATTTGACGTACAGCACCGGACTTGTACACTGACAAACCTTGTTCTATTGCCGCCTCTTTATAAACTAGAGCCACATTTGCGGGATTTGGTTAATAATTGCATTGAAATAACAAACGACGTGCAAACACTATAATAGTTGCATTTTTATGTCATTCATCAAGTTGTGGAGAACATCTACCCCGCTAAACCCTATAACATGACATATCTCTCGGCTGCGTTACCATCGGTTCTCGAACGAGCGTGACGACGTGTGCAATGCTCGCTCGAGCGCGCTCACTGGAAAATTGCTATCGAGCAGTGACAGGCACAAAATGGCGGCGATGGGACAGATTTGGCTGTTTGTGATACATTGTAGCGAAAAAACAAGTCGAATTTTTCGCGTTAAAGTGTGGGTTTTAGCTGGAGATTCCAAGGCAAACGGGAATTTTAATTTGTGATTTCGTGTTATTTAAAGCTAGAAAGGAATAAAGTGGATCTTAAAAAGTAGCGTTCAAAAATATCTAAATCTTTATAAATGCGATGATGCGTTTGTTTATTTTGTTTCCACGGTTGAAACTTAACCGATCGACGTAAAATTTGGTACCGAGATAGTTTATAGCGCGGTTATGCCGTATTTGAAATTCGATGAAAGGAGTTTCGATAAAATGGTAGACACCCCATTAAATGAGAGCCAGGTTACATAAGACCTGTGAAATTGAGAGTTATTTAAAACTTAGGCTTGTAATAAATAAGCGGTAAACTTAAAAAAAATACCTCATACGTATGCCTAATTATGTAGGTAATTATTGGGTTAGTTTTACCTACGGTATGAAATCGCTGAATGTGTTGCTAAGCGCAAATCTCGAGAACAGCTGAACCGATTTTGCTAATTCTTTTCCTTGTCAGGAGAAGATTTTATGGCAAAAAAAAACTGAAAAATCCACCGGGAAAGTCAGAAATTTGCAGCGGGGCGAAGCCGCTGGCGAGCCGCTAGTATGTAAATAAATTAACATTGAATGGGTTCACCCATAAATAATATTAGTAACATATCTGTTTGTTTGTATTCTAACCTAACCTACCTAAATCTGCATGTGGTAATTCTTATTGTATTTCATTAAGTATTTTATTTTTACTGTATGTGTTGTCTACCTTAAATATGATTTTGCATTCTTGCGGTGCCAACCACCAAGTTAAATACATGTTTTTAGTGTAATAACCTTATTCTCATGGAAGTGATGTATGTGTTATATGAGAATAAAGGTCTTTCAACCTTAAACCTTACGGTGAATGACAAAGGTGATGTGAATTAAGACATTATGACAAATACTAGTGTAGTGTTTGTACTAACAATACAAAAATCCCTTTCTTAATAATACATTGTTATAACAAAACACAGTAAGTATTTCTAACATTTTCTTTTCCGTAACATACTTAACATGGCCTCAGTAATAATAAAAACACTTCAAAGCTATGCCATTAGGCGACATAAAGCAGTAATGTATTAAGAATAAGGTTCAGAATGCATTAGCCCGTATTGGCACATAAACATGCTGACGGTACGCCCCGTGTGGAGCGCTAATGTATCGGAAGTACCGTTAGCAAAATATGCTTAAGTGATTTTTAATATTTTTGATATTGTTGGCAAATGTTTTCCATATGTTGGAAATATAAAATACTAGCGTAGGTAACTTAATGCATAAACGCTAATATTTGGGTAACCAGTGAATTTTTTAGCGTAAAGGGGTTCCATGGAAATGGGGTTACAGAATTATAAACATTTATTTTTAGAGTTGTTGGTATTTCTGTAGCTCTGCCTACCCCACTGCGGGAATGAGGGCGTTATGTTATGTAATGTATTTATGTAAGGGGTTCCATGTTAGTCTTAGGATCCCAGTATTGAGATTGCAAATGTCTATGTCTTAAACCACACAGGTGTCCTGTGTGCTAATTTTCCTTCTCCATGCGATAAAAAAGGCTATTAATAAAACTGAACCTAGACATTGAGGAAAGTAGGACCTTGTGCGAGGTTCGTCCAGATAATCTGCTACCATGCAGCAGTGTTCGCACGGTTATTCAAGTGTGTAGCGCTCCAAATAGTAAAACAACGTAAGTCAACTTTTTTTTCAAATCCCTTAAAGTCTGACTGAATCGATTTTTATTTCCTCTTTCGTTTAACTTTTAATACCAATTGCTTAAGGTTTATAATTTTATATGTCATTCCAACACCCTCGCTATTTTAATGTAACGTCGTATAAAATCACCATAACACGTCGGACCCCAACTCATGTTTATTTATGGCCAGTAAACGCTGCCGACTGTACTAAGTGTTTTGCGCACCGTACTGCGAACAATCTCCGGAGAGGTCGATAAACTGCTGTTAGATTGAGAGCATGTTGTTGTTAAAATAAAGAGCATACTATTACATATGTTAGTTTCTACAAGCGACCCGCCCTGCTTCGGTTAATACAAGTTTTTCTACAAAACACGCAAATAACCCAGAATGTATTATACATTCAAACTATTTGGAAGAAATTCTGCAAATGATAGTGAAAATAGCATAAAAATCTGTGGCGTAGATTAAAAGAAGTAAGGCAAATAGATGGAAAATCAGATAACGTGGAAATCAGATAGAAAAAACACGCTAGCCTCGTTGGTAGTGACCCTGCCTTCGAAGCTAGGGGGTCCTGGGTTCAAATCCCGGTAAGGGCAGATATTTGTGTGATGAGCACAAGTATTTGTTTTTGAGTCTTGGTTGTTTTCTATGTATTTAAGTATATATTTCTCTATATAAGTAAGTTTATCGTTGTCTAGTACCCATAGTACAAGCCTAGAGCTTAGTTTGGGACTAGGTCAATTTGTGTGACATTGTCCTGTGATATTATTGTCCTGTGATATTATGTATTTCTCTATATTACTTAATAAGAAATAAGAGGAGAGATGAAGAAGATATGCAATAGCTAGTCTTTTTCTAAGGTGTACGAGTTAAAATATTGCCAAAAGATTGACAGAAGGTGCGCCACGCATTGCATTTTTTTAAATATCCTCATGTATCATTACACATGCATTTCAACTAAAACGTTTTAATTTTAAAAATTGAAACGTCCTTTGTGTAGCAAAAAGTGTTAGGTGAGACATTATAATTTACTAATGTGCGCCCCGTCAACATTGCAACGTCTATGTAGGTACGTGAAATAAAGAAGTGAGGCGCCACTTCGCGGATTAAAAACGCTACAATTATTAAAATCCCGAGAAGTTGTAGGTTTCTGAGAAATAAACGTTTCATTGCATTACGAATAAAAATAGTAAGCCAATACGGATCGTCTTTAATTGTATTTTTGACCATCACACAAATATTAGAGGCTTGTACTGCGCTGTTGGGCGATGGGCTTGCAACCTATCACTGGTGAACTGGCAAGCAGTATTTTTAGAGTTGTTGGTAATTCTGTAGCTCTGCCTCTGGGAATGAAGGCGTGATATTTATGTATGTACAGGGTATTTTTTAATAGGTGCACAAATTTTAATATTTGCATCGCTATTGTTAATCAATAACACACGTTGTGTTATTTTTACTCTAGCTTAAAAAATATTACAGATATTGCCGATTCAATGATTCCACTAACTTAACGATATTCATGGACCCTCTAATGCAGGGGTGCGAGGAGAGGGGAGTGTTGTTAAGTAAGTTAATAAATGAAATTTTAAATTTAGAATATCAGTAGGAGAGGGGCTTGTTGTCTGATAAGCTGTACATGAAATTTCAAATTTCGAATATCAATACAATGTATTGCATACCTACAGCTTGACAACCCATGTTATCATTTCTAGTGTGACTTTGTGTCCACACGTGAAGGTAAAAGAGAGATAATTTGCAACAAAAAAAAACTCTTTGAACTCTGACGAAAAATTACCCTGTATGTACACACATATTTGACTACATTGGGAACCGAACTAAGAGTTACGTTTAAATAATCAATCCAGTGAAATCGTTCGCAGCAGCTAATTCCCTTTTCACTTGGACAGCTTCATGTAAACTCCAGCAATTGAACCTGACGTGCAACGCACTGAAATATTGATGAAGCATCCGTCCGAACCACGATGCTTATGTTCGCTTCTAAATGGCGGAAGTCACGCAAACTATAATTGAAAATAATTGTGCTTAGTTGATAGTATTTTAGGAAAATGCAATTATAGCTTGCATATTTGTTAGGGGGTTTTAATTGTAAGTATTAACGAGTACACTACCCCTATAACCAGAGATCGGACAAATGGGTGTCATTACTCGGAATAATGTGGACATGACTCCAATTTTAATTAAACAAATTAAATTATATTAATCTACTAGCGACCCGCCAGCGGCTTCGCCCGCTGCAATTTTTTTTTTTACATCACTTAGGGATATGAAAAATAGATGTTGGCCGATTCTCAGACCTACCCGATTGCATTTTACCCGATTTGCAGGATAGCTATAAATAAATAATACAGGAGTGGCCATTGATATTATATTAATTTAAGTACGTTAGCTTGCTCCATTAACATCCGTGGATTGCGAAAGAAGCTTTCACCTCATAAGTTTATTTTAGCCGTGAAAAGGAATAAATTAACCACGGAAAAATTATAAAAAACACCTGTTTATTTGATTTAATAAATCTACACAAGAACAAATCTTTGTATCATTTACTTATTAATTATTACTGCCTTGCAAAGATCAAAATTATTTTTAGGGTAAGTAATCAATTAATGTAATTAATTAAAATCTATGGAGTCATGTCCATATTATTGCGAGTAATGACGCCCATTTGTCCGATCTCTGCCTATAACGGAACTTCTTTGTAATACAGCTTTAAAATAGTTTAATTTTTTATGAGCTGATATCCGTTGTCCGCGACTTTGCGTAGGATTTGTTTGTAGTTTAGGAACAGGGGAGGGTCCCCCTTTGCTGCCACCACGCATGCTAATAATCGGTTAAATATCTGTTTGCAAAGCGAGGGCTTAAAGAGCGTGGTCAGATTAAAGTTTATTTTGTTTATGAATTGGTACAATTTTAGTAAGGTAGGTTTGTAGTTGTGGTAGGAACCTGTGCAGGGTCATATTATTCATTAACCCTCCACCAAGCAGCAGCGTTCGCATTATTGTGTTCCCGTGTATGTGATAAGACGACCGATGAAATTACTAGCATAGAAGCATTCTCTTGGGTCATAGAATTTGCAACGCATTTGAAGTCTTAGCATTGCAGTTTTAAGATTGTAGTTTTGAGAATTTAAATGTCTATGGGTTCAGATCCCACATAACATCATGTGGTCTGAGTGTTCATGTGCCTTCTCCTCACCATATTTTTTTTTATCTGTATTAGGAAAGCTCTTCATAATCTAGAATATTTTTAACCATAAACAAAAAAAGTTTATAGTAACATTGTAAATAGAATAATTCCTCTCTCGTCACTGCGTCTGACAGAGATTTACTAGTATTCTAACCTGGGCCAAATAGATGGGTTCTATTGCATTAAAACGATATTGCGTTGGACGTGTTCTAGTATTGTTGTGTATGTATGTGTTCTAGTATTGTTTTTAACTCGGCCGCCTTTACATACATACATAACATCACGCCTTCATTCCCAGAGTGGGGTAGGCAGAGCTACAGAAATACAGAAATACCAACAACTCTAAACAGACTTGTTGATAATTCTGTAACCACATTTTGCACAATCAGGCCAAGAAGTTTACTAGTGTATTAGTGACAGGTTGCAAGCCCATCGCCTAACAATACTACAAGCCCTTATTCCCTGAGTCACCTCTTACGACATCCACGGGAAGACATCTCATCGCCTTTACTGTCAAGTAAATAAGAGCTATCACGTTGAAAATACGGAAACACGTGAAAGCCAATGTCGTTTTTATCGTGCAGTATCTCAGCCCTGTATACATAATGAATTGCAATAAAGTATTGGATACTGAAAGCAGTGATGTACATTAATGTTGCCATTATACTGCATTGTTGTCGTAAGAAACAGCGCTTTCTTTGAACACTGAGCGAGGGCGAGAGGGTTAATTTCCTGTTCTTGTTCCATATTACTTCCTTGCTGAGCTCTCTCCAATTTCACCAGTTCCTCAGAATGCTGCAAGTCATCAGGTAATATGCTTTAACAATTTATTATACGGTAAAGTAAATGACTTAATTAATAAATAACATGATAGTTCGTGGGCATGTATGATCACACTCTTCAATCAACCTGCCCTCGTTTGGGTGCGCATTTTTTCACATAATCTTTTAAGTCCAATTATCGAAAATATTTCTCATACCATTTTAAATCATAATGATCGCTCTTCATAAAAATTTATGTACTAACGATCGAAACTCATAATCATCAGAATTCATAATCCTTGTTCGTTACAAAGGTCTCCGGAAGGTACGAAGACGAGCGAAATCGGTAGTAAAATAAAAAATAGGAATAAGATTGTATGTGATCCAATATCGGTTCCCGTCGGTTTTGTTTTATCTTTTGAAATCTGCAAGATATCGAAATTAAACATTAACAACACGAAAACTTAAGGGGGCACCGAGCTTTTTGCGCTCATTAACTTTAGGTATTTTATGCACTCTGTGTATGTGTGCGTATAGCACACCAGCAAGGAGCGAGCCGGAGCCATGCGCCGGCCGCGCGCCGCGCCTGACGAGCCGTGCGCCGATCCACTAGGCGCGGAGGTTGCTACCAATGTTTACAAAATAAAAAAACAATCGATTCCGAATACTTTTATTCAAATATTGACTATAAGAAGTTAAAAACTTTTTTCAGTCTACATTTTTTTTAAATTTGTTGTTTACTGTCGGTAGGTAAGGTAGGATTGAATTACTTGTATTGTTGAGGTACAGTCACATCACGAGATTGTTGAGCCACTCTAGAACCCACTCACAGATAGATAGATAATTTTTAATTAATGTCGTTTGTACATCTATGGTGTATTTAGCTAGTGTTAAGTTATTTATAATATTTATTGGGCAAATTGTTCGGCTAAAGAGAATAAATCATAAGTAAAAGCCGTACATCTTCCAATCGGCCATCTTCCCTCTCCGAAGGTTACCGGGAGAACCCTTTCATAGAAAGTTGACGGTAAATTTTGACGTAAATAATTTCTTTTGCGTGACTTGACGCTGTCATTAGGACAGAGTTCTATGGTGGCTCAACAACCCCGTGATTTAATGTGACTGTATATTGAAATGAAATAAAACCTAATTACCTTTATTGACAATATTCTAAGCACAAAATAAAGTGAACTCAATACCTAATGTAAAGTAATAAGAACGGCTGAGTAGGGCAAAAATCCCAGTCATGGACCCTTTCTTCAAGATATTATTTTTAACTGACTTCAAAGAAAAGGAAGTTCTCAGTTTGACCTGTATGTATGTATGTATGTTTGTCCGCGATTATCTCACGTTTGGCTGAACCGTTTTTAATGCGGTTTTCAGAAAAGTATTTGTTTCACATAGGAGAAGGTTTTGGTATTTTAACCGTCTTTAAAAAAAAGGATCTTAGTTTGTACGAATGTTTATCCATGATTATTTCCGCAAAAACTTCAATGTCTGATTCTGATCACTATAAAGTATAAAATTAAATTGATGTTTTAAAAAACTAAAAACTTAAAGCTGCTGTATCAATCACATATTTAGAAGTTCCTACTTAATGTTTGTATGTATATAATGTAATGAATAATGTACGCAGGTATCTTTAGAAAAAAATATTAGGACATAAGAAACAACAATAATCAATATCGGATTTTACTTCACGGCATTATTTTGTCTGTGTGAGTAAGCAATGTCATTGTCTATTTCTCCATCCACTGAAAGACAAGAAATTTGGTCCATTGGCATCCTGTAATAAAACAGAACGTTTTGATTTAACTATAATTTATTTATTAACAGAATTAGTTTTTGGATGAAATTTTGTAATCCTTATTCTATAAAAATAATTCGTATTTGGGACTTATAATTCCATTGTGTGGTAAATTTTATAATCGATGTCAACCAATTCATTTACTCTGTAAATTGAAAAAATATAAAGATAATGTGAAAATTCATACTAAATTTATTAAAATGTTTTCCTATACACCTCTTACTATTTTTACGCATACCTCACCGGTTCATTAGGTACCTAACTCTTCGCTTTGTAGCGAAGTGCCAACAACTGGAACATTAACCCTATAAATAAAAAAATATGAATAATTTTGCAATTTTACTCATTTGTTGAAATATAGTTGTTAGGTACTGAGTATTCTTACGGAGTATTCTCTTTGTATTCAGATTTCTGGAGATGTCTTGCTCTAGAAATATTGAAACCATCCCAAGAAGTAACAATATTATATAATTAATTATAGTAAAAAAAACCTCGGGTCGTTCTAAGAAGCTTGTTTTGCCTGTAAATGTGTTTTTTTAGCTAAACTACTTTTATATCTTGGTAAATATTCACCATAGAAGTTTAGTGTATTTTTTATATACCTACCTACTAATTGAAAGAACTTCGCGTGTTGTTTAAAATTACTTGTGTAAATAAACCAATTTTGGCCCAAAACATCAAGACTACAACTAAACGATTACAAAGTCTTAGTAATACAAATCGATACATCTCGAAAATCAGTCTATGTTGCTACCGATTTATTTTCTCCTCCCTTAGCGTGGCATTTTGACAACTGTCAAATCAGGTTTCTTAGAACTACTCCACTATCAGTAGGTTTACGATTTTAACTAACTTCATTTCTTCACGCAAGCGTTTAGCATTGTGCTTTTGCCAACCCCTTCTCTTCCTTTCTTGGTTGTGTTTGTTCCCCATTTAAAATAAAGTGAATAATCACAAAAATCGCGATAAACGCAACCAACCACCAAGCGACACAGCCTCCACGTCCGACGGCCGAAGCCTGACTAATGCGAACGTGACGGCTCTGGCTAAAATGGACGAAACGCGTGCGAATTTAGGTATTTCCTTCATATTAGTAAAATAAAAACACATTTTCAAATCTAAAGTGTAGAATATATAGAAGACGTGTAGTTTTGTTGTAAATCCAAAACTGATGATCTTCCGTGAAGTAATTACGCCGTACTAAGTGTTTATTTTGTTATGTAGAGGTATCTTTGGATGTGTTTTCTATCGAGGGAAGTACAAGTAATCGTGTTTCTAAAGTATATGATAAATAGAGTGATTCCTTAAATATCTTACATATGAATTGCATAACTAAAGCTTCAGTAAAAACAATGCAGCAGGCGATCAAACGAACGCATTTTTTTCGTAATTACGTATCGTTGCCTCGGCGCACTCTTAAGTTTTTTTTGTTTTATACCGGGTGTGGCCTGTAATAGGAGCAATAAATTGAGGGATCGTTTACACACCACAAACGTAACAACATTTATTCTGCAACTTTTGAAAATAACTTATTGTTAACCAAATATTGATGAATTTAGATTTTCCAAGCAAGCAATGTATTGCGAAAACTACAAAGTTGGTGGGCTGACAGTAGATGTCAGCTAGACTATTAGATGGAGTACATTGAAAATGCTATTAAGTTTGTTCGAAAAAATCCCAAATATTAAATTACATATTTTTTAAAGTTGTAGAACAAATGTTGCTACGTTTATAGAGTAGAAACGATCCCTAAATTTATTGCTCCTATTACAAGCCACACCCGGTAATAAGTAATAAAAGTAGTTTTCACTTAAATTTTCGCATTCATTTTGAAATCCCAACCACACTTTTTATTTATTGGTATAGATATAGATACAGCCGTATTATTTCGAGCTTTGGGAACTCACAGCTGCCTAATGAAATATGTAAGCGGATATCGGCCGTAATGACGGTGTCGTGACTCCTCGCGGACCCGAGCCTATCGCGCTTACAGCAGCGGCGTTACTATCAACACACAGTCTAAAGCTAAACAAGGATGATTGTAATTCAAAACGAACGTGGCAGCACGAATTGTGAGTTCTAGGCACTGTTAGTTTTTTTTTATGTTCAGAGGATTGTGAAGCGATGCCTAAATCGCGTAGCTGTCAAATATAATCCATACAAATTTAGCTTCGGGCGACGTTTCTTACCCCCTAAATCGAATTTGAACTCCGCGATTTTTTTTATATGTTGTAGATATTATGGAAAACTAAGTCGGTACATTTCCGCTTTTGTTTTTTTATTTTATTTAAATTTCAATAAATATTTTCTTGAAAAGGGAAACGTACAGACCTAGTTTTTCATAATATCTATAACATATTCAAAAATCGTATAAATCGGACAACGTTTAAGGGGAGAAAAACGTTATCGCATTTTGTATGGACATCCTCTTAAGGAGAAGGCACACGAGAACTCAGGACACCTGATGGTAAGTGGAATCTGAGACCCACAGACACTTCTATTGTCAAGATTATAATCCTAAGACCTCAAATGCGTTGCCGACCCTGAGGACTGAGATGGAATGTCTCTATGCTAGTAATTTCACCGGTTGTCTTATCCCCACACCGGAACACAACAATGCTAACACTGTTGCTTGGCGGGTGGTTAATGGGTAAGATGGTGGTAGCGATCCGGACGGACCCTGCACAGATGTACAAGTCTGCTTTCAATTTGTTAATCAATTATTAACCGTCGCGTTTATTAATTACTAGTTGTTCCCTGTTAATTCCTCAAAAAAACAATTTTAGTGATAAAAAGTAACCTATGTCCTATTCCAGACCAAATTTTATCTAGATCTGTTCAGCCGTCCTGTTTCGGACTGAGTACTTGTTTTTTTTATAAATCTATGAATTATTTCATGGTTCCTAAGAACAGATCTTCGTTTGTCTTATAGTTTCAGACTTTCCCATACTGGCTAATCTAAATAAGCCACCCTGTATACAATATTATTTACAATAACACTAGCTCTTATATACATTTTTGAATTTTTAAATTAGTTTATATTTTTTTTGAAAAAAATGTACTGATTTAAAAAAGGTAATTAAGCAAAAAAAAGTCGAAGTATGTTTATTGCCACTTTAAAAGATACTAAAATAAGAACGAACTTAAAAACCAACTTACAAACTAAAAAGGATAGAAATATAAACTAAGGAAACACCAGTCTCAGCATGTACCGGGCGTGCCTAACCTAACCTAACTGTTCAGTTTAAATTATACGTGTGGGTTGAGCTTGGTTAAAAATTACAAAAACAACAAAAAGTCATACCTATTATACAAAGAAAATAATACGAAAAACAATACCGTGAACAGTTGAAACAAAAAAGTGAGTTCTCTGTGACAATTCATAGTAACGCTCGCTTATATTAGTCATATCACAAATACGTCATTTCACGTGCGATAGACGTCATTACGACACGAATATAGACGTATCTCTACACTCCGCACCGTTTCAATACGGTTGTCCTAATTATTAGTTACTTAACTGGCAAATTACTGGAAATAGCGTTGAAAGGGCACGTAAGAATTACCTATACATGAGTAGATTTTACACGTGTAGAAGTGCCCGTGCGGGCTACTAACTGAATAAACACTTTTTGTCTTTATTTCGTTTAGTCAGAATTCACTTTACGTGACAACCCGTGTTCTTTAATAAGAATTCAATAGTGTTGAAATTATAATAATATCCTTTAACGTTTCTTTTTTATTTAGGAGGTAATTACACCAAAACATAAAAATACACACAATTTAACACGTGACTTTAATTAAAGAAAAAGCTAAATTTAAGACAGTTAATGTATGTCTTTAAAATCCATTTACCTACCGGATAAATAATTAAAAAGATCTAAAAAACGTGCAATTAATAGAGTCTACATTGTCTGCTATAAATATTTAAAGTCATAATTATCGCAAGTTATTAAGTATGCTTTCATGAAACCGTTATCTATTTAGCATAGTTACTCGTAGAAACACACCTAACCTAACCTAGTTTTATATACGTAAGAAACTTTAGAATTGCTGAGAATTTTACGATTTGAGCGATGTAAACATTATGATTTTTTTATAATTATGTCCCTACACAAGTACATTATAACAAACTGATCTGAGTTGGGTATTAAAGCTTCCTTTTCCTTACTCTTAATATTGAAAATCAAAATACGAGGAATTCTAAATAAATTACTTACAGAAACGTATTTTACAAGAGGAAATGAAACTTTAAAGAACGTAATTTGAACTACCCTTCAGCAATTGGCGAGAAAAGCGCGATTGGGAGTTGTTTGTTCAGGGCTCTGGAGGAGCACAAATAGACAGACGGACAAACACTATTAACGCGTACAAACACTCAGGCTCGGGCAGTCGACACTTTTGTACGACATAGTTACAGGAAAAGCTAATCGTTTCCAAACGGACTATAGTCTAGTAAAGAATTAGAATTAGAAATAGAAATGTTTATTTGCTAGAATACGTTACAATAAGATCATAAAATAAATAACAGGACCAGTATTCAGCCGACATTAAAATCGACATGCAAAATATTATATTAAACACAATAATTGACAAGTTGGTCACAATAATATTAAAATAACTCGCAAAAATACATTAGCTATATAGCATGCATCAGCGTTTTTAAGCTCTATTAAAGTTAACAAAATCTTGAACGCTATAAAAACAGTGTTCAAAAATTTTTTTTTTCATTTTATTGTACCACCTTGTTGACGTGACTAAGATGCATATTAAAAATTCCAAATTACAGCTTTCTAGTACTAAGAGTCTCTGCGCTAGGCTGCGGACGGACGGACGGACGGACGGACGGACTTTTTAGGGTTCCTAGTTTGACTACGGAACCCTAAAAACGTTACTTAGTAGGTAGGCCGCACGGGTATTACACGTCTTTAACTACCAGCGCTTCCCAAGAGGAGACCACTGCTGCAGCTGCTGAGAAGAAGCACCGTAAGATACAATAAGAAGAAGTTCTGTTAATCTATAATACTCGTATAAAAGAAGAAGCTAACTGGATGATCGATTAACGCACAATCCAAACATAAGGACTTAAAATTTAGAGGGAATATTTCCTAGGGATGCAACTAGTAGTGGTTGGACCCTGTGCAGGGTCCGTCCGGATCGCTACCACTATCTTAGCCATTAACCACCCGCCAAGCAACGGTGTTCGCATTGTTGTGTTCCGGTGTGGGGATATGACAACCGGTGAAATTACTAGCATAGAGGCATTCCATCTTAATCCTCTTGGTTGGCAACGTATTTGAGGTCTTAAGATTATAGTTTTGAGAATTCAAATGTGTATGGGTCTCAGATTCCACTTACCATCAGGTGGCCTGAGTGCTCGTGTGCCTTCTCCTTAACATAAAAAAACAAAGAGGGGATTTTAGGAAATTCGTCGATTTGTTAATTTTTTTTGACAAGAGCATTTTTTTTTAGTAGCAAATTTTCACATCGCGTTCTTTCATATCGCAAATTTAATAATTCAAACGGAAATTAAGAACGCGATGTGAAATTTATCTTTCAAGCCTTACAAAATAAACCTATGATAATAAATTAAATGCCACGCATTGCCCTTACAGGGCAACGATATCGTGTTTGACCTGTTTCCGTATTGTTAACGTTTTGATAACCTTATACCATTTACAATAATGGCGGCTGTGACATAAACGATTCTTAAACGTGTCAAACACGATATCGTTTTAACGCACCTGAATAGAGGCCCAGCATAATCGCGAATTAAAAAGGTTTACTTTTCTAACGAATTTTATCACGACCTCGTTTTAGATTCGAAAAAAACGTGCCATCAATTTCCTTAATAATTTTTCGTTCAGGATCTCGATTCTTCGTCAACATCTCGCAGCACAATGAAGCCCAATCAAACAAACTCTTCCAATGAACCGAGTTAAGAGACGAATTACTCGAGAAATTAACTGCACCCTTATAAGGGTTCCAAAAATCTCCGTGGATCTGGAACCCGCGACGAATTTCGTCAAAGGTTTTCAATGCTGGTTTAAGCTATACGCGGTGGCGGGTAGACAAATTACTGAAATTCTCGAGAGATATTATAGTTTTTTTTTGCGAATGCTTTGCAATATGTCTAGTTTTTATTCAAGGCAAAAATAAAAGAAACTTAATACTAAACCCGGTAAGGGCAGATATTTGTGTGATGAGCACGAGTATTTGTTGCCGAGTCTTGGATGTTTTTTTACGTATTTAAGTATATTTCTTTATAATATAAATAAGTTTATCGTTGTCTAGTACCCATATTACAAGCCTAGAGCTTAGTTTGGGACTAGGTCAATTTGTGTGACATTGTCCTGTGATTTATGTATTTAATTAATAAATGGAAATGCAACTATGGATTAGTAAACAGAATAATAGAATTCACGTCGACGTAGTAGTCGTTACTGTTAATATATAAATAAACAAAAGGATCAAGGGAAGTGTAAATACTTGTCGTTTAGTCTTCAGTATAATTTAATCGGGCTTGACAGAAGCGCGTGGAGCTAACCCCATGTGCTTATGTTCAGTCCACCAGAGTAAATACTCTTTTACAAAACCATTGTCCTCGCGTGTGTATCCATGGACTTATTTCACTTATAAGTCCACGGGAGATCTATAAATAACTCGACATTGGCGAAATACACCTTAAAAGGGCTGAGAATTCTACATGATAAATACGATATTGCTTTGACGTGTTTCCGTATTGTAATCGTTTTGATAATTATTTACTTGACAAACATGGCGGCCGAGTCAAAAACATTACTAAACACGTGAACGCAATATCGTTTTAACCCAGTAGCATAAATGCTCTGGAGAGAAAGCCATTAACTTTTAAATTAATTAATTTTGACGACACGCCTAGTTGGTAGTGACCCAGCCTTCGAAGCTACGGGTCCTGGGTTCAAATCCTGGTGAGGGCAGATATTTTTGTGATGAGCACGAGTATTTTTTCCTGAGTCTTGGATGTTTTCTATGTATTTAATTATATATTTCTCTATATAAGTAAGTTTATCGTTGTCTAGTACCCATAGTACAAGCCTAGAGCTTAGTTTGGGACAAGGTCAATTTGCGTCACATTGTCCTGTGATTTATTTATTTATTAAAAATTTGAATAAAAATTACAATTTAATTGCTCAACAAAAGTTGGCTAAATCGTTTTACTCAACAGGCGAAAAAGAAGTGTTATGTTTGTTTATGACTGTAAAATGAAACACACGTCAAGTAGAACTCTTTTATCACGAGACGAGTGCTTTCACGACTACAACGACGAAGATAATAATGTAAGCTTTATCATCCCCATAGTGTAATAAATAATCTTTAGTGAGTTTTTCTCAAAACGCTCCCGCTTCAGCTTGTAAATTGTTTAGGTGATAGAGATGACATTTACGCGCGGAGTTGTGTCGCGGCGGAGTGCAAGTTTTAATTGTGTGGAGGCCGGGTGGGGCCGCCCTTGCAGCGAGAACTTAGCTGAAAATGTTGTCATAATGGATTTTTATATTATTATCACAACGCCGTTAGCCTAGTTAGTAGCGACTCTGCCTACAGAACTAGTCTTGGGTTCGATTGGGTCAGGGCAAAAATCTCGCGAGTATTTGTTTCTGAGTCTTAGATTTTTCTTGGATGTTTTTTTCGTAAATACATAATATATTTCTCTATTTAAGTATATTTAACGTTGTTTACTACCCATAGTAGCCAAGAGTTTAGTTTGGGACATATTTATCTCATATTATATTCATTTTTTCTCCGTCATCACATGGAACGTCACGTGTGAGTGTCTTTAAAACTTATAATCTAGGTTAGTCCATGCGATACCCTGCAAGGGCATTACAATATAATGGTCTAAAACTAAGTATAAGATCTAATTTAGGATAGTTTTTTTGTTATCAAGTTCATATCATAAAATGACAAAAGGTAAAAGGTCTTTTTGATACTGGGTCTGGCAGTTATCAAAAAATATTTGATTGAAGATACTTGAACGTGTATTTTTAATTTAACTGCACAGAAATATCTGATTAAGATTTATCATAATGTTTGATGTTTTGAAGGAAATGTGATATAATTTTAAGTCATTGCTTTAATATATGAAGATAAGTATCCCAATTATAGTACTTATTTCAATATGATACATGTTAAATCCAAAAGTGTAGTATTATTGATTTGTAGATTATATAACAAAGTGGTATATTAAATTGAGGCCTTATTAATGTAATAACATGGCGAGTATATTGATTCAAGAAACAACAACTTTCAACAGTACCTTTAGCGGTACTGAAAATGAATGCTACTTTGATCTGGTTTAGAAACAGCAAACCACTGTATAAAATGATAGTAAAAATTCAAATTTATTAGGTTTAGGTTTAGAGATGCTTTATTTACTCATAAGAACAATACAGTTCACTTAAAATGAGCTTACATACTAGAATTCCTTATAATTAAGACATGTTTAGCGTGATCGCTAGAGATTTGTTATATAGTTTTATATATGTGTTCTTTCAATTTGGTTTTAAATACACTGAGGGACTCACAATCTTTCACATTGTTTGGTAATTCATTATACATCCGAGCCCCCTCATACATTATGCTACTTTTACCGTAACCGGTTCTATTTTTTCGCAGTTCTAACTTATTTGTATTTTTTAAACAGTGTTTGAATTTTCGTTGTGTGAAATAGATGTCTGAATGTATTTTACTTGTTAGAATCTTTCTTATAAAAATGCATGTTGTGTAGGTGTATAGTTGCTTTAGGTTTAATAGTTTTATCTTAAAAAGTTCTGTGAAACATAATAAGCGCTCCGGGAACACTCGTGCACGGAAGTAACTGAGCCAAGTTACTTAGTTAAACAATTGGACTTTGGGGAACTGCAGTAAGTGCCCGCCACTTCCAGCGCGCAGAGTATTTAGAGAATTAAGTATAAAGAGATATGTTTACTGTAATATTCGGTGATTATTTTAAAGTTATTAGTAGGAACATGTTTAACATAAGCGCCTGTTTGTGTCTGTTATACTTTACCGCAAAAAGTAGCTTAGCTTAACCAAAACTTATTAATATTATTTTCTATACTTTCTACGCTAGAAAAAGATCTTCGTAAAGCGAATAACTATGATAAAAAAACCATCAAACGCGAATAAATTGCAAATTGTCTTCAACAGAAAATAAGGCGTTATTTAAACCAAATTTTTACGTAATATTTATAAAACGATGATCAAATTTATCATCTGATCTTTACGCCTGTATCGCTGGCACTGCCGCCGCACCCTTACCGGATAGATCGTGTCGATTCGTAACGAGATCAAAAATCAACTTTGCTCCCAAAGTTAGAGGGAGAAAGTGCTATTGATTTGAGAGCGATAGGAAATGTTGCGTTAAAAGTTAGCTTTAAAAGCATTTTTTTAAAGTAAAGTATACTTTAGCGGAGGTTAGAGGTTTCAACGGGGTTTGCCAAAGTGTTGTAAGTTCATTTTATGTCTATGTTAGCAAATTCGACGGAGCCCCGCACGGCGGGGCTTCTATTCTAGGGCTCTTTGCCCTTTGAGCAATCAGTTACCTAGCAAAGCTAACCTACCTAGTAACGCAAACGAAGTGGTCATTTTCCATTCAGATATTTTGAAACGTAGGCTACATAAGCGATGTGGTCATTGCGAGTCGGTAATTTTGTGACCGAGTCATTTTAATACTGCCCTCCAAAGCCAATACGCAGTATCTCAAATTAAATAGCCAAAGCAGATCTAATCCTATCCTCTTGGTAATAAGGTTGCATTTGCTACAGGAGTTTTGTCTGAGCTACTGCCTTTTGTGTTAGCAGGGCAGAATATAGCTAACGATATGATTATACAACGCCTCGTTCATGAGCATTTCTAAAAAAGTTTGTACATTTCATTCACGACTTCAATTTGCAAAAAAAAATGCAGGTTGGTAGAGTGAATGACGCTGAGCCTAAATAACATAGTCTCCCAAAATGTCCTCATACATTTGTATGAAACTTTCCTTACTAACTTTCTTTGGTTCATGGTAACAAAAAAGAAAAGTTTCATACAAATGTATGAGGACATTTTGGGAGACTATGTTATTTAGGCTCAGCTTCATTCACTCTACCAACCTCCAATTTTTTTGCAAATTGATTTCGTGAATGAAATGTACAAACTTTTTTAGAAATGCTCATATAATATAATGCATGCAGAATGCGTCATACAAAGTTGACATCTATGACGTCCCACGTCACACTCGATAATGCAAAGTGTATGAGAGCATGAGCTTTAAGAAATTTGCATTTACCTTGTAAATACAGCTTTTACATCAATATGAAAAACATCTCAAGGTGGGAAGTATTTTATTTACGCGAACAAGTTTTGATGCTAGTTTGCAGTATTTATTATATTTTCCTTTTAACCCCTATAAAATAGGGTGTTATAAGTTTAAGTTTGTCTGTGTATAGCGTCGTAATTCCAGAAAGGAAGGACTGATTTAGACGTATCGTTTTTTAAGAAATCTAGTTTAATCGAGATGGTTTTTATTACATACATATATATTATACATGTATATTATGTTTCTAGAAATCGGTTAGGCCGTTTAAGAGATATCAGCTCCACAGACACACATACACACGGATACACAAATTCACGCGATAAAATTAAACCACCCCCCTTGTCGGGGGTTAAAATATATTGTCATATATTCCCAACTGACATTTAATCTCACACAAGCACCTTTGGTTTTAAACAATTTCTAATATACGTCATGGAGAAGGGGAAAAAGCAGACACGCCACCAATTGGTAAGTGGGATCGGTTATCCATAGACATTCGATTCTCAAGACTTGTCTTAAGACTGCAATCCTAAGACCCTACGCGTAACCTTGAAGACTAAGATGCAATGCCTATATGTTAGTGATTTCATCGTATGTCTTATCTCCACACGGAACACTGTTGCTAGGCTGTAGGTTTAAAAACAAGATGGTGGAAGTGATCCGGATGGAACCAGCACAAACAGGCACATCTGTGGGCTTAGCACGCGGCCACGGGAACTAGTGTCAAACACGTCAAACGGGAACTTGTGTCAAATACGTCAAACGGGAACTTGTGTCAAATACGTCAAACGGGAACTTGTGTCAAATACGTCATACGGGAACTTGTGTCAAATACGTGAAACGGGAACTAGTGTTAAATAATACTATGAAATTGTTACACTGACAGCCACCCGGGGTTCAGATTGATTGATTGTAATAAAAGGACTCAAGTCACACAAAATACACTTGTCTTTTAAACCTTAATTAACTCTTTATTTTTACGTTGGAATATGAAATAGAAGAATTAAAGTCCCGAGCTTATGTCAAAATCTTGTCCCGGGACAGCGTGTTAGGCCCACTGGGCGCCTACCCTTACAAAAATAGAACAAAAAAAACCAAAATGATTAAATTACAGCCAGTTTATAGATTTACAGTTTATTTATTTATTTATTTATTTATTTATTTATAATTTACAATAACAGGCTTACAGTAAACACCAAATCACCTATTACGTTAATTTACATTACACGACAACATCAACAACACTTTTTTTTCATTATCATTAGAACAGAAAAATATCAATATTTTTAAGCAGCAATTGCCAACTGTCAGCAAATACGTCAGTATCTTGGACCCCAGACGAGAGGGCATTTAACATTTCAATCGCTCTGGCCGTCGGCGAGTTCCGAGCGCGACGAGTTCTGCAACCCTCCGAGGCTACAAAGAGAGGGTGCCGGCGACGAGCACCGGCCCGCACATATTGGTCAGGAACAAAGAACCGCAATCGCTCCAGAGCTGATGGATTGTCGATATTGTTTCGCAGTAGCAAGCAAAAGTGCACTAAGAGCTGCTTCTTTCGCCTGCAACATAGAGTGGACAATCCGACCATGCCTGTCACGAAAAGCGAGGGAAACAAGAACGGATAGTACCCAAACATTTTTTTATACAAGTATCTTGCAAATTTCCGTTGTACTCTTTCCAACAACATTGTGTAAGTTGACTCCATAGGATCCCAAATCATACTATTATATTCCAGCTTGCTACGCACAAAAGCATTGAATAGGATGACAGGTACTTTGGGATCCCTGAACGACGCTGCAGTCCGCATGATAAACCCTAGGGCTTTGCTGGCGCTGTTACGAGTCGCTACAATGTGATGATGGAAATCTAGCTTGTCATCAAGGTGCAAACCCAAGTCTCGGATTTCACGGACCCTATCCAAGGATTTGTCTGCTAGGAAGTATGTGGCTGCGATGGGAATTTTGGACCTCGTGAAGGTCATAACTTTACATTTACCTGCATTGAAAAGCAACTTGTTGCTTTGAGCCCAATTCGTTGCAGCATGAATGTCATTCTGCAAGACCTCGCAATCTGAAGGCGCATTAATAGCGTAGAAGAGCTTCAGATCATCAGCAAATAGCAGACATTTAGCGTTGCTTATCACTGACGGCAGATCGTTTATCATTATGACAAACAGGGTCGGCCCCAGCGTACTCCCCTGACTTACGCCAGATCGAGTATAATACTCCCCTGACGAGAATCCAGACAGCTGAACATACTGCTTCCGATCCCTTAGGTAACTAGCCAGTAACTTTAGCATACCAAAAGAAAACCCGAAGGCCGAAAGCTTCCAAAGCAGCACATCATTGTCGACCCGGTCAAATGCCTTTTGAAAGTCGAAGAAGGCTGCGTCGACTTGCCGAGCCCTATCCATACTCTGGAGTACATAATCAACGAAGTTTGTATGATTAGTGCAGGTCGAACGCTTGGCTCGAAAGCCATGCTGCGCATCATTTAGGCCAGAAGAGGCTTGGAGTGAGATGTGCCGACATATTATGCTTTCGAAAACCTTCCCCACAACGGACAAGATAGCAATAGGCCTGTGCGAAGTTATGTCGTTTGATAACGGATCCTTTGGGACGGGTGTAACCCTAGACACCTTCCAATGTGACGGATATTCCCCCTTCGTGACAGAGAGGTTCAGAAGGTACAACAAAGGCTCTTCTAACACCGATACACAATCCTTAACAAGAAACGCAGGTATACCATCCGGCCCTGGGGAAGCAGCAGTCTTTAATCGACGGACTGCATGGCGCAAATCATCAGCAGAAACCCGGTCAAAAACTATATCTACGGAGCTTTTTTGAGCAGAACCTATCCGAGCCGCTTCCTCTACATTTAGCGATGGCACGTGAGGATGGAACACAGAGCTAAAATGTTCGGCAAACTCCTCCACTGCTTCCTGATTGGTAACTATTTTACCCCGATACGAAAATGTGCCTTTCGGCTGCCTGCTACTCCGCTTGTCTTTCACGTGCTTCCAAAATTCATTGGGTTTATCATAGATTTTCCGCTCAAGCGACGCTATGTGACGATCATACGCTTTGGTAATCAACTCTTTTACACGCGTTCTGTAATACCTAAATAGCTCTCTATTAAATTCGAGTTTATGCGTTTTGAATTTTACTAAATGAAAGTATTTAATTTTTATCGCCTTTTTTACGTCTGATGTGTACCACCTAGGGTACTTATAACGCTGCGAATCCCTAACTGGTATCCTTAGAGGTACATGGATCGCTAAGATATTGTTTATCTGTTCATAGAATGCATCAGTTGCAAGATTAACTTCCGTTTGTTTGTACATATGCGACCAATCTATATTACCTATGTCACAATAAAGGGAAACCAAATCAGCCCTGTTGAAATTCCACCGAAAGCTTTTAGGAATGGACTTCGAGGAGGTAGATGACTGACGATGCTGTTGACACCTCGCTTTTCCAAAAATCTACACAAATGATATTAGCATTAATGAAATAGAATAACCATGTCCGTTGATATATGACCCTGACTGTATATGCGTGCGTGTGAGTGAGAGAACCAGTCTTCATTCACTGCTCTAATAGTCGCTCAGTATTATGATATTTTTTTTCTTGAAGCCATTTTGGTATGATTGTTTTACATTGATGGTAATAATTTCTATGAAGAAGATAAACAAATTTGACGACACGTTTGCCTAGTTGGGAGTGACCCTGCCTCTAAAGCCAGCGGTCCTGGGTTCAAATCCCGGTAAGGGCAGATATTTGTGTGATGAGCGCGAACATTTGTTTCTAAGTCTTGGATGTTTTCTATGTATTTCCCTATCTAAGTATGTTTATCGTTGTCTAGTACCCATAGTACAAGCCTAGAGCTTAGTTTGGGACTAGGTCAATTTGTGTGAGATTGTTCTCTGATATTTATCTAATATATAAAATTCTCGTGTCACAGTGCTAGTTACCATACTCCTCCGAAACGGCTCGACCGATTTTTATGATATTTTATATGCATATTCGGTAGGTCTGAGAATCGGCAACTATCTATTTTTCATACCCCTAAGTGACATGAAAGAAAAAAAAAAATTGCAGCGGGCGAAGCCGCTGGCGGGTCGCTAGTCTAATATATAAAATTCTCGTGTCACAATGTTCGTTCCCATACTCCACCGAAACGGCTTGACCGAATCTTGTGAAATTTTGTGTGCATATCGGGTAGATCTGAGAATCGGCCGACATCTATTTTTCATACCCCTAAGTGACATAAAAGAAAAGAAATTGCAGCGGGCGAAGCCGCTGGCGGGTCGCTGGTTGATTTATAAACATTCGTTCGCAACAATAACACTGGTGGATGGTGGTAGCGATCCGGACGGACCATGCAAAAGGTCCTATTACGGTCTGAATCATTATCGTGTAAGGTTCATCACCAGTGATCGGAATAGGTAGTGCAATTTCGGGTGAATGACCTTAAACATTATACTTAATATAGATAAGACCCCACATTCCGGGACTCGTATTATTTCACAGAATATTTTCTTGACATGACCTTTTGAAGTTAAATGGGAACATGCGAAAAATCTAAAAAAATAATGTTATTATAAATACTTTTTTACTTTTGTCATTGCAAGTGTCTACATATTTCGTCAATGCGATATTCTATGCTAGCAAAATAATCGTTACAATCATATTTTAATAACATTTCTGAATTAAATACAAACTTTAACACTTTGCAAATGTAATCCCGGGGTTACAAGCTATATCCATACTAAACTTACGCAACGAAGTCTCGCGAAATTGCACTGCCTATTCCGATCACTGTTCATCACTATACATATAATTAGTTATCATAGTCTTAAGAACGTAGTGACAGATACTCCTCCTTTATATCAGTCTTCAAACATTGACACCCTTCCTTTATAACGTAATTATTTTTGATGTCTGGAAACATTGGACGAAGCTGTCAGATTTTGGTAGACTCTAGAGAGGCGCGAACGAACTGACTGATGTGAATTATGTGAATAGGATATTAAAACCAATTATTCGATTAAGTTTATAAAATCTAGGATCTTATAATCGTGTTGGCATTACATAACCAAAGGCCATCCTTCAAGTGATATTATCTATAACATTACTGTCCTAAACTATACCTCATTGTTATTCAACAAAAACGTTGGTATTCGAGGTATCTTGCTACACTTTATGGTTGCAACTCACGACAAACCCTCGTTTGCCGACCTTGGGTTGAAAACTTTGACTTATCCTACGACCGAGTAAAAAAGCTGATTGGTGAAGGCAAATAAGGATACTGTTTTTTCATGGCGTGGGGAAAGCAAACTTAGAAGTAGGCTCTTATGGCCGTATTAGAAAACTCGTCTCAGTTTAAATGCCCATCTTAAGATACGTCAAAGTAAACGTCAAACTGTCATTTTTGACGTATCTTAAGATGGGCGTTTAATCTGAGATCAGGGCCTAAATTCTACTGCGTTATAACGATATCGCGTTTGAAGTGTTTTAGAATCGTTTATGTCACAGTCGCCATTATTGTAAATGACATAAGAGTTATCAAAACGTTGACAATACGGAAACACGTTAAAGATGATATCGTTATTACAGTGTAGAATCCTAGCCCTGGGCTGGGATTATTTTTATTATAATTTTTATATCGAAACAACCTTCAACCAACATAACATTATGTATAATTTTCATTTCATCGAAAGGCATTACTCGCCGAACGAGAAATTTTGACGAAACTTTGGCCGAGTTGGCAGTGACTCTGCCTTCGAAGCTAGCGGTCCCGGGTTCAAATCCCGCTAAGGGAAAATGTTTATGTGATAAAAACAAATATTTGCTCCTGAGTTTCGGATGTTTTCTATGTATTTAAGTATTTATTATGTAAGTAAATTGTCTATGTAGTACCCATAGTACAAGCCTAGAGCTTAGTTTGGGAGATTGTCCAGTTTTTTTTTTGTATAACATGTCTAACCTAACCTGACTTACGTTAATAATGCTAAAACATCATGCAAAAACCATCATGATTTCAGCAGACAATAGCGTTTGATGAATTGAAAGTCGATAAAATCATGGTTTACCGTCGTGGCATTGTGGTTTCTAAACGGATGGTCCGATTTAAATGCGGATTTTTATAGAAATTTAACTTAATCAGGGCCTAGACTGGGTTAACAGGTTCACAGTCCGATGAGGAATGTGCCTCATGGGTGACTATACTGGTACGTCCATAAATGGGTTCTCTATTGTTTGACCGAATTTCATATGCCATAATTTCATATCCCGAATTTCATATGACATAAATTTATATGCCATAACGATATTGTGCCATAATATTAATTTGCCATAAAGGCATTTTTTCTGAAACCGTGAACTATTCAGAATTGTAATAAAACAAACCCAACCTAACCTATTGGGCTCTATACGATGCCATGTAAAAATTACCTGAAAGGTCTACGAATTCAAAAAAAATGTTAATAAATAAAAAAATAAAATTATGGTATGTGATATTAGGGAAAATGAAAGTTATAGCCAGTGACCAATAGGGCAAATTAAATTATGAAAAATGAAGGGATACGCCACAAATGAGACACGTGCGCCTCATATATATAAGAAACGTTGAGCGTCGGACATATCGAGAGAAAGCTGCAAATTGCTTCGGGACTGTGAACCTGTTAATGCGATATTGGTTTGACTTGTTTTAGTATTGTTTTAACTCGGCCGCCATTACTGCCGAGTAAGTAAGAGTAATCAAAACGTTGACAATACGGAAACACGTCAAAGATACGGTAAGGCAATAAGGTTTCATTGAAATAAATTAGGCCGTTTAAAAGATATCACAGCAGTAGGGATTGCCATATTTTTCTTACAGTTTTTAACTGTTTAATATTATATAGTTATAGTTCATTCGAGACCATTTATTTCTGCATCCTTTGTACCTACAAGAACGAATTCCAACAATGTTCGTCCAAATTGCATCTTACGTCGCCTGAGACGCTTCACCGTGGAGTCACAAAGGCTCGCGACTAACTAGCCCCAATTATGAGCAATTTGTCGCGTCAAGAGCACTAAAAGTGTTAACGGTGCTCCTGCTGCCACCTTGGTACGTAAGGCATTTAAGGTAGTTCATAATTTTAACATTTTACGTATACTTAAAGTGCAGTTAACGTGTTAAAGTACTCAAGTTATCACTTTTGTACTGGTTAGTAAAATCGGTAACGCCAATTTAGATTTTACATTTAAAAATACTGTGAGTTTTCATTTATAAATAAATAAAAAAGGTTATTTTATCATATAAATAGCGTTAGTTTTGCAAATGATCCAATCGAGTTTTTCAACAGCTTGATTTAGTCATCGTGTACTTTATGGATGACAGCATTATAAAATGTTATGAATTAAAATTAACTAAGTAATAAATAATTAATTGTTTTTTATTCGGAAAGTTGGTTGACTGGTAGAGAATGTCTTTAGGCATTAAGTATGCCTTTTGCACCTAGTTGCGCCATAAAGTTTAAACAAATTCAAATTGTTTTATTTCTCATGTGCTTTTAATAATTACTAGCGTATTTAAAACCTTTAACACCGTAATTTCAAAATTCATCAGGGGTTTAAAAATAAATATTTAATTTCAACAGACTCTGACGCGGTAACTATCTCAAATATGCTAAAAATGCCAACAAAAAACGCTCGGATGTTTAAAGGGCAGATTATTAAGATGTTTTTCCGTTTTAATTAAAACCGTGCTTTTGTTTCGTCGACACGTTTTGGTATTTAACGTTTGAAAAACTCCTTTGCGAAGTGGTTTTACGATTGTGAAGTCAATTGTTTTTTCTGTGAAAAGGAATGATTTCTATCATTTTATCTTTTAAAGGTATTAAGAAAAATGGGCCTCGGAATGGCCGCTTTATTTTACTTTGTATTACTTTAGCCTTTCAGGTTTGCTGGAGGTATTTTTTATGTATTTGCCTTTCTTATTAGAAGAGTAATGGCTTACTAAGTAAGGTAGTTTTACGAGTAAGCTTTGTTTTTTGTTTCTTTACTGTTTTCTTTTCTTAAGAACTGATATAGTAAATGAAAACATAATTATTTACTTATGTTTATTGGAATTAAATCCAATTCTTTGTCATCTGTCCGTAAAAACCAGAAAAATAGGGACTAATACAGATTTAGGAGAGAGAGGTCTTTGCCCACTTACATAGCTTCGTTCGGCATCAAGTACCGCGAATGTCAAATAAAGACATTTTGTTTTTGATTTTATTTAAAACAAATACCCGTATCGGTATTAAAAATATGACCAAAAAGATACTCAAACTTGACATGAGCATTACCGCGAATACTCTAGTGCCGCTATAGTAGCCTATAGAATAAGTTGCGTGCCTCTTTTGAAGTTAAGTTTTTACACATTATTTCAATACTTTAAAATTAAAGCTATATATATATTCAAAGATTGGCTAAAGTCTACATTTAGATTAGAAACGTATTTTTTGTACAATAATTATAGTATCATTTAAATTAAAAAAAAAAATTAAATGGAAATTTGATTTGACGATTCCTTTAACTCGCCTTCAGGTTATTTAAATTTATTCCTCAGTCACAACAGCGAATATCATTTGGCTTGACCACTGTTAAGTAAATACCGTTATGTACATTATTACACAATATATACAAGTAAAATTAAAATTTATAGCATTGGTAACAAGAAGTAATAATATCAAAGTGTAATAACAATATTCTAACATACAGTAAAGCATACATTATAACAAAATCTGCTTTTTTATCTCTCCTGTAAAATTATCCAATTCGACATTCGCGGTACTGAATGCCGAACGAAGATAGGCTAGGTACAAACCATTTAACAAGATATAGTCAATAAAAAAACACTTTTACGTACATTTAGCGGGCTTGTTTTCGAAGGGCCGCTAGTTTGCGTGTGACTAAATCAACTTCAATGATATAATACCATCATTTGACCTATTATTTTATCGAAACCCTTTTCAACGGACGTATCAAAAGGCATTTCACGCCGAATGAGTTTTTTTTTTGTAGTCACTAGTCCTGAAATATCCTGAAATCATCATGGTTTCCGCAGAAAATAGCGTTCGATGAAATGATACAATCGATGAAGTTAAATTCGATAAAATGATGGGCTACCTGACTGAACCTTTAATAAACGTCGTTTAAAAAATCTAAATATTTAATAAAAGCCCGTGACTCTTAGTCATTCTCTGTCCACTCATTCTCAAACAGATTTTCATTATAAGGCGCGCTTCACACAACCCGTTAAGCCAGCCCCACACGAGTGGCCACGCGTTCTCGCGTCAAATCGACTGCACCGAATTACCGTCGAGGGCCGCCAGAGGGCGCTTGACCCATTTCGCTTTACAGTTCGTGTTTAAAAGCAATTGGCGGCTGTTCGTTCGAGAAATAAATGGAAAGAGTTGAAATGCAATGCGGAAAATGTTGGGGCGTTTTTCATGTTCATTAACTAGCTTCCAGTTTGCTGATTGTTAGTTAAACGTCACCGTAAGACGTGTAAGACATCTAGGCCTGCGATCTTAATTGGCAAAAGGGATATTTGCAAATTTTATCGCTGTACATTTTCAACTTTATCAACAGAATATAACATATTCGGCGTATGAATACTTATCTACCAATGCAGCCTTCAATTTATCAGTAAAAACCGTGAACACTGGAAACCATTTATTACGTCGACGCGTAGTCTGTCATTTTCAATAATTTATACGTCAGGCTGTCTAGTTTGGCACGAGCGTGAAATCATATATATGTCAGAAGCGCTCGGACACTTCGGACAGAATGATATTTGGAGGAAAATGAAACGGTAATTGCGTTAAAATGGACGCTCAATGATTTTGAAGCTTCAGAATGGATTTAATTCATAAACACGCCTTGAGTTACTCGAATTATTCACTTGTAGACATAAAGTAGCAAGTTTTTTTTTGTTGCGAAATTTCATCTATATTTGGTCTTTTTAAAAAAGCATGGGAGTGGTTATTCTTGTAATTCCTTAATTTAAATTTAACTTTTTTATCTAATCTAGATGCCCTACCCTCGAATTAAGCTAAGTTCAATTCTAAACGCAAACATAAAGTGTCTCTGTAATGTATTATTAATATTTGCTCGTTTCTGTTTAGGGTTAAGTAATTGCATATTTTTAGTCCTTACTGTGATCACCTTTAAGTGGGAGATCAATTATTTCTAGTTTTCTTTTGGACCATGTTACCTATTAACTAAGTAAAAGCGTTGTATCCTGTCTTTAAGGACAAAAATGAAGAAAATTTAACTTCTATATTTCATCACTAAATTAGCCATACATTTCGTTAATTTTCGTGACGAAATGGAAAAGTTTAAGTTTCATATTTTTTGTCCTTAACGATGTACACTTCTTTTGAAAACCGCCCATTAATTTACTACTCAACCTGATACTAGTATATCTCTTTTTTTAACTTTGTCATCTCAAGCACATATTCCCGCATTTTAACATCTGATGTTTCTTCTCGAACTGCATCTATATTTCCGTCTATCTCTTACCATGTCACGTATCTCCTGGCCCAAATTGTTACTTTTCCTCCTAAATCTTGCTACGTTTTTCCTTGAAAAGCGTCTGTATTTCTGTCTATCTCTTACCTTGTCGCGAATCTCCTGGCGCATCTTCTCTCGCTCCTCCTCCATCTTGCGATGTTTCTCCTTACGCCGTTCCTCGGCTTCGCGGATGGCCTCCTGCCGTTCGCGTTCTGCCTCCTCTTCCTTCTCTTTGTCGTCGCTGTCATCGCCATCTCCTCCTACCGCACCTGGGACAATTACATTTTTTTATTGCGTATTTCATTGTGATTATTATCAATATCATAATAATTTAAGGTTTTAAGTGATTTAGGAGCACAAGAAGAAAAAAATGAAAAAAAAGTGTTTAATTTGTCACAATCGCTAATTTTACTGATCACTATTGTATCTTCTATTTAATTTCAGTCAGAATATTAGCTTACTAGCATTGCCCTTTTAAACCAATAAGCAGTATCTCAAATTCTATAGCCAAAGCAGATTCAATCTTATCCTGTTTGTAATAAGGTTGCACTTGCTACAGGAGTTTTGTCTGAGATACTGTCATTTGTTTTAGCAGGGCAGAGCAATCCCCCGGCTTTGCGAAATTTATCTAACTGATGATGAAAACCGCTTCTTAATCAAATGCGTTATTTAGGAGGAGTTAACGTATCGCACCTTCGGTAGAACAAGGGCAAAATATACAATGTGACTAAAGGGGCAATTATGCCCTTGTTCTACCGAAGGTGCGGTATGTAGACAGATGCGGAAGGCGACTTCGTTTCCTACTATGCAGTGCGTGACATCCATAAGAACATAAATTGCAAGTAGCGATAGCTTTGGATGCTGTGAATGGTTTTATCAAAAAATTATAGCAATTATCTTTTTTAAAAAAGACTTTTAATTTTTTTAATTATCTCGAGCAGCAATCTAATGCAAAGAGGCCAACGAGTTAGGTACAAGCAATCAAATGTTAGTGTCAGTTGTTAGCTTTGTTCCCGATACATTGCGTGGCGAATTAGTCAGTATGAAAAAAAGTACGCATTATGTAGACAATACGCATGTTTTTATATTAATTAGTATGCATATTAACTGTTGTCAAAATATATGTTCGTATGTATGTCACACACTGTATAGAGATTATGTGATACCAAATCAATATCTATTTGGATTTTTACTCTTTTTACAATTGAACAATAGAAGTTTCAATATTTTCATTAGAACCACCAGGTATATCCATATACCCCTAACTATATGACGCTACTTCTCCGGTTAAGAATGCCTGTCAAAAAAAATATTGATTCACAATCCCATATCGATGTATGGCTCACAAAAACCTATCAAAAACTACCGCGGCACACAATGGCTCCAGGAACAAAACCCGACGTGACAAATGCTCAGATTGACGTGAAATGGATTTTTGAGCGACCGCCATGTTGGATCGGGCCACTCGACTGGGTGGATCCGGATCCGGTTAGAGCCGCGAACGGGTGCAAATGTGTTTTCTAATCTAATTGTACGGGATAGGGGATGAGAATGGAGTTTAATTAAGGGTTTTTCAATGTTTTTTAGATGGATATCGTGATGTGCAAGTAGGGAATATATGATTGGCTGCAATGATAAAGAGGAAAGCCCTTTCACAAAGGTGAAAGAAGGTTTATATGAATAAATGTAAAAACGCTTACAGTAGAATCTAAAAAAACAGTTAAGCATATTTAAGATTATTTATAATTTTGTACAAATCGAGTAAAATTTTATTTAAATTATTAAACCAATGCAATATATAAAAAACCTAATATACCTATGTACATGTAAGGTTTTGCGTTTGGAGTAATGTGTAGCATACTAAAAATTCAATATTTTAATGTAAAGTTGTTTTAGGCAATGCATTCTGAACTACCGCCAAATAATACCGCATATTTAATTCATCTTAAGTGTTCTTATTTCAAACGCCGACGCCATTTAAAAAACCGACGCTTTTTCAAAATTCGAATTCGCTTATTAAATTTATTTCGCATCTGTGGAGGGTTTTGTCCCGGCGGAATTGCCATTCTCATCAGACACGCTCATACCAACCGTACGGAAGCGAACCGAAAGAGAAGCGGTGTTTGTAGTTTAACGTTCATTTCATGCTTCAAGAAATAGAGTCAATAGTTTTTTGTGAGTATGGATTTCTGATTATTGACTAATTGAAGGTGACATAAGGTTTGCAACATAAGTATGCTTATCACATTTGAAATTTCCACCGTCGATTTGTACTGGAAAACAGCAGATTCTGAAGAAATAAGAGTTCTTCGCTAACAAAGACGATACGTTGGCCCTGCCTCCGAAGCCAGCGGTCCCAGGTTCAAATCTCGGTAAGGGCAGATATTTGTGTGATGAGCACGAGTATTTGTTCCTGAGTCTTGGATGTTTTCTATGTATTTAAGTATTTAGTTCTCTATCTAAGTATGTTTATCGTTGTCTAGAACCCTTAGTACAAGCCTAGATCTTAGTTTGGGACTAGGTCAATTTATGTGACATTGTCCCGTGATATTTATTTATTTTAAAGACACGGGCAAAGACTTATAATAAAAGAAAGGATAGTCATTGTCGAGGCATGCGGTTGGTGAGCGCGTGCCGCCCGTGGTCGTGAATACTCCGCCAACGCGGCTTAAACGAATTCTTAAGTGCGCCGTCCATACCACCGCGTCCCTTCTGTTAGGGCGTTCAGCGCCCAAAGCTGATCAGGGCTCCTTTATGCACAAAAATCAATGCTGGGGAGTGAAAATGCAGTCTTTATTACTTTAAAATAATTTTGAATGATATTCCTTAAGTAAAGATTCTTATAATTATTTTTTAAGAATTTTTGTGTAAAGTGGTAAAATCGTGTTATTTGACGACACGTTGGCCCAGTTTGTAGTGACCATGGCCAAGAAGCTAGTGGTCCCTGGTTTGAATCCCGGTAAGGGCAGATATTTGTGTGATGAGCACGAGTATTTGTTCCTGAGTCTTGGATGCTTTCTATGTATTTAAGTACATATACTTACTTAATAATTATAAATGTGAAAGCGTGGATGTTTGTTACGCTTTCACGCAAAAACTACTTGACGAATCATCATGAAACTTTGTACACATATTTTGGAAGGTACTAGAAGTAACAAAGGATACTTTATATTTTTTTTTTCAAAAATAAAAAATAAAATTGTCGAGAAAAAAAAATTGCAGCGGGCGAAGGCGCTGGCGGGTCGCTAGTTTCTCTATATAAGTAAGTTTGGCGTTGTCTAGTACAGTACCCATAGTAAAAGTTTGGGACTAGGTAAATTTGTGTGACATTGTCCGGTGATATTTATTTATTTATTTCCCAAACGTATCATTTGAAAAAACTGCTTTATTTCCGAAACTGTAAATATTTCAGGTTTTTTATAAAACTAACCTATCCTAACCTATAGGGTTCTACACGACGGTCCTGAAATAAATCTTGAAGTATTTACAGTTTCGGAAAAAAGCAGTTTGGCGACCGCCGGCCATAGCCTTACAGCGAAATATTTTCTTTAATTTTGGCGGTCACTTAAGTTAGCACAGAAGAATTTAATTCTCTTTATGTAAGAAGAACCCGGGGTTAACCCTGAAACTAAAACCAAGTTCACAAGGAATAATGTGCTAAATATATTCAAAAGCATATATTGTTAAATCTCGTCTCAATTGAAATATAAAGCTATTTCAGTACCTTATAGCTGAATGTATACATTGTAGAAAGAATTTAATATTTCAATCATACGTCACGCTTTGTTCAAATCTTGTTCTGAGCTAATGCGTACCATAAACCCCCAAAACAGAGCCTCTATTCTACTGCGATAAAACGATATTGCGTTTGTTGTACTTTAGTATCGTTTTTAACTCGGCCGCCATTACTGTTAACTACATAAGAGTTATCAATATGTTGACAATACGGAGAAACGTCAAAGGAAATATCGTTTATACCGTATAGAATCTCAGCCCTGACTAACGTTTCCTTTATTATTAAAGGTACTTCGCCTTTACTACTCTGTCATGTCAACTTGCTGACACATTTTAGTTCTAATATGGACAGAGGCGCTGATATAGTCCATTCGCTTAGTTAGTTTGATTCGCACGTGAATAAAGTACAAATTCAGTTGCGGGTACGCCGCTCGCATCCTTCGTTTACGCGGCGGCATCCATTGACAAAAAGTGCCGCGTGCCAAAGATCTAAGCGAATGACTATACCAATTTTCAAAATACTTTTTTCGATTTCGATACGTTAACGTTGCTTGGGTACTGGCTGTCGACAGAAGCTGAAAGTTCGTGCTCGGGCACTGTACATCTATGTTCGCATCCCCGTTTAGTATCCCAAACATTTAACGCCACAAATATTTTAATCATTCCAACCAATGCTCAGTCCCCGGCACTATTATTGAATTTATTCTCATCCACCGCCTTCATTTCCATGGACAACAGGCCATTCGGATTAAACGAATTCCTCGAGTGTGAAGCAATTCAATTTATTGTGGGATAGCTCAATAACCCACGCTATTAAGAAAAGGCACTCCCGCCAATTCAATTATTAATTGATCAGGCCCGGCTTGCCGCTGACAGAATAATAATTCTTCGCGACGTCTTCGCGTGAATTTTTCTAAATTAAATATCTTGCGTGCTGAATTTTTTTACGTTGACAGATGTTTGTGGGAAATAAAACGAGATATAACTTTAGTAAATAGTCAAACGTGATCGTAACTTTTTTAAAGCTTTCACGTTTTGCTTTTGAGTGATGTATTACACAGACGACACACGTACAAAAAGTTATGACAAAAGATGTTTCTGATTACATAAATGTATGTTTCAAATATGCATGAGCTTGTCGAGTAGATGCGTTAGATCTTGAGAACCGACACTTGGATTTACTTTAACAAATCGTAAGTTTAATTGCTTTATCGGATTACTTCGTACTTATCGTTTTATTAGTTAGCATTATTATCTTATTTTGCAGATGGGCCCTTTCGGATACACTTCGACCCCTTTAGGATTTTTTAAGCAATTACCCTCCTTACACACTCAGCTGTTCGAATGTGCAGGTTTCCTCACAATGTTATTCCTTCACCATAAGAGCCTCGGGTAATGTACTTAAGTTCGAAAAAGTTATTCGTACGTGGAGACCACGAGGGTCACCTATAAGCTAAGATATAAACGAACGTGTTTAGCCAAATACGATGTCTTTTAATTGTTCAGTAATCCTGAGCCGGGATTCTACACGGTAATAATGTTCACGATTGAACTAAGGTATTGTGTCACATCCAGTGTGCTGCGCCTCTATTTACCTTGGTCTACACATATTACCTTTGACGTGTTTCTGTATTGTCAACGTTTTGATAACTCTTATGACATTTACAATAATGGCGGCCGAGTCATAAACGATTCTAAAACACGTCAAACGCGATACCGTTGCGTTATAACGCAGTAGAATAGAGGCCCTTTACTAAATACAGGGTGGAAAAAAGGAACGCCACATGTTTGGCAACTGCCTTAAATATTAGAAATAGCGATTTCTACGCAAAGGAGACCTTATTTTATTTTTGAAAACAATAAATACTGCACTCATGGAATTTTTAAAAATTCTTCTTCCGTAACCGGGAATTGAAGTGTGGTAAAACAGTAAAGTCGTGTTTTATGATACAGGTCGTAAGGGTCATTGATATAAGGATCATTTATATCTACAACGCATTCACCTTTCAACTAAGTAAAGACCGTAAAAATACAATTGAATTTTCAAAAAGTTATGAATGCCTTATTGTCTATTTAAAAAAAAAAGTTTCCTAGCGTAGAATTCGCCATTTCCAATATTTAAGGTAGTTGCCGTCCATGCAGCGTTCGTTTTTTCCACTCTGTATATAGTTGTTAAACCGCAAGGTTGCAATGTTAGCGATATTTTCATTAGTACATAATTTCCCGCGGCGTATTCCGTAAACAGTCAACTCCGCGCCCCACGGCTTCGGTAATTAAATTGCAGCGGCAACTCGAGAATTGGGCACGATTAGAGTAACTCACAATATTGCATTTGAGCCTGGCCTGGTTCTAGATTGTTTCGACGGTAGCTGTGGTTGTTTTGAGGAGCAGCTATGCAATATGCATGTGCATTTCGTTGGACCTCTATTTCACTGTGCTTTATAGCCCATGTAGGCCGTATATTGTTTTAAGATAGTAACTTTAATGTTTATAAATTATAACACAACAGGGCCTCTATTCAACTGCGTTATAACGATATCGTTTTTGACCCGTTTCCGTATTGTCAATTTTTGATAACTCTTATGTCATTTACAATAATGGCGACTGTGACATTAACGATTCTTAAACGTGTCAAACACGATATCGTTTTAACGCACCTGAATAGAGGCCCAGTTCGCTCCGCCACTTAAATTCACAATGAGAGTTTTCGTAAAAATAAGTTGTGGGACGGGTTTTTGTGGATTGAAAGTGAGCTTATCCCTTTAACGGATCTCTGCCAGGCAACCTTTGGGTTGAGGAGCTAAATGGGCTAAAACAAAACATCGTTTTCGTGGCTAGATTAAATTTTTCCCAAACGAGAGTGCCGATAGTAGATCATTAAATGACTACAATATCACAATGTATTAAAACAAAATAGTTTTAAAAAGAAATTATTGTATTAAGTGCATTTAAAAATTCGTGACTTTTTTTTAGTCGCATCCTTTATTTTCAACAAAAATTCAGCCTAATCATAAGTGTCCAAAATTTCAAGTCATATTTTCCTTACCGATGGTATTATTTACAACTCGACATTCCTACTAAACTTTTTTATAAATTCAATTAATAAAATTTTACAACCATTTGTTCAAAACACCACAATTCACTAACACTATACGGCTACGAATCTTGAAATGAATAATACGTACGTAAACTAATTGAATGATGAAGTTTTGGCTTGACCCTAGCTCCTAAATTAAATATTGTATCAACTGTCCTTTACATAAATGTAGTTTATGTAAGTTTAAGTATGTATATTGATCTATAAATATATATTTCTGTGTCTAGCATATTTATGTAAGTATTTGAATGTAGTTAATTTATGTTTTTAGTTAGGACTTATTTGTATGAACTGATCCTAAAGAAATTTGTAAACTTGCCTACTCGATGCACAACCTTTCACTTTTCTCAATCCCTCAAGGGTTAGCTGGAAGAGATCCCTTAAAGGGATAAGTTCGCCTTTGTACATTATTTTCTGGTATCTTCATTGTATTATTATTATATATTTTTTTTCTGTTTTATTTTGTACAATAAAGTGTTTACATACATACATACATACTAATTATGCCCAAAAAAGTATATGAAAACATACAGATTGTATTTATCCATGAAATGAATCGAATACAAAAATCTACAAAAGTAAGATAAGCTGAAAAAACAAGAGTACACTCTTAACAGTCGTATTTTTCCCGGGATTCTGTGAAATCCCGGAATGAGCAATAGTCCCGGGATAAGCAAACAAACAATAAACAGCGGCAACAATCGTTACATCGTTACGAGCTGTAAAAATATAATAAAACAGTTGTAAATTATGGCTTTAATATTTTCGGCTTCAAATGTAGCGCGCAAGTGCAGGTTCCGTCCGGATCGCTAACACCACCTTATCATTTAACCTACCGCTAAGCAGTATCCGCATTGTTGTGTTCCGTTGTGGGGATAAGACAATGTGATATTGCTGGCACAGAGGCATTCCAACTTCATCCAGCAAGTTGAATGCTCTGTCCCTAACAGTATTGAAATACGACAATATATATATTTGGATGGAGAGAGTATTGGACTCTTTAGTGACTACGGTCAAAAGTTAAGGACTAAAATTAACAACGGTACCTTTTCCATTACGTTACGAAAATTAACCATTACTACTTTAAGAGAAATAGGGGTATCTCTAACAAAACTCCTGTAGCAAGTTCAACCATATTACTAACAGGTGAGGTTTGAATCTGCTTTGCTTATTTAATTTGAAATACCGCTATTTAATATGAGGGCAGTATATTTAACTATGACTAATTTTGGTGACGTAATGGTAAAATTACCTTAACTATAGGTACTTTTTTTGGAAAACGCTCTGGCACCGTATTCCCGGTCTTCGAGTGGCAGTCAAAAGATTGTAGTCTTATGAATGCACATGTCTCTGGGCCACAGATATCACTTACCATCATGTAGCTTGTTAGCTCATTTGCCTTCTCTCTGCCATAACGAAAAATAGGGAGGGAAATGCTTGCATCAGGGAACAAAGGTTTCCCTCTTTCTGGTTTTTCTTTTGCACTCTGGGATTTTTTTTACGCAAACCACATATTGCAAGGTGATTCATTTAACATTGACCATGATGATGATGATGATGATGGGTGGGGACGCCCGGCCGGAACAGGCGGGCGGTCGATCAGTCTCCCGGTCATTCCGCCCTGTTCCCCTTGGTTGAGCCGTAGGTTACTGGCCCGGCGACGCTCCCATCCAGCATGGATCCCATCTTCCGGTTTTCCTACAGAACAAAAGTGCGTCCTGTAGGTTGATGCTTTTAAGTGCTTCTGACGATAGCTTGTCCTCTCCGAATGTGTGGTATCTCAGTGACGAGTACATGACGCACTCGGCTAGGACATGTTGGCTTGTTTCCTCTTTGCCGCAATGTGGGCATTGAGGATCTTGTTTAATGCCCATTACCGTTAGATGTCTGTTGAGCGGGCAATGCCCAGTCAGCACACCAGTTAGTATGCTAAGATTGTACTTACCAAGATTAAGGAGATACCTTGTCCTGTTTTGGTTCACCCTTCCTATCATGAGCTTGGATTGTCTGCACCCCTGTGTCGCAATCCATTCCTCATTCGTCTTTATTTCTATTTTTCTTGCAATGATTCCCTTCGTTACAGTCGCAGATATTGGGAGCACTGGCTCGGGGCCTAGGTACTGTTGGTCCGCTCCTGCTCTTGCTAGTTCGTCTGCTATCTCGTTTCCTGCCGCTCCACTGTGCCCCGGTACCCATGCCAGTGTAATTTGGGATGTGTTGCCAAGGGTATTTAATTCATTTCTGCACTCCTCCACTAGTGCTGATTTGACCTCTGGGTTGTCTAGTGCTTTAAGTGCTGCTTGGCTGTCTGAATATATTAAGACATTCTCCCCTGCTGTGTTTCTTTTTTGCCTAACCTAACATTGACCATTGATACTTTTATTATTATGTGATGAAACTGATGAGTCTGTATCTATAAGTAGAGATTTTTTTTCAATGACTTGTAGAAGGCATACGAGCCGCACAGGATCTCTATTCTCGGCTACTACGTGGACAACATTATAACATGTCAATATGGTTAAACCAAGAAGGATAAAGCCCCAGGCCACCTGATTGTAAGCGGGATTCCAGACACAGACACTTGCATTCTTAAGAATTCAAATGCGACGCCTACGTTCACAGAATTTCAATTTTTAGGAAACCTATTTTCTACTGAAATTCTGTTGCTTCCAGAAAATCTTGCACATGAATTACATTAGTTGGTGTGACTTGTGACTATCACAATATGTAAACTCCTGGGCCTAGAAAAGCCTGTCTACGAAATTACGATTCTGTAAAAAATAAAGGAAACAAGGGTAAATCGTCGCTAACCCTGAGGAATAAGATGAAATGGCTCCAACTTTAACGGTTCACACACATGCTAGGGCTAAGCTTCGTTTATACATAACACGTGTTTCTCAGCCACGTCTTAAAGACCGTATTACCCCGTATCGACCGTCGACAACGACCGCCCAATTAGTTTTATGATCTTGTTTGCCGGCGGCCGCCTGCCCGGCGGTCGACTCCGTATTCCACTTGTTACTGTTCCGATATAACGTAAACTATGAGTTTGCATTACGAGTATTAGTGGCCTTTAAATATGAGACTAGAATTAATATGAACTCAGCAGTGGTCTCCTCTTTGGAAGCGCTGGTAGATTGTTGACATGTTAAAGTGGCCTGTGGCCTACTTATTGAATAAATATCATTTATTTTCAAAATTACAAGGCTCGATTCATGCAACTAAGAATGAGTATAAAACCAAGATATATTAGTATTTAATTTTATTCTAACTGTTCCGACAAAATTAGCTTTTCCAGGCCAGATTATTCATAAGACTATTACTAACATTTATTTTTTTATTGCTGAAAATGAAACATTTGTCAGCCATTCTCAAGTGAAGTGAAGTTAATTATTATTTATATTATTACACAGATTCAATGTTATTTTAATAAAAAAACTAGCCATTTTCAATGTTTAAAAAAGCATTGTTGTGTAGATTTTAATAGTTCAATGTAATAATCATTTTAATTTAGCTTCAACTTATTAAAATACAACGTTGAGAAGTTAGTGACAAAAATTTTAGACCTTTTCTTCCGAATGATACAAACAAAATCATGTGCAAAAGCTAGTGATAAATTAACACCATGCTTACTATAAAATAAAGTCTTCATTCCATTAAACGGAATTCTTGTTTTAAACAACCAACTGCATCAAATGCAACAAAATAACCATGGAATTGCATTCTGTAGTTAAAAGCGTCCCCCGTGTATCTAACACTCGCTCGACTGGAAGCCTAGGTCAACGCTCTAGACTAGGCCAACAAACAGACATCCTACCTATATCTACCGAAGGGCTCGGTCCCCTCCGATCAACAATAACACCTACCCAAAGGGCTCATGCCACAGCTATGCTTACGCAATACTAGAACTTACGCCGAAGCATATGGTACTACGATCGCTTGTTGTATTCAATGGAGTTGAAATATTTATCTGACCTGATACATATAAGTATGATGATATATGTCGGTCTAATAAGGGACGCTTGCAAATGTTTGCCGAAAGCATTATGATCTAACGGGCATGAGTTGATTGGTTATTATTATATGAAGTAAATGATAGATAATATTGACGACGGAATCTGACGTACAGTCAAACTAAATCGTAGTTTATTATCTTAATTGTTACGTATACACTTTTAAACGACAACTTTGAATTGAGAATCGTCGCGCCGCCGGTCGTAAGTATACAGCTGAGTTAGGATCGTTAGCAAGTGGCTCAACACTAATTTGGTGTGAATAAACCAAATTAGGAAAGTTTGTTGTTTCGTCTTGTTCATCCATCTGTCCTCTCTATACCTACCTATAGCCCTGTCACAGTTACTTTTACACTTTTAAATAGAGGTTTAAGAGTTTTATTTATTAGACGTAAAGTCGAAAGTACAAAAGTTAATTAATAATATCGTCTTAAGTTACTTGCCGCCCTTTTGTACATATGAGAATTAGAAAGTGATAGAAGGTGGTCTAATGGGACATTAGTGCTAATTAATGATGCAACTGAATTTAAATTTATATAATTGATTAAACCTTGTCTCTAAATTTTTTTAGTTTTCAGTTAGCAAAAAAAAATCTGTCTAAAAACATTTTAAGGAAAATCATCATTATCTGATCGTCCAGACCAAACTAACGAGACCAAACACGGTGGTTCTACGTTAGGGATAGCGGAGATCCTGTCGCCACCTTCCGACTGCATCAGACCAGCTCGATACAATAATATTGCATTGTCATCGGGTCACACACATGGACTAAACTCCACCCAATCCATTAACGGGAACTGGTTTTAAATTGACTTGCAAGACTTGACCTAAATAAACGAACATAAAAACATTTCAAATCAAAATAAAGCATTTACAACATGCATGTTCGCTCGTCTGTATTTTTTGAAAACCTTCTTGATCCTCAAATCCATACTTATACTATTTAAATGTGGAAGTAACTTGGTCTGTCTATTTGTTACGCTTTCACTGCAAAACTGCTAAACAGATCTTATTTAAATTTTGTATGGAGGTAGATTTAATCCCAAGAAAGGTAAATAAATAAATAAATAAAACTAAGTCCCAAACTAAGCTCTAGGCTTATACTATGGGTACTAGACAACGATAAACTTACTTATATAGAGAAATATATACTTAAATACATAGAAAACATCCAAGACTCAGGAACGAATACTCGTGCTCATCACACAAATATCTGCCCTTACCGGGATTTGCACCCAGGGTCACTCCCAACCAGGCTAGCGTGCCGGTCTTAGGGTACTTTTGATCGATAAACGACGTCTACGCCGACGAAGTCGCAGGCAAAAGCTAGTAGTAACATTATTCAACACGCTAGCCTAGTTGGTAGTGACCCTGCCTTCAAAGCTAGGGGTCCTGAGTTAAAATCCCGGTAAGGGCAGATATTTGTGTAACGAGCACGAGTATTTGTTCCTGAGTCTTGGATGTTTTCTAAGTATATATTTATCTACATAAGTAAGTTTATCGTAGTCTAGTAGCCGTAGTACAAGCCTAGAGCTAAGTTTGGGATTAGGTCAATTTGTGTGAAATTGTCCTGTGATATATTTATTTATTAATGTGAAAGTTAATTTGGTGTGTCTGTTTGTTTCGTTTTCTCGGCTAAAGCACTCAACTGATCTTGATGAAATTTGATATGGAGATACTCGTAGTTCGAACCCCGTGAAAGGTCATACTGTACTTTTTATACAGGACGGTGTCGCAGGCAAAAGATAGTACTAATATTATTAATGTGAAAGTTACTTTGGTCTGTCTGTTTGTTACGTTTTCTCGGCTAAAGCACTAAACCGATCTTAATGCAATTTGATATAGAGATGAGAAAGGACATAGCGTACTGTCGTGTACGACAGAGTCGCGGGTAACAGCTAGTAAATAAAAAGGCTTTTGACTCCGCGAACAAACTCAGCACAACAGCACTGCTAACACAAAAGGCAGTATCTCAGACACAAGTCCTGTAGCAAATGCAACCTTAATACTAAGAGGATAGGGTTGAATCTGCTTTGGCCATTGAATTTGAGATACTGCTTATTGGCTTAGAAGGGTAAAGCGACGAAGCAGGTACACTAAGCGAGTTAGCAGAAGTGCTGTATCGACCCCGGTATTATTAGCTGCCACGTGCTCCCGCGGTCGCTGGTCGATAGTTTTACACGCGGTGGTGGAGCGAGCTGGTACACCAACACTACAACCATCGACCTAAATATTTCTTGAGCCATTTTTAGGGTTCCATACCTCAAAAGGAAACAACGGAGCCCAGGCTAGACAAGTTGCATTCCACCACAGTTAGCAATTATGTTTCGATAGACAATATGTATGTGGGTCATACACAGATTTAAGTTAGCGTCTTTCCTGTGGACACGCCAGAAGTTAACGTTTTTAAAGCCTAATTTTCTGGCTGAACCCATTCCCGCATAAACGGCGTCAGGTCTGCTTTAGACCCATTATATAAAAACAAAACTTATATGCACACAAGATTTTAACTATTGACCACAGGAGAGACAACTTTTGTTTTTAAGAGTGTGTATGACCCATGTATGGAATTGACGTAAGCCACCGAGATAGTCACGTGTTTCTATTTTGGTGGCTTACGTCAATTCCTTATATTTTTCAATCGAAACATAATCGGTGGCCCCACTGATAGGTTCACTTTGTTGTCCGTCTGTTGGTCAAGACCCTTTATCTAGGGAACAGGATCAGCTCAACAATCCCTTGAAGCTGTGAAAAAATCAAACTTCTAAGTTTACGCCAAAAAAACACGGCCGTTTATGCCGCAAAAAACGTACATAATTATGTTCAACGAAAACAGAATTTGAAGGTTACTTCTTTTAGACCTACGAGTAGAATCCTGAAATTTGGCAAAAAAGAATGTCTTTATCCGAAAATCGTTAAAATGTTGCTCCATCACATTTTTTTTTTGCGATTATGTTTTTTTTCAGTTGCTTAACTTATCGCGACCTATGTCGATATATGGAGACAACAGTTTTCACCAGCTGAGCTGAAATTCTATACATTAATAAAGATATTGCTTATAACTTGTTTCCGTTTTGATAACTCTTATTTACTAGACGGTAAGGTCCAGTGTCTATTCAACTGGGTTAAAACGATATGCGTCTAATGTGTTTTAGTCTTGTTTTCAACTTGGACGCCATTACTGTTAAGTATATAAGAGTTTATCAAAACGTTGACAATACGGAATCACGTCAAAGGCGATATCGTTTTTACCAGGTAGAATCTCAGCTCTGGGCCTCTAGGTATTAATAATTGGGCGATAATTATGTTTCCATAAACATTCAATTTCTAATAAATGCTTGAAAATAAACATTAAAACATGAAATATATACTTTAGGCATACTGAACATATTATATGTTATTCAGCCTAACTGATTGACATTGAAATCGCAACCTTATTGACTTAAGCAAATGGTGCTTTTTATGTGTGATATTTTTGTCCTCAAGCGACAAACCCGGCGACTGGGGTGGTCAAATCTCTGTTGTGATGATGACTCGTAACAATAGAGTAAATAAACCCCCCGGTATAATGACCCCTCTTTCAGAGCAGATATCTTTTAAATGGCTCAACAAATTTTCATGAAACCTAGCTAAGAAATATCGCGATTACCTTTATTTTGTTTTAAACGCATTGAATTCGGTCCACCCATGTGGGAGTTACAATGCCAGAGATAGACAGAAACACAGATACACACTTTAAACGTATAACACCCGTTCTTTTCGGAGGGCGTTAAAAATAAAATACTAATAAAAAGTTATACAATGTCAAATCTCGTAAAAAATAATAAATAAATAAGTTTAAAGATATAAATTTTGCTCTCCCTAACCATTTCAAAGTTATTTTTAACCACTGAGCCATAAAACCCAATACAATAAATTTAAACCGGAATAGTTGAACTTTGCATAATTATCATAATGAGCTTTGAGAGCTTGCAAAAGCCCAAACTTGCCCTTTGTAACGGGACCCCAAATTGTACGTTAGTTAGGACTTGGGAGGTCTACGCCACTACGCCGTAGAGTGCTACGAGTATTTTAATAAATAATTTTCTATTCAATGTTGCCCGAGTTTTGTTCGTATAAAAGTTACTTTTACGATGTTTGTTTAATATTTACGAATTTTACATGTATTTCGTATTGGTTTGCCCGCGACTTTGTCCGTCTAGCTACCCTAGTTAAAAATGACAAATGTATCGAGATAAAAAGTACTTAACTGTATCTCCGTTCCCGGCTTAAAAAATATAACTGCAGTCAATTTCACGTTGATCAGTTGAGGCGTTGACCTGAAGACGGAACAAACAAACAAACGGACACACTTTCGCATTTTAGATTTATTAGATAGGATTATAAGAGATACTAGCAAACCGCCAGCGGCCGCTCCCGCTGCATTTTTTTTAAAATAAAAAGTATCCTATGTTACTTCTAGTACCTCCCAGAATATGTGTACAAAGTTTCATGATGATTCGTCAAGTAGTTTTTGCGTGATAGCGTAACAAACATCCACGCTTTCACATTTATAATATTAGTAAGGATATTCGAATGGACCTGCAAGAGAGGGTGTTCTTTTATAGTTCAAGTAGCTTAGTTTTCTTTGTATTATATACGGTTCGTTTTAATATTAAGTAGAATCGTTTTTTTTAATCTTGTGTAATCTAATAATAAGTACGTACATTAATTTTCATAGCATTAAATCTTATAGTATTTAGACTGCAAATATTCGTTGGATCCTACTAATATAATAAATATATTCGAATTCAGTCTCCTTTTTTTCATTAAACAACGCCCATTCTGCAAGATTTCAATTAATTAAAATATACCTAGGAATTCATTTTCTGGTAAAAGACAGGGGCGAAAAACTTTTATTTTAGTCTGAAGATGTTTTGAATAGTTGTTTGGAAATTCCTCAAGAAAAAAATCTAATTCGAGTTTAAATCGGTTTTTTAATAACCACAAAGGCTTTTGCAAAAATATTTCAGGGTTTTTATCACCGGAGTGCTAGTTTACTTAGGCATTATAGAAATCTAATTAAATAATAATCATATTTAAATTTTTTGGCTTAATGAGTTTCTCCTTAATGCTACTTCTGAGGCTATTTTTGAATGTTAACTCAAAAAAAAAACTCTTTACTTTCACTGTAAAATAAAAGAAAATATTTAGTTTTACAAAGACCATGACTAAATTCAATCAGAAAAACAAAACAGCTCTTGCAAAATCCCATCATCACCATGATTTTCTAAAAATAAAAACATATCATCTTTTATAATCCAAAAACGTAAACCTGATATAGTTTTGTCCACAACGTATTTGTTTTTAATGCAATGTTATTATAATTTTACCCCGTCAAAGAAAACATTTTTAAAATAAAAACAAAGTTTGAACAAAAAATACCGTTTCAAATATCAACCCTAACGTGCGGTAACCAAAGTATTAAACCAAGTAGATTGCCGTCACAACATGCACCGTTATTTTTAACGAATGCATTTTTGTGCAGCTTGCTCGGGACCCAATCTGCCTGCGGGCCTGTGCCGCTGCATTTTTAATTTTCTGCAACCAATTTTGTGAATAAGGTGTAATTTTTTCATGGCAACACGAACTTGTAAGTATCTGCAGTTCCTAACCGACTTAAAAAAAGGGAGGAGGTTCTCAGTTCATCGGGATTTTATTTTTATTTTTTATGTATGTTCGCCGATACACAAATACCGCTGTACCTATATGAAAAAAAAACATTTTGTTCGATTGGGTATACTTTCTAGTTGGTCCCATTTCCAGCACGTCAAGATCTGATGATGGGATCTTAGAGAAACCGAGGGAACTCCACAAATATTATAGGAATACATATACGTGGACGACATAACAGTATTATTATGATCACTAAAAGGAATGAAATACGAGTAAAGTAAATGTTATAAAAAAACTAAAAAACGTCTTCAGAAAGCAAGAAATAACTTTTAAAATGATAGGTAAATAGGTCAGTCCGGCTGAAGTCGGCGTCCCACTATATTTTTAACCAAAAGCCGAATTTAGTTGGACTGACATATAACCTATCATTTTAAAAGAAATTATTTCTGGGTTTCTAAAGACGTTTTGTTAGTTTTTTATAACATTTACTTTATTTCATTCCTTTTAGAATTAATTTCCTGTTACTCCCTTTATTTCTTCCCGCTGGGGTTCGATTTCCGAAGAATCCTATCTTAGAACATCCCGGGGAATGCCTGCAAGGAGAATCCGTAATTGGCCTAGGATTTATAATTTTGTCTGAATAAACCTTCATTGTATTTTGTGCTGTGGGTTTATTGTTTAAAAAAAAAAGAAATAAATAAACTTTCCCTTCAACTTTTCAGTCATTATGACCAGCGGCTGTGTTGTCTTGAGTCACAGAAGTCGTACGCGTATAAATCCCGCGGGAATAGCGACATGAAAGGTAGCTTATGTGTTAATCCAAGGTATTAAGGTAACAACACCAGTGTTCGACACTTTTAGCTGACATGCACCAGTAATCGACAGAAGCTTGTAATTCAAAGATCATAGGGTTATAAATTGATTGTTGCAAAACAAATGAATAACTCTTGTATTCTTTGAATAAGAGTCAGTGTCGAACATTGGTCCTTTGTCGAGTACTGGTGCCGTTACCTAGCTGTTTTCATAACAAATTTCACCTAAATTCGTCCAGTAGTTTTTGCGTGAAAGAGTAACAAACATCCATACTTACAAACTTTCGCGTTTATAATATTAGTAGAGACGGGAACACCTATTCTGAACTATGTTTTTCCAAATATTCATTTTTCCGACACCTATGTTTCATTGGAGCTATTTTAAATAAAATGCATAATTAAGTTGCTATAATTACGTAGGTTAGGTTAGGTTTGATTTATAAGCGATATCAAAAAATAAAGTCTTCAATAAAAAAATGCATTCGAAATTTTAATCAATTTGGAATAATGACTCATCGGAATTGTGTAGTGTACCCTTTGTATATACATACATACGTAACATCACACTTTTATTCCCAGAGTGGGGTAGGCAGAACTACAGAAATAAATATAATAATCTTGAGATTCTAAATCCCTACGTTAACCTATCAACAAGTTTTCCGCCTTAAAATTTCTTGCTATGAATAAATAAATATCGGAGAACAGCCTCCCATAAATTGACCTAGTCCCTAACTAAACTCTAAGCTTGTACTATGGGTACTAGACAACGATAACACTTATTTAAATGTGTACATATTAGTATAAAGAAATCTTCAAGAATTTGAGGGATATTTTTGATGTGAGTACATTGAAAACATCCAAGACGGACGGCCGTATGAATAAACTGATCTCGCCTGTGATTTTAATCTCAAGATACGTCAAAAATTACAGTTTTCTATGACTTGACGTTTACCTTGACGTATCTTATTACGGGTCTCAGCCTAAATAAATTTATTAATACATCCCTCAGGAACAAATACTCACGTTCATCACCCAAATGTTTGCCCATACAACAAAAAACGAACAAGAACAAGGGACCGCTGACTTTCTAGGTAGGGTAACTAGCAATTAAACTAAATCCGTTGTTGAAAAAAAGGAATTTTAAAAGTCCCAAGACATGTCCAGTGGTATAAATCCACGCTTTTTAGTTAATTAAAGTTGGAGCGCGCAGCTGCGGCCCCTTCGAGTCTCATCGCCGAATCGCTTCTGCGGACGGTTTTTAACAGTTTTATTATTCAGTGCGGGAGGATTTTGTCGTTAACTCGAAGTTTGTACGCGGGACATGCTCGTCGCACGTCCGAGTACAGAGATAGCTAATAATATTAGACAAAAACTTTAGTTTCGTTGTTAACCATAGGTTAGTACATTATATGGGGGCTAAATGATTAGGGTTTATAATCGATATTTTTATTGAAGTTAAAATTAATGGTCTTGCAAACCAACGACGGTATTAAATGTTATTATTTTCAAAAAGGCCGTTAATATACATATTACAAGTAAAGTATCTCAAGTAAAGACGCCTTTTAGGTTTGACGTGTAAAAATAAGGTTACTTTAATTAAAATATTAACCAAAAATACCAGTTTGGTCAGTCAGGTATAAGAATTTTTAGGGCCTTCATTCTACTTTTGATGGGCCATCTCCTTCTAAATTGTAGACATTACAGGCGGCTCTTACTGCCCAGTGAACAAGAGCTATCATAACAATATGATAACGTTACTAAAGCAAGATGGTCTAATACAATGTAAAATAGAGGTTCAAACCGCGATGAACTGGACCGACGATAAACTGCAAACGCGTCCCCAAAGAGAACTCAAAGACAAATTACCGCAATGTCAAATACTTATGGGTTTAGCTCGGCTTTGTTATCAGTGGCCAGGCTTGTATAGCACGTACTATTGCTATTTTAGCTACTAAATAATAATAGGCTGTTGCCAGTAACCCCCCCCCCCCAATTCTTTGGTCGTTTATCCCTCGTGAGCCGTAATTTTTTCCTGGATAAAAAGCAGCCTATGTGCTATTATAAACTATAATCTGTTCCTGTGTCAAATTTTACCCAGATCCGTTCAGCCATTCTGGCAAGATTGAGTGACAAACATCCATACAAACTTTCTCCTTAATAATTAAATAATAGTAGGAAGGTTTTAAACCAAAAACGTTTTCTGTCACATTTTTGCCAACTGTATTACTAACAGGTTTAGACTTGACGGGTCTACTAAGCCATTGAGCAGTTTTATGGTCACCTTCTACCTTATCCCACCACCTTAAAGGCATCATTATTATATAGTCTTGACATCATACATACACATACATAACATCACGCCTTCATTCCCAGAGTGGGGTTGGCAGAGCTACAGAAATACCAACAACTCTAAAAAGACTTGTCGGTTATTCTGTAACCACATTTTGCACAAGTAGGCTAAGTTGTCTACCATAGTGTATTAGTGACAGGTTGCAAACCCATCGCCTAACAGTACTACAAGCCCTTATCCCCTTAGTCGCCTCTCACGACATCCACGGGAGGACATGGAGTGGCACTATTCTAACCCGGCAACCACACTGGGTCTTGACATCATAGTATGAAAAAAACAACAAATGCTATGTCAACGTAAATATACACACGAAAAACAGTATTAAAGCGAGTCTAATCGCGGGAAAAACATGTTATAAAATAAAGTTAAGCATGCGAAAAACGCGCCTACGTTAATGAATTCAAGTTATTTAAATTAAAATGCCTTTTTAAGCTCCACGAATATGCAATGAGTTTTAATCGGTGAGCTAACGTATGTGTTATGTAAGTCCATTATAATTGTAACGTTGAAAAATCAATCTTATGCGACGAAGAAAAGGGTGTATAGTTTTAAGTAAGAAAGTCGTTGGTTCTACAAATCGATGTTGAATACCCGCAATCGCTTCGATTCACGAGCCCGTAACTCCACACATGCAATATTACGAAATAGAGTTTTAACGGTATGAAATAGGGTGGCAAATTGAATGTAGAGCATTGAACTAGGTGTATTGAAGTTGGAACCGAACTGTGCTATGTTGGTTTGTTTAGTTAAGAAATGACGTGACCTGATGCAGTTATTATTGGGAATGGTTGAAACAAAGGATATTGACTTTAATATTTATATTGCTGTCGAAGCGTCTTGAAATATTTACAAATGATATTGGTAGAAGACATTTATTATATTCTGTTTCCACGCACGGATATGAACCCGTAGAATTGATTAGAAAAAGTCATCTTTAATAATATTATAATAGTAATTTGGTGTTGTTTTTGGTATGTTTGTTCCCTGAATTTGGTACAAATAGTTTTTATGGTCAAAAAAACAATTTAGTAGCGACGACAAGCGCAAACACTAAAAACATTTGCCATAATTTTCATTTTATTCTGAACCCAATAACTTTTAATTTTTTTAATGAGATATACTTACAGAACGAGTAGGTTAGGATAGGTTTATTTTATAACAATTCAGGAAAGTTAAACGGTTTCAGAGAAAAATTACTTTCGGACGAATGAAAATTATTGCAAATGAAACAGCTGGCAAAGGTTTTTTAGCGTTTCAGATAGGTAACCGACCAACCGAAGTAAACATACAGTCTTTAACGCCCCTTCGTTGATCAGGGAAGTAATAAATTACCCGTAATAATATGCAATTTTCACCTTCGTAAGAGCCACAAGTCAACGGCGTCGCATCGATCGCACAAATAAAGGCCAGGTCGTGCGAGTCTAGCCTATTTAGCGCTCGCGACCCAGCTCGTCAATAAACAATGAAGTGATTTAGGCTAAGGCTAATAAGCTCAGGCTTTCGATTTAACTCTCACTTTAAAAAATCCATCGAAAGTTTAAACTGCGTCCATGCTGATATAAAATGCGACAGTGTTTGGTAATTTTTCAGTCTTAACCTGAGCAGATCGATTCATAATTTAGTACTTTCTTTGGTTCTACCTATTTGATTATGACAAAAATTATGAGAAATAAGTTTGGCAGCCGAACGTGAGCTAGAGAGAGGTTCTTAACTAAAACTTACAAAATTCGAATTTCCTTTAACACGATAAATATCTTTATTTATTTATTTATTTATTTATTTAAGAAACAAACAGTCGTTTACAAAAAAAAGCTTACAGACTATTGCTTAAAATTAGACCTGGAGTTTCCTTAAAGTACAATAAATACAGTCTGTGACCAACGAAGATACAAAAAAGGAAATTAAGATATTTAGAATTTTGATAGATATATTTTAGTAGATATATGTTAACGAAAAGCATTTTTAAGAGCAATAATAGTGCAGTTAAATATATCAATGTTTTCAAGTTTCTTGTTGTCGTTAAATAGCTTGCAGGCACGCCTCATGAATATATTTTGTGCATAACGTGTTCTCCGACGGGGAATAGAGAACAAATCTTTTTTTCGACATTGGCGCAGACGTCTACTTGGTACTCTAAAATGGATTTGATGAAGTAGTGAGGGGACATTTAATTTATTATTTAAAATTTTGTATAGCAAAACTGAATCCACACAGTCTCGGCGGTCACTGAGCGTTTGGAGTTTATGATGAGTCAGTGAATCCCTATAGCTAGTGTGAGCATGTCCAGTTCTGAAATCGAGAGCTTTAACAAACCTTTTTTGTAAACTTTCTATTCTTTGAATATGAATAGCATGATAAGGTTTCCAAACAGCACTGGCAAATTCAAGATTGCTGCGAACAAAACTGTTAAAAAGAATTTTGTAAGTGAGACTATTTTTGAAAGGTTTTCCAACTCGCAAGATAAAACCAAGTTGCTTATATGCCTTTTTTAAAATATAATCAAAATGGGGTATAAATGATAGCTTGAAGTCCATAATAATACCAAGGTCACGAATTTGTGTTACTCTACTAAGATGACTGTTACATAGGGTGTATTTAAAGTTAAAGTTATGTTTTTTTTTTGAAAAATTAATTACAAAACATTTGTTTAAATTTAAAATTAACTTATTCTCTTTACAGAAAAGTTCAAAATTTACTAAATCTTCTTGCAATAAATAACAATCTTCGACAGAATTGATAGTTTTAAAAATTTTCGTGTCATCTGCATAGAGCAACACGTTACAATTTTTAATATATTTATCTATATCATTTATAAAAAGCGTAAACAATAGGGGACCTAGATGAGAGCCTTGGGGTACTCCGGAACTAATGGACTTGAATTGTGAGGTGTGACCAGATAGAACTACACATTGGCTTCGATTTTCAATATATGACTTGATCCAGCGGAACAGATCGCCATGTATACCTAGGCGCCAAAGCTTAAGAAGGAGAGTGTTGTGGCAGATTTTGTCGAATGCCTTGGCGAAATCTGTGTACACGGCTTCTACAGAAGCACCTTCGTCCATCGCGAATAGGATCTCTTTATGAAATAAATACGCAAACAAATAAAATAAAACGACGACCCTGCCTTCGAAGCTAGGGGTCCTAGGTTCAAATGCCGGTAAGGGCAGATATTTGTGTGATGAGCACGAGTATTTATTCCTTGGTCTTGGATGTTTTCTATGTATTAAGGTATTTATTTCTCTATATAAGTAAGTTAATCGTTGTCTAGTACCCATAGTACAAGCCTAGAGCTTAGTTTGGGACTAGGTCAATTTGTGTGACACTGTCCTGTGATTTATTATTATTTAATTACTTTAACTACTCTTACTTCGGCAGACTTTAACAAAAAAACTAAATATCTCTTTCAAAGTAATCTGAAAGTATACAAACCGATTTTGCCAATTTTCCTGGGCTAATAAAATAGACATCACAACGACAATGCGCGGAGAGGTAGGATAAGCCTCCTTATAACGCCAAATGGTATTACTTTAGAGCACCCTGTGATATTGTATTTTCTTTTATGTCTTTTGATCTAGTTTACACAGTTGAATACACCTATAGGGAGGTAAAGTTTCAAATATTTATTATATTTCTGGACCGTATCAGTAACGAGGGCGATACATTATTTAGAAGACTTGAACAGGCGCGTAATATATTTCAAGTATTTGTTTTACTTTAAATATATTTCTGTGGTGGGTTTCAACGTCGTTTGTCCATTTCATGTCGAAAAATGCCAAATGGCTGTGCATTGTGCGTCGTATTTCAAAGTTGTCTTTCATGACAAATACATAAGAAGTAAATAGTCAAAAGATTTCAAGATTTTTAAATGAATTGAGTTCTTACTAAAACTAAATCACCACTTTTATTTGTTGTTCTAAATAAAATAAAAAATGTTATTGTATGTATGTATGGTAACACTTTAGTGTACAAAATAAAACACAAACATTACAATGAAGATACAAGAAAATAATGTACAAAGGCGAACTTATGCCTTTTAAGGGGCCTCTTCCAGCTAACCCTTGAGAGATTGATAAAAGTGAAATGTTGTGCATCGAGTAGGCAAGTTTACAAATTTCTTCACCCCTAATCACCCCTTGTCGTGTAGTTTTCCTCACGTTTACTGGAATTGCACTTAATTGTTAACTACCCAAACTAAGTAATTAACGCAGTAAAATCGATTTATTGTTTCAGTTAAAATCGAGCTCAATTAAGAATGAGATTGGTAATTACTGTGTTTATGGCACGGCTACAGTTTACAGCTGCTTTTAAATTAAATGCATTGAAATTAGGTGTTTTAGTGCAAGGAATAATTATTGTGTAATTGTTCAAACCCAGGACATAATGTACCTACGGTCGTATTTTTGCGGAATCGGAAGGCGAAAAAGTTAATTTTGGATAGTTTAACTACTTTCGTGTTTGATGAGGTTGTTGCGGAACCCTTATAGGATCACTTTGTTGTCCGTCCATCCGTCCGTCTATCAAGACCTTTTTTCTCAGGAACGCGTGGAGGTATCAAGCTGAAATTTATATCAAATACTCAGGTCTACTGGCCCTTGGAGCTGAGGAAAAATCAAACTTCTAAACCAACGAAATCAAAAGATACAGCCGTTTATGCCGCAAATTTTCGCAAATTGTTGAAACTCGCAAGGCAGTCAAAACCTAAAGGGTACTTCCAGTCGATCTAGAATCTTGAAATTTGGTACGAAGCATCGTCTTATAGCACAGATAAAGTACATACATACATACATAACGTCACGCCTTCATTCCCAGAGTGGGGTAGGCAGAGCTACAGAATACCAACAACTATAAACTTGTTGATATTTCTGTAACCACATTTTGCACAATCTGGCTAAGATGTTTACTAGTGTATTAGTGACAGGTTGCAAGCCCATCGCCTAACAGTACTACAAGCCCTTATTCCCTTAGTCGCCTCTTACGACATCCACGGGAAGACATGGAGTGGCACTATTCTAACCCGGCAACCACACGGGAGCCACAGATAAAGTAAAAAATGCGAAAACCGTAAATTTTTAGTTACATCATGTAATAAAATATGTTTAAAAGATTTAAAGGTACTACCCCTTTCCACCTACAGGTTTGTACGGAACAGAACTCTCAGTGCGCGAGTCCGACTCGCACTTGGCCAGTTTTTTTAAAACAACGAGCATGTTATTATGCCGTTAATTGTGGTCAAAGATAATTCATATCCCATTTTATTTTCAAGATCTGGTCAAAGGATCCATGGTAAGTAGGATCTTTAATAATTTGGTGTCGGTGCATTGGCTTGTATGCAGTTTTTTTATTAGTCATAGTAGCATTAGAAGTGTTCTAATTCTTAAACGAGAACAAGTTATCCTGATATCTTGCTACTATTATAAATGCGAAAGTTGGGATGGATGGACGGATGGATGGATGTTTTTCACTCAATCACGCCAGAACGGCTGGACAGATCTAGATGAAATTTGGCACAGTGATGAATTATAGTCTATAATAGCTCATAGGCTACTTTTCATCCCGAATCATTGGACGGTTCCTAAGGGAATAACGATAAACGACTTCTACACGAACGGAGTTGCGGGAAAATAACTAGTAGATACATACATAAATCCCTAATTGGAGAGCTCAACCTTACTGAAACCATACCTTTTGTCAAACAAAATTATCTTTTATATTTTTTAAACAGAACCCCTCCACATTAACATTATTTATTTAATACCCTCACAACCACGAGTGTCTCAGCACCCAAGCAAGTCCATGAGCATTCCACTCCGACGTAACACAGCACCGCAGTAAATCTCCGCTACGTGCTGCGAAGATTTCTAAGTAAAAAGCGACGTTCGCAAAAAATAACCTCTCTAATGTCCGGCTTAACTCGCGTAAACCGCTAGGGACGGCACGAGAGGCCGAGTATTGGAGTTTAGAAAACGCCGAAAAATGTTAGCCGAAAAAGGGGATAACGTGGAGACCGTGAATCCGTGAAGTGTAAGATGCCTTGTGTTTAGGTGGAGCTATCCGCAGGTTGCTGGCATTAACTGAATTAAGTAAGTAAATTATTTATTCACAAGAACATGGGTACATAACATGATGGTGCAAGATATAAGGAGTTGCAAATTATTCTGCCATTAGATGGCGTGTTAATGTATAGTACCAATATCACCATACGATGTTAACTACTTAACAGACGATTAGAGCGTTAAAATTTGTCAAAATTCACGAAATAACAGTCGATTAACATTGATTAAATTTAACATCGTGTGGTGAAATTGGTACTAAAACTAATAATGCACCTTAATCAAAATGTCAAGGAGATAATGTCAATTTTCAATTAAATAAGATTGTATAGCTACTAGAGTATGACACAATAATAATTATTAAGGATCAACACAAAATACAATTTATTTTCTTCAGAAGTAAGTGAAATAGTCTACTTTTGCAAGAATTTAGCGTCATATCTTTAAATAAGATGCATTGAACAAGAAAGGACTGTGGTGGTGGACTAACATACTCTGAAGACGTCGTTGGTATTGAGAAAAGGCTTGATAGCTGTCAGCTGATAGGATACAATGTAACCTCCATGTTGCAAAAATGCTACCAATCACCAATCATACGAGATTCGATGAAATATTCGTACCTCTGTTGTATCGTTACTCTTAACACCAGAACAAAACAGTGCAAGTATAGCAGCTTGATGGCCAAATTGTATGATGTACTAGAGAACCTCCTGTTAATTTAGTTTCCTGCTTTCCCCCCTATTTCTTCCCTTTTTGGGTTCATTTTCGGAAAATCCTTTCTTATTGCACCCTTATGGTACCCAAAGAATACTCCCTCCAAATTTCAAGTGCCTAGGTCTAGCGGCCTGGACTGTGCGTTGATATGTCAGTCAGTCAATTAGTCAGTTTCTCATATACATACATATATACCTTCACGCCTGTCTCCCAATGGGGTAGGCAGAGGCTATAGAAACAGTCAAGTTTCTCCTTGTAAATATTTAGATTCGTATCCCTTACTTTTTCATAATTTCATTTGCCCTAATGGTCACTGGCTATAGCTTTCATTTTAATTAATTTTATTTTCCATAAAGATATTTTTTTCTGAATTCGTAAACCTTTCAGGTATATTTTACATGCCACCGTATAGAATCCAATAGGTTAGGTTAGGTTTTTTATTACATTTCTAAAAAATTCACGGTTTTAGAAAAAATACTCTTAAGGCAAATGAATATTATGGCATATAAAATTATGTCATGTGAAATTCGGACAAATGAAATTCGGTCAAACAGTAGAAATTCATTTAGATTTAATCTCTACACAAGCACAGCAAACTCTAGGTAATAAATATATATTTGATCTGTATTTAAGTATTGAAACACTGTTGCTTACTATCGTTATAAATCACAAGTTCTGTAACAAAACTGGAGCAGCGCCATAAAAGGCCATGCGCCCAATCAGCTCTATCCACCTAGCACTCAAGTTTTCTGTCAATTCAGAACTACATCGCTCCACAGTAACTTATATTGCCATCGTAAAAGATGTCCACACGCCACTGTTTAGATAGCTTCGATCTATAAAAAGCAACAATGATACGGCACTATCACTTTGCCGTTGACAATAAAACCGCGACTTCGTAAAAAAAAATATAAAATGGTGTTTAGACTGTTGGCATTTATATTCTTGTGTGTATCTAAATTGCCTTAACAACTCTAGCAAAATGATACTTTTCGAGTTCAATGTTTCCTAAATTATCACCAAAATCACATATACAGGGTAACTTTTTTATCAGTGCACAAATTTTAACATATGATTTTATATCGTTAATATAATATATTACGAAAATAAAAGGAGTTCAAAAAAAATATTTTATTTGTCGCAATTTATCTCCCTTTTACTTTCTCGTGTGGACACAAAGTCACACTAGAAATGATGATAGGGGTTGTCAAGCTGTAGGTATGCGATATTGATATTCGAAATTTGAAATTTCATGTAAGCCCCTCTCCTACTGATATTCGTAATTTGAAATTTCATTTATTAACTTTTAACAACACTCCCGTCTCCTAGCACCCCTGCATAAGAGGGTCCATGAATATCGTTAAGTTAGTGGAATCATTGAATCGGCAATATCTCTAATATTTTTAAGCTAGAGTAAAACTAACACAACTTGTGTTATTGATTAACAATAGCGAAGCAAATATTGAAATTTGTGCACTTATTAAAAATTACTCTGTATATATATTATTGGAGGTGAACAGATATTTTTTTCAAGATGTTGTGTCACATTTGTTGTCGGCATAATGTAAACGTATAATTATGCCAAATAACAGACTTGTCGTACTATTAATTTCTGTGTTAATCCGCAGATAGACGGACAGCGAAACTATAAGGGTTCCTTGTTGACTACGCAACCCTAAAAATACGAAAATAATTCCTCTTCTCTTGTTTTAAACGTACCCAGTTTCAATTTAAACGCGAAATGAAATCGACATCAATTCACGTAGACAATAGATCTCAGTTAGCGTGAAGCCTGCGCGAGCGAGTCTCGCTACTTCGTAATAAATAGTTTTGAGATAAAACTTGATTTATGGCGACAGGGAAACATACTCGCACAAATAAAAATATAACCTAAATTTTTATGGTACTTTTGCCGTGTAAGATTTGTTGATATTTAGTACGCAACGTCGTTAAATTGAGTCATTAAATATGGTTGATTAACACATTTTATGCATTCCTATAAACGTAACTTTGGCAGCAAATATTTAGTACATTTCAGTTTTGTACTAACCTTTACCTCTTTAGTTGTTTTATTTATTAGAAATAACAACAACCTGTATATCTTTCTTTCTTTGCTGAAACATTTTATTTAACATAATGAAATAATTCGACAATAGGTTTCCTCATAGTAAACCTTTGTTAAAGCTTAATTTGAACATATTTCCTACATCATCAAATAAAAAAATACTGTAAAATGATATTGTATGTTCCATCGATCCTTTCAAGAAGCTCATATTTACCCTCTACAGGGCAAGGGTTCATCTAACTAACGCATAGTTACTTTGTGGAATTAGCTTTTGTCAGTAAAGCTGAAAACAAAGGCGCAGAGCAATTCGGCGACAATTCCCATCCCTACACATTACACAACTTAATAATCCGCACCTCCCGTCGGCCGCTAAAAGCAATCCGATGTCCTGTTTGACCAGCACTCGCGTGGAGTGTCTTTCTCTCCCACTCTCACACTACACTATAAGAAAGGGATGGAACGGTCGTTAAAAGTTGCCTAAGATGTATTTGGCTTTTTTTTGCAAGAAACTTGGTCTTGCTTTTACTTTCAGATTGTTTTTTCTTTGTAGGTTTTTAGAAGATATAAAAATATACTGCGTTTTAAGTTTCGTGTGATTATAATCTTAACACGACTTGTTTTGGAATTGACGTCCTTTATACTGTGTCTATTATTCAAAATTTTGATGGTACTTTAGTTTTTAATACATTTAACTTCCACAAAATACGATCTTGGTGCTTAATGCTTATCAGAGTAAACGTTTAAGTTGGAAAAAAAATAGTAATTGTTTAATCGAAATATTAGTTTATAAAAACACACACGAGGGACGTAACTATAACGCAACAGTGGTGCTAGACAAGTTGCATTCGACAATCGTTAGCGATTATGTTTCGATTGACAAATGTATGGAATTGACGTAAGCCACCGAGATAGTAACGTGACACTTACGTCAAAACCATATATTTTTCAATCGAAACATAATCGCTAACGATTGTCGAATGCAACTTGTCTAGCACCACAGAAAAGTTAATGGTATCAAATTGAAATGTTGGTTTAACCTTTGCGGGCTTCAATATACTCCGCAACTTCAGAAGGAATAGCGAAGTCTTACAAGATTGATTACATTTCGCGCCCCCATTTTCTTAAAGCCAACTCGACACCTCTTTAAAGTTCTATTAGTTTAAACTGTTGTTTAGTTGAATGAAAACGAACTATGATTTGGAACATAACTAGTTGGGAAATTCAGAACTCTGACGTGGACGATGTCCAATGCTAGACATAGCTCCTCCTGAAGGTTTGCCAGAAGTACCGGTTCTACGTCGTTTGCATCCATCGGTTTCCCGCTACCTTCGCCAGTCGCAGTATTGGTAAACCTCTAACAAGCTGGATCGACATTAACTGTTATACGTGAATTGCCCAATTCCCATTTCCGGTATCCCTTAATTTTTCATAATTTCATTTGCACTAATTCTTTTTGCCTTTTTCATGGCATTGTATAGAGCCCAATAGGTTAAATTAGGTTTCTTTTATTACAATTCTGAATAGTTTACGGTTTCAAAAAAAATGCCTTTATGGCAAATGAATATTAAGGCATATAAATTATGTCACATGAAATTCAGGCTAGTGAAATTATTGCACATGTAATTCGGTCAAACGATAGAGACCCCCCATTTCCAATAACGATTTTAGTGTTAGTAAAGTTACGTTAGGCTTTTACAAGGAGATTATTGTGGCCGAATACCACACATAAATGCATTTTTTTGCTGGAGGCAAATGAGCTGGTGGTTCACCAGATGTGAAATGATACCCATAGACACCTGCAAAACTTGAAGAGTATTCGCAGGTGGCTGTCAATCTTTGAGAATAGAGCTTGCTCGTCTCTTGAAGATTCCAGTTAGTAGCGATCCGAAAATACCGTCGCAATAAGCTTATCAAAACTATCGGACAAAGAATACAATACTGCTGGCTGTGGAATTATAAAACTGCTCGAAACCGCATCTGACTACTTTTACCCTATCACAAAAAAATCCGGTCGGAACTTTCTCCGCAAAACTTAAAAAACCGTTAATAACGTATGATCGTGCATAAAAACTTTGCTAAAAGGAAATCTGGAACTTCTTAACGACGTTCGAACTTCAAACGAATCAGATATCTTTTTAAATCTTTAATTTTTACATCGAGCTGTTGGCTGGGGTCCAGGCGGGACACGTTATGTTATGGCAGCGCGCGAGCCGAAATATTGTGCGGTAAATTCTGTCGCAGAGAATTCGTGCTTAGAATTATGTTCGGTGCGCGGGAACTAGCGTCGGGTATTTAGTTTTCATTGCAGTTTAATTACGTTAAACTACAGATAACTCAAATGCTGTGTTAGTGTTCTGTAAAGAAAATATCTGTTATGTCGTGTGAAATGATGTTTTAATTTCTAGCCATTGCGATCTATATATAGTCCCTTGTTATATACAAGCTAAAAATGAATTTACTAAAAAAATACTCATATACACGGAAAAAAGGAAGTCTACGCGTTCCTGCTGTTGAAGGGAAATTTATTACTCAGAGTCATTAAGTTACTTAATTTTTTTTAACATCTCTTATTTTCAGAGATAGTTCAATCGGAAATACCATATAATAATGGGTATAATTTTTGAATTAAAAAAATATGTTTCGTGTATCTTAAGAACTTGTGACTTTCGGATAAGGCTCTTAACTTATTTTACTGCACAATAGTATTTCTATACGCCCTTAGAAGCTAAATCGATAAACACCGTATGTTGATATTTAAACCAGCCAAGAATAGAACCCTTGGATCCAGCCCCTAACCTTTCCACATTCAGGTTCCGAAATAGCCTGTCCTATAGAGGCTATATATAACTGCGCCCAACCTAGTTGGCCCGCCGCCAGCAGCCTTGACATCGCCCGGCTACTCACGAAGCCTTTTCGGGAAACTCTGGATTCCCAGGGGAAACAAAAACGTTAACAAAATCCGCTCTAACGTTAGTCAAAAGCGGGCGAGATCGTGATTAAAATATGGCGCGTCGGGTCGGGTAACTAGAGAAGATAGAGGTCCAAGTCTATCCCAAGAACTATGATTTATTCCTCCGTTTGTATTTGGATCAAGATTCAATTTAAAACTTGTTTAAACATCCTTTACAGTGTGCGAAGCACTTTAGTTTCTGATTTCGATTATCAGGACAAATTGAGTTTGCTTTTTGCGTTCATCAAGACATGATTAAATTAAATTTAGGCTTTGGTTTCTTTGTCATTCTTAAATTATTTTAATCGTGTCAGATTTGTACACCGATGCTAGTGATGCGGAAATAGGTGCAGGGTTTAAACCGTTGTGTAAAGAATGGTTGTAAGATGATTAATTGAAATGTTAATGTAAATTTTGGTAGTTTTGACGGAACGGGAACGGTAGTTGAAGTCGATTATTGTTATTAAAATATTATTAAAAATAAAAATAAATAAAATAAAAATTGTAGTGTAAATTGTTCATTGTATTTAAAATGCCTATAAAAGCAATGATGAGGATCATGAAATATTTTCTTTGTTTAATTTTCCTTTTAACCCGGCTAAGCGTTAATAAATATTCGTTTCAAGAGTTTTATTTCAGAGTAAACTATTATAGCGCCCTCAGAATAGGCATTACAAGTGACAAATCTTTAGAGACGTTGATTTTAGAAATGAAGTAACGAATTTATTCCATTTGCAGTTTGCAGTAGCGTCGAAGAAGCGCTCACAACGGATTTACAGAATAATTGCTATAATCGAAGAACATAGTAACACTAACTTTCATATTAAGTTTGAAACCCGAGTTTCAATTCAAACGTCCAAGTACTCGGCCGAGTAACTCGAACCAATTCAATCAACTTAGTTACTTGCTAAAGCCTTAATTTCATTTCGGCTACGCTTCGTAGCAGACTGTATCGGCTACGGCGTAGAGCCCAATGCGGCAGCTACGCCAGAATTTTATGACAAGTTATTTAAATTTTTATTACTGTCGTTTCTTTGTGGCTATAAAATAAAGCTTTATAGAAGATGTAAATTACAGTTCCAAAAACAGGCAGAGCAAAAAATTAAACGCAAATAAAAAGCTTTAAAATTGGACTTACCAATGAAATTCATCTTGCTGGCTATCACACTTTCATAAAACTAACCCTACAATCTATCAACCATAACAATCCCGTATAAAAATATTTTATTTTGAGCACCAAAATTACTATGTAGACATGATACGTATGTGTTGCTAAGCAAGAAGGAGAGAGTCTAGGGCATGGCGAGGAGCTCCCGCGGCGGGCTGCGAGCGGCAAATGCTGCGGGGAGAGACCCGCGCGGGTATTTATGCGCTCCCTCCCCACCCACACAGCCGCGCGCCGCTGTCCGCACGCACACACACTCGCGCAGTTAAGAGGGCGCGGAATGGTATTGTCAGCGGGTAATGGCGATGGAAAAGTCGTCAAATTGTGCTTTTCATAATGATCGCTGTAATTATAGCTATTGGGGAGAAATTGTGCGATTTTACTGATATTTGGATTCACTCTGGGTTCTGTAATTTTTTATGTACTTGAAGAAAAAACTGTGCTCAGTCGACATCTGATGTTGATGATCGCTTTTTGGCGTGGTGCGTTTTTTTTGTCAATTGATTTTTTTAGGTTAAAACTTGACGTTACAAATAACGTAACAAATAAAAATTAACCCTTATGACGTTGACTGTACTAAGCTAACACAAAGCGCTAAACGTAGTCTAGTTTTTATTACAACCAATCAATTTCTAGTTTTTTCCTGTTCCTCTTACTTTTCCTAACAAGTAATTTTGTAAATTGGCCTTAAATCAAAACAAATATATGTATACTACCACAGCATTAAATTTGTTAAGTAGATTTCATTTTAAATTTCAATATACTGAATAAAATCAGGAATTCAATCGCCATTACAAAAGGAAAATAAAATGTAAGTAAGAAAAATTGCGGAAATATTTCACTCCCCCTTAACGCACACACGCGCAGCCGTGTGTGTGTCGGAACAAAGGCCGCCGACAGGGGGCGGGGTCTCGCGCAAGTGTGCGTGTGTTAAATCTTTTATAGGTCGATGCGTTAAGTAATTTACTATAATACCTTGCATCTGACGCCGTCCGCGAACTCGCTCATTTCCAAGTTAAGAAGAGTTCTCATTGTTGTTTGATTTGCTTTATAAAGGTTAAATAATAAAAGTTATTAGGTTAAAAGGCTAAAATAATTTTCAAATAGCTTTTGTTTGAGGTTATGTGTACGGAAGTAGTTGATCGTCATTCCCTTGGGAACTGACGGGAGAAAAAATGCCATGTCCGTTTCAAGATGAAAAAATAACCCAGGGACTCTATTCTAATGGGTTAAAACTACATTGTATGTTGACTTGTTATTTTATTATTTTTAAATGTAAATTGTATTTATTTTTTGATGCGAGAAGAATATATGTAAGAAATAGTTTATTCGCGACAAACGACAAGTACAAAAATGTAAACTTTAAAGGTTATTCAAACGTAATTTGTCACGCAATAGTCACAAGACTCACAACTCAGCGTGATGCTGGCAGGTGTTCTTCCGTAGTGACCATATTCAACTTTTTAAGTAATCACTTAAAGTTTGTTTCTTCATACTAAGCGAAAAACCAACACTGGAAACACCTAGTATGGAGAAACAAACTAAGTGATTACTTAAAAAGTTGAGATTCAAAAAAACGGGAAAATGGGTTTCAAAACTTTGCTGATTCGTAATGATTCTAATAATGTAGGATACCACTAAAACCTAACATTAAGAATTTTTCGTGTCGTGGAAATAAGTAAAAATTATCAAAATTCAATTTAAATTGATCAATATCTCAGAATCTAATCATTTTCGGCCAGGGAACTGCATGACCTAATTTGCTCCATATGAGCTCTACTATAACCTCTTAACGGGAATGTATGAAATAACCAATCACCCTCTGTATACGAGTATACTTACTGAGTGCGTGAGCAGCAAAGTTATTCGTACCACCTTTCCTGTTTCATTTTAATATGAATAATAATATTTGAGTTAATAAAACTAAAGGTCTGACTGTGTGATTCCTAAACAAAAACCAAAAAAAATCGATCCCGATATTTTACTTTGAATTGTACAGTCAAGGTCATAAATATGTCGCATCTTTAGAATTATAGTGACCTAATCCAAATATTTTGAATTACGATTTAGGTCTCTATAGTACTCAATTTATGACTCGAAATCGAAAGCTGAAAATGTTTGAATTAGGTCACTATAATTCTAAAAGTGCGATGTATACACTTTAGTACCTTATCACTTTAATCGCTGTGACATTTTCATATGGCAGTTTAAACATGACGTTAAATAGACAAGGCACTAAAGTGTATACATTCTACTCGGGCCAAACCCAACTAATTTAGAATGGTCACCGTATTGTCTACTTTGTGATAGCCCTTATTTACATGATAGTAATGGCGATTAGTTTCACCAAGTGGGATAGAGCTCTTGTTGGATAAAAAAATATTTTAGCAAAATCAGGGTGTTGTGATAAAAGTTTTTTTTCATGGAAATATTTCACCTTTTCATAGTAAGTATATATTATTTACGTTAGGTATAGTGTGGGAGGGTCCTATGTCCAGCAGTGGACCATGTTTCATAATCAGCATCACCTGGCGATGATTACAAGTAGGTTCGACTGCTAAGTGAATCATTGGGCAAACATATTACGTTAGTTGTAAATATTTAAATATTACTTTATTTATCAACTTGTGTATAAGTGTAATGTAATAATTATGGATGATCCACATACATACATAACGTCACGCCTTCACTCCCAGAGTGGGGTAGGCAGAGCTACAGAAATAACACAACTCTAAAAAGACTTGTTGATAATTCTGTAACCTTTTACATAAATACTAGCACCACTATTGCGTGTCGAATCCGTTTACTTAGGTACTGAAAATGTTTTTTTTACTAACTCCAACTTAACATATACAAAACGCATACAGCTCTATTGAGCGACAACCTCATACATATGTTTTCCATTAAGCACAGACATTCCAACCCTTATATCAAAATGACGCGTCCATCATATAAATTCATAATAAATTCAACCATATTAATATCTGATAAGGTTTAACCTCCTTCAGCTGTAAATCTGCGTATACTCCTTTTAACTTGTAAAACTCGATAGACTCTTAAACTAAAAGGCCATATGTGTAATTATTAAATAGAACATTAAACTCTTGGCCGTTATGAATAATGTCTCATATGCAATACAAGTATTAATAAACGTCTTTAGACTTAAGCAGATGCTGATGTAATGTTCTGACGGCGCAGAGGATGGATGCCGACGCATCGCGGGTTCGATGCCCGGTTTAATTATGGCACGACGTGGATATTAATGCGGAAGGCGGTGCCGGGAGGTTCGCGAGACCGGGAAGAGGATTCCACGGAAATGATTGAGTTTGAGTAAGCTCCATTTGTGAATGAGTTTATGTTAAGGAGAAGGCACACGAGCACTCAGGCCACCTGGTTTGTTTTTGAAGTGGAATCTGAGACCCATAGACATTTGAATTCTCAATGAATCCTAAGACCTCAAATGCTTTGCCAACCCTGAGGACTACGATGGGATGCCTCTATGCTAGTAATTTCAGCGGTTGTCACATCCCCACACCCGAACACAACAATGCGAACACTGTTGCTTGGCGGGTGGTTAATGCATACGTAAATGTTAAAATGTCATGAAATGTATAGGTTATTTCTGGGTGTAGATTTTGTGACGCCGTCATCAGTGTTAGTTAATACGCCTTTTGGTGATTGTATTACCCCCTAACTAATAAATGTGGAATACGTTTGGAATAGTTATGCCATTTATTTATTTATGGCATGCTTTGTCCTAATCTATTGAATAATTCGAAAAGCATGGTATAACTTGACGACACATTGGCCTAGTTGGGAGTGACCCTGCCTTCAAAGCCAGTGGTCCTGGGATCAAATCTCGATAAGGGCAGATATTTGTGTGATGAGCGATTCTATATTCGTATTTTAGAATATATTTCTCTATATAAGTAACCTCTTAGCCTGTTAGTGCAAAATGTGGTTACAGAAATATCAGTAAGTCTTTAGAGTTGTTAGTATTTCTGTAGCTCTGCCTACCCCATTCTAGGAATGAAGGCGTGATGTTATGTATGTATGTATGTATAAGTATGTTTATCGTTGTCTAGTACCCATAGTACAAGCCTAGAGCTTAGTTTGAGACTAGGTCAATTTGTGTGAGATAATCCCCTGATATTTATTTATTTGTTTAACTATTCCAACCTTATTCATCGTCCAAGAGTTTTTTAAATTGTATCTGTGCACAGACAATTGAATGCTTTGTAAAATTAATACAAAAAACCTTAATGTACTCTATTTAACATTAGAATGTACTTTTTTAGTTGTAACCTATCTTATTAGCAACCGCTGGGTAAAGGCCCCCCCCTACCATTTCTCATAGCCCTGAATTTAACAATCATAGCCAGCCTGGTTGAATTTATCTCTTTGTCTAATTAAGAGTTTTATTAAAAGGGTAAAAAACTGAATATAACTTGAAAATGGCGCTTGGCATGGTGCCAAATATGCTAAATACCAAATTTCGCTTGAACTATATTGAATCACTAGCCTGTTCTTTTGAAGATATCTTCATTAATATTTTAATTTCAACTTTTCATTTTTAACCTTATTTGTAACATTACAGTAATAGTCCAGTGAAAAAAATTGAAAGAATTTTCTCAACACCGCAATATTCATACCAAATCCTTAACATTTGATATCCGCTATAATTCTCCACGCATTACAATAAAAATAAAACCGGAAACCTTTTACGCTGACCGTACTTTTTACGTAAACGCTTCAAGCCGAAACACAGCTCGCTCTAACCATCTCTTTCTTTTGCACGGATTCGTATCCGCTATCTCTTTTGCTAATATCATGCTGTAGCGTCAGAATGTAAGTGAAAGGATTTTGAAACGTGACTGTAATGTTAAATGAAGGGACAGTTTTTCTCTTTTTCCATTAAATAGGGCAGTAACGTATTACAGGGAATAACACTTCCGGGGCTATAGTTTTATTTTATTAAAATTGTTCACTTCGTTTTGGTTCACTCTATTTTATCCTTGAAGTCCCAAGGACCTAAATTTAGAACATTTATCAAAGTGACTTTTAACTTTAGTTGACTGGCATAAGATATTTTTTTAACTAATTAAATTGAACGTGAGCTTCACGAAATTATTAGACTTATGGAATGCCAGAAACTTTAATAGCAATGTCTACCCCACGTCCAAATACAACGGTGCGAACGCCACTGCTTTGCGGCAAGGTAACCCAAAAACCGGTTATAAGTGCATGTCGGACCATGCACAGTGAAGGGTTCCGTAGCTGGGATGAACATGGTTGAAATTCAACTTTTTTTTTAAATTAAAATCTTAAAAACTACACAGCGTATCGTGTTCAAAACAATTTTGGTTGGAAGTATTTCGTATGTTCTACTTCTGTAATTTTTATTAGAATGTTCTATATTTTAACAGTTCTACCCACCCAGACAGAATTTTTACGACTTTAGAAGCGTATATCTCGCCAACTGTTCACTTACGTAAAAAAGGCACTTTAAAAACCTCTGTATTATTTTGAAAGCCCTATCTAAAAATACCCCACACGCTGATGTAACTCAAAAAAAAATTTTCGTTCCCTAGTTACATGTATGGAGTGCCACCCCTATATTTTTTTTTTAATTTCACTACATTATTGTATAGCGGTTCATAGAATACATCTATCCTCCAAATTTCATTTATATAGTGCCAATAGGCTCTGAGTAAAATGGCTGTGACATACAGACGGACAGACGGACAGACGGACATGACGAAATTATAAGGGTTCCGTTTTTGCCATTCGGCTCCGGAACCCTAAAAACCACACCTAAGTCCGCATTTTTTTTTTTTTTTTTTAAATTTATTCAGAAAACAAACAGCCATTTAAATTAAAATTACATTAAATAAAATTACTTAAATAAGGCCTATAGTTTCATATATTACTATCATTACTAGTGTTCTACATAAGTGTTCAACATAATATACAAAACAATTTTAAAGCTACCATTATGGAGAATATAAAATTTGCCGAATTTTATTTTTAAACGACGACATACTATTAGCAACTTCATTAAGCGATTTGTTATAAAGAGAGTGCATTAGTGTATTAGTGACAGGTTGCAAGCCCATCGCCTAATAGTACTACAAGAAGTAACACTCAAAAAAAATATAATTATAAATGTGTGGGAACTACGAGAGCCTCTATAACAGGTTGTCTTTAAAAAAGTATTTAACTTTTGTGTTTGAAACTGAAATACTGAATCACAAATTTGAATGTAATCAATCGAATTTGAATAAATTGACGTTTATATTTTTACCAATTTAATAACAATAACAAAACTATTTTACCTTTACCAATGGTTTTTAGTTTTCATATATTCAGCGCACGAATATTTTTTTACCTGTAACAGAAAAAAAATACTTGAAATACAGAATTGAAATTGAACCCTGGAAATTTACTGCACTGGCATATTTAATTTAGGCATTTACAGTATAAAGCACGTGTAAAATAATAAAGGTAAGAGATTTAAAGTGTCTTTTCATTTTGAAAATACTAAAACATTTTATTTTATTCGCAAATTCTGAAACGAGATTGAGCTCAAGATACCGCGCGCAAGACACGTTCGTAGACGGCTACGACGTGTAGCATCCGCTACGACACACGTAGCAGTTTTAGTCGACGCCGTAAAACTTGTGCTACGAGATGACTGCAGATATCGCTTTAAATAATTCAAGTGATTTTGATTTAATAATATAAATAAAGTTACAGACAGTATTTGATGTGGATTTTTTAAGAATTAGTAATTTTTTTGTAAAGATTTTTTTTATTAATTAATTCATAATTGCATCCAGGTATTTTTTATTTTCTCAAATTTTATAACTATTTTATCACTAATTTAAAAATTTAAACTTATTATACATATTATAGTCAGGTCACGGCCCGACGTGTTTCGGACTCACAGCTATAATATGTGAGTAAACCGTTCAGTGTTCGTTTTGTTTACGATTATAAATTTAAATATTACGTTTTTACCTGTGAAATAATAAAGAATAAAATAAGAAAGAGTACCATTAAGTTATTAATTGCTTTTTCTCGGACATGCTCGTAAATTTTAACTTTACAGTTTTAAAAACAGTTCGCGAAGTTCTATGTTCCAGGACAAGGCAAAAAAACTAATCAAATGCAACGGTCACAAAAATATAAGAAATTTAATTGTCTCGCGTTCTTTCGTTTTTTTAAACAATGTTTACTATATCACACAACCAAAGTTCTCCCATGTTTATTTTACTTTTTAAAATGTCATACACTTAAAACGTCAAATAAGAATAGATTTGATTTATTTATTTCATTCAAGTTTTTTTTTTTAAGCTATTGCATAGCTTCTATCGCGGGCCTTGAGCGCGGGGACCGAATCCAGAATTTCCGTAACGAAAAAACCTCACGCTCCCCACTCCGACGGGCAAGGAGGTGTGGCTTGAAGGCCGTGCATCGTCTAACGTCATTTCAGTTCGGCAGTCTTCGACACGGCGTTGTGTGCGATTAGACGTATTGTACGACTCTACGAAACTCGCATGAATCGAGACGACCTGCTCCGAAATAAGCAGCTGTTTATGAGAAAGTATAAATGTAGGTAGAAAAGTGTAACTTGAATTAATATCAAAGAAAAAGAAATACTGCATGAATAAAAATTAAATAAATAAATAAAATTATAATTGCATAAGTTGATACAAAATGCTATGCAATAGCTTTACCGCGGCAGTCCCCGAGTGCCACACGTCTTTTTTTTTTTTAAATTAAAATACCATGAAAATAAAGACCGTCAAAGTCTATAAGGTTAAAATAAATAATAGTCAAATGAAAATACAGTGCAAAATTAAAATTAAACAAGGAACAATCAAAATAATATTAAACGGTACAATGTCAAAGGAGAAGTCAACCTTTACGAAAGGCAGCGTATTTAAAAGTACTAGTTAGCTTTTTTACACATATTGGTTTGCCGAATCAATTTTAAAGCGTAATTAATGATATAATATAAACGTCAATTTATTCAAATTCGATTGATTACATTCAAATTTGTGATTCTGTATTTCAGTTTCAAACACAAAAGTTAAATATTTTTTAAAGACAACCTAAAACAGAGGCTTTTGTAGTGACCACACATTTATAATTATATATTTTTTTGAGTGTTAGTTATTGTGGTACTATTAGGCGATGGGCTTGCAACCTGTCACTAATACACTAGTAAACTTTTTGGCATGATTGTGCAAAATGTGGTTACAGAATTATAAATGGTCTTTTTAGAGTTGTTAGTATTTCTGTAGCACTGCCTACCCCACTGGGAAAGAAGGCGTGACTTTGTTTGTATGTATAATTTTACATTTATTATTTTAAAAGAAAAAAAATCGTGCAACTTAAATTCACCGTAACATAAACCCGTGTGTTAAGGCGCCGCGTTAAAGCGGCACTCGCCGCTGATTTCATTTACAATTCATTTCATATACTTAGCCGGGTCTTTGATAGACAATAGGGCTGACGCTAACCACGTTGTCTTTTATTTTATTGTAGAATTCTTCTGGGACGAAAAAAGCAGGTGAACGCGCTGGCCACTCGATGCGGGCTCTGAGGCTAATGCATATTTGCGATCTTAAGACTTAAGTTTGAAGCTCTGTTAATTAAGATAATAATTATATGCTTGTCTTGATTATATTTTGTTCCTGCAAACACTACTACTTGAGAAGATGCAGTACCTAACAATATATATTTTTTTGAAACCGCATTATATTTAACTTTTAATAAAGATTTGGTCAATAAAAAGTTGATGGGCAATATGAAAATCAAAACAAAATGGATCTTTCGGAAAACTTGTAATTATGTACAGTCAAACTAAGACATAATATGAACACTTTTGCAACTTATTGCAATGGGATAAGGTGCAAAAGTGTATAAATATCGTTGTACTCGAGTGTACTTCGAAAATGCTCAGCATTTACAGTTTTATTTTTGGAAATTACCGGAGTTCTTAAGTTTTATAGGCTGTGTAACACCTTGGCTTTTTTTTACACAGCAGGTGAAATTATATCTAATGTCAAAAAAATTATGTTTCATATAATATGTCAAAAGAATTTAAACACACTTCTTATGACTTGAAATACAATTATTTAAAAAAAAAACATATATGATCAACTTTGCCCCAGCCCTAGCATTTAGGTGCCGGTATAAAGTTACCCCACTTGAGGGGCAATACGTTTCTTATTCCCTCCTCCCCTCCCCCTACTGGTCGTAACGCACGCGTGTGTGAGTTTATAATTACACTTTATTGTGTAAAGACAATTGGTCAAGGAGATTTTAATACGTATGTTATTGTAGTAAGGGGACAATCTCACACACACTGACATAGTCTCAAACTAAGCTCTAGGCTTGTACTAGAAAACGATGTAAATACTTACATAGATAATTAAATAGTTAAATACTTTAAAAACATTAAAATTAGAAACAAATACTCGCGCTCTACACAAATAATAATATTAGGAGGAACACAAATATAAAGACTGACGTAGGATGCACACACACATCCATATACAGGATACAGACAAACAGGGCCTCTATTCTACTGCTTTATAACGATATCGTGTTTGACGTGTTTTAGAATCGTTTTTGTCACAGTTGCCATTATTGTAAATGACATAAGAGTTATCAAAATGTTGACAGTACGGAGACACGTCAAAGACGATATCGTTATTACAGTGTAGAATCCCAGCCCAGTTTGCCAACCGATATTGTATTAGAACACAGATCAGTGTCGATATCGTCTTTGACCTGTTTCCGTATTGTCAACGTTTTGATAACTCTTATATCATTTACAATAATGGCGACTGTGACATAAACGATTCTAAAATATGTCAAACGTGATATCGTTTTAACGCAGTAGGATGGAGGCCCAGGGCTGAGATTCTACACGGTAAAAACGATATTGCTTTTGACATGTTTCCGTATTGTCAACGTTTTGATAACTCTTGACTTGACAGTAATGGCGGCCGAGTTAAAAATAATACATAAACACGACAAAGGAGCTATCGTTTTAACGCGAATAGAGGCGCAGTTTCTCTTCAGGTTTCAAATATTTATTCTCAGATGTAGGACTCTCAGGCCCGACAGACTTTTTGTAGGTTAACTGTTATTTTGTGGTGACCTTTAGACTTCCCTTAGGGTGGATGACGTCATCGATGGTACACAAATCTATTTCCTACCTCCACTTAAACCAAACAAAGCGAATGCACTTGCATTCCTCGAGTAAACAGTGGAACGCATCAAGTGCGTGCCGCGTGGCATTAGCCAGGCCAACGCGATCTAAAAACCCCGTCTCTCCGAGCTCTTAAGTTACTTTCTTTGTTTGTGTGGGACAAGATACACCGAACGCGACTTTGACAAGTCTAACAAAAAGCAAGTTTTTAACACCAATGCATGTTTAGATAACGTCGTCTATATATATTTTTGTGCTATTATATACTTTTGCGACGAAAAAAATCTAACGATACCTCGCTTGTTGAAATCGGCCCTTTCATTCAGCGTGTACGAGAAAACATAGAGTCAGACATACATGCAGGTCATACACATAACATTTTGGGCTTTGCTGAAAACGAAACAAATTCACTTTACTGGAATTACTTGTGACCTTGTAAGACCCGGTGTGCTATAGGAGGTACATAACCAAGGCAATTTAGTTTAAACTTTATTTCAGTCAAAAAAAGCTCATTTTTAATTGTATAAAAGTTGAAAATGGCATTTAAGAGCAAAGGTAACTGAACTTTGTTTCCTCGCTGTTAGTTTCAAATTCCCACCAACAGAAATCTCCCTGTTTGTATTATTGTGTTTATTAACTTTCCTTTGTAATAACGTTGTATCGAGTATCATAAAGAAAGAATAATGTTTGTAAGTGCACATAATTAGGCTTTTCTTATTATGATATGATTCCTTATTATTTATTAGTTACAAAAACAACTAATATTTTCCTGATTTAAATTTAAATTAGCAAAGAGGTTGGGAAAAATAGTATTTACGCTTTAATAAGAATTGAAATACAAACTTTTAACTCATTGATTGTTTAGCTTAAATGAGTGTTAATCTTTTTTCCCAAAATTAAAAAGTTTTAGGTTCAAACCTCTTTTGATAGAGTACAAAACATTCGTTGTTAAAAAAATATGAAAATGTGATCATAAAATATGTATAGCTCACATCGCGAAATGATCAATGAATTTAAATATCTGAAGAGGTGTTATTTTCCTCAAATAAATATTTATCTGCTAGACGTTTTGTAAATTTATTCAGTCTTCAATTAAAAAACAGATGGTGTCCGAAATTGAACAAGTTACGAACAATATTTATGAACTATTCTGATTTTATTTCATAAATTAAACTTCATAAAAGTTTATAATAAAAATAAAAACTCAAGTTAATAGTGTTTGAAATGTAAACAGATCTTTATAATTATCAAAATGCAGTCCCAGCTTTTACATTACGTTTTTTTTCTGTAGATGTCGTAAGAGGCGACTAATGGCTGAACCCTATATTCTAACCGCGGACAGATAGCCTTACTTCGGATTAAAATTTGACACATTTTGTATGGGCAAATGTCAAATTTCAACCCGAAGTAAGCCTTATCTATCCGCGGTTTGGATATAGGGTTCGGCCGTAAGGGAATAAAGGCCTGTCACTAACAAAGTGGTAAACATTTTAAAGTTCCGTCAATTAACTTCATTCAAACTCTAGTCAACTTGAAATTAAACAGTTCTTGTGGGTAATATATACATGTTACACCTTTGATTTTTTAAATAAGGAAATACTTTAAGTTTGGTAGTTTTGGAAGGGTGTAAAAAAATACCAAAGTTAAAGTATTTCCTCCTTAAAAAAATCAAAGATATATATGAATGTATTACTCACAAGAACTGTTTAATTTCCTGTTCTAACACACGCCGCATTATCACTAGCCTCTAACAAAGGGGCCGCGGGCGCCCTCGTGGCCGCGACAGCTAGATAACACGCTATGTTATAAGCTATAACTTTATATTTATTAGGAGTTTTACATTTTAGAGATTGAGAACATGGTGGTTATATATTTCATTTTCACAATGTATAAATATAATAAAAGAAAGTAGGAATTTACTATCAAAAATATAAAATAGAAGAGGAACAATGATAAGAAATCTGCTGCGACACCAACTTTTCCTTGAAAACATCATAGAAGGAAAACGAGGTAGAGGAAGACTAAGAAGAAATGACTTTGAGCAGATAAAAGAAAAGATATCGGTTGGGTCGTACTAGAAAGTCAAGCAGTTGACGGAGGACTAGAGCAGTTGGTGATTACTACTGATTACTCCAAAGACAAGAGCGTGGCTTTTAAATAAAAAGAGAGAGAGTTAAATAAAGTTTTCGACTAAATACTGTTGGTTTTTTATTAGGGTTCCGTAGTCAAACTAGGAACCCTTATAGTTTCGCCATGTCTGGCCGTCCGCAGCCTAGCTCAGAGATTCTTAGCACTAGAAAGCTGTAATTTGGCACGAATATACATATTATATAGAAATTACTTTGAATAGATAAAAGATAAGGTTAAGGTTGGGACGTAACAGAAAGTCAAGCAGTTGACGGAGGACCGGAGCGGTTGGCGATTACTCCACCGACGAAAGCATGCTCTTACATAAAGAGAGAGAGAGAGAGTAAGGATGTGACCAGTGCTTGAAATATGCTGACGCAACGTAACCGCAGTGACGTCACTTATTTGGTATGCATTGAAAATGTGAAGCGTTAGTATGTACTCATATTTATGTATGTTAATTCTTTAATGCACTAAAAAAAATAGAAATTTAAAAAACCCCGGACTAAATAGTCTGTAGAAAAACCTCTAAAAAGTAATAAGTAGTGGCTCTAAGGGCTGATTGTTTTATAAGTAGATAGTTAACTGAACACTTACACGTCGGGGACCGTTAAGTAGCTGGGGTATTTTATGTTATTTCATTTACTGGTCCCCGCCGTGTCAGTTTAGTTAGTGTCAGTGTTCACTATGTACTTATAAAACAATCAACCAACTACTTATTATTTTTTACTTTTTAGAGGTTTTTCTACAGACTATTTAGTCGGGGGTTTTTTAATTTTCAAAATTTTTTTTTTATTTCACGCTTTTTTAACTTCTTCATGTGAGTGTCTGTTTGTGGCATCGTAACTCCCAAACGGATGAACGGATTTGGACGCAAGATTTTATTAAATAAAGCTACATTAATCCGAATGGTCCCTGAAATTACATTGAAAACGAATCATAGAAATGATTACAAAATAAAAAAACAATGATTAAAGCTGAATTAATAAATAATTTTAATAATTATAGGTAAATGTCATATTGAGATATTCACTGACGGAATAGTAAGCCTTCTGAGTCAACCACCCTTTAAGTTTATGTTTAAAACAAGGTGTAGACCTGTATCCCCTAATTTTGACCGGGATTTTATTAAAAATTAGCGGACCCATGACGTGCAGCGACTTATTGCACTTCTGCATGCGTTGTCGATCGATTTTTCCTCTTTATTTGTGACAAGACCGCTAGGCTTAAGTGGGACTGGGCTGGACACGTCTGCCGAATGCATCCGGAACGGTGGGCCAGGGTTGCCACCGAATGGACTCCGCAAGATGGCTACCGGAGCAGAGGCAGACCAAAAAGATGGCGGGACGACTTGGACGCGTTTCAAAGCGAATGGCGGGAGCATGCACTCAACCGGGATGAATGGCGAAAAAGAGGGGAGGCCTTCGCCTAGCAGTGGGACACCAAAATAGGCTAAAAAAAAATTGCCGAAGAAGAATTAAAACCACAATGAAAATAAAGAATGACGATAGTACGTTATACTCGAGCTTTACGCTTTATTTTATGGAAAAGGAACAACAGTAGGTATGACAAAAAAGATGAGTAATATAAAAAACTCGTGAACGATGAAAAACTAGCTCAATCATAAAAACCTTTGATCTGTGAGTGGGCCTGTCTATCGCAAAAATATTAAAACCGAAATCGTTGACAAAACGTCAAGTGTCCTCGACATCGGAACACCCGGTTCAAACCCGGTCAAAAAGCTTAATCAAGCCATATGTTTAGGCCGAAAACAAGGGGATAAATCAACCGGCGGGGACGTACCTGATATCCGTCACGCGGCCGGGTTATCCGGGTGGATCGAGTGGGGGTTAAAAAGGATATTTGTGTTGGAAAAATACTTATGTATACAGGGTGTTTGGGCCGGCTGTCAGCGACATTGTTTTACGACAGTGTTGTACTTAGGAACATTAAAAAAAAACTTGAATAAGCATTTATATATCTGATGGTTGTTTTACATGTGAGTGGTATTTACCCATAGTTATGATGTTAAAAAAACTGTTACCAACTGGTTGCTTAACCTAAGCTATGAGGAAACCGAGGAACTACTTTGTTAAATATACTAATTTAACAACATACATTGTAAAATTTAATTGTATAATGTAAATCGTATATTTTGAATTTTGAAAAGAGGTAAATTACAGCGAACACTCACACACACACAGACACACACACAGACACACACACACACACACACTAGATTTTTAAGCCTATTTATATATCTTATTTATCTTATTTTAAAATTATAACTCGTATTAATTACTCTTTATTTCTAATGTATGTACTTGCATCGTTGTTGAGGAGCGGTACATCCTGACACAAGTATTTTAATACTTAAAAGGATGTTCCAACCCCAACTTATTGTGTAACAACTTTAATTGTGAAATAAACTATTTTTATTTTCATTTTCATTTTCAGTTATATGGAAAAACTAGATGGTAAAATAAATTCGTGAATATTTAATATCCCAAATGCATTAACGCAATTGGGATTTACCAAAGATCATTTTATAAAAAAGGACACTTAACCCTTTATTTGATAGTTTTCAATATACTGGACATACCATAATGTAAACTTTTGTTTTTTAATTTATATTTTATATGCTGGTACGAAATCAAATAGGGTTTGAATTCACGACTTTTAAATTTTTTCCCATTTAAGGGTTAGCTCGGAAACAAAACGGTAACTTACGTCAAGTTTTAGAATCACCTTTACTGTTCGAAAACTTTTATGGAATCAATTCCTAGCACGAACCCTTAAAACAGACTGACGTTTCCATGTCTTATTTTATGTACAGTGTACTCCTTTACGATCCCCGCTTTATCGATGACCACTTTAAAGCTTGTGCTATGAAATTTTAATACTAAATATGGTTGCTGGGGCGGTGTTCCAATTGATCATAGCAATTTTCTCGATACTTTCAATTCATTTCATTTATTCATTTTGTAAATATAGGTTTCGTTACAGATGGTACAGTTTAAAAGTAGAAAAGAAATAGAAAATATTTATTCAACGCACACTACACAACACAACAAAAAATAGACATATGAAAAACAGAAATCATTGCGTTGAACAGGATCCCTCTCAGCATTGTGCCGCAGTCAAACCGCGGCGCTGATTTTCAGAGGGACCCTGACTTAAAAAACTAACCTTAATTAACAGAAAAAACAAGTAACAGTAAACAGGCAACAGGTAACATAACAAACACTAGCGACAATTTGACACAAGTAGACAGTACACACTTAAAAAACTGTCGATTTGTGTGGCAACACCAGAACAACACAACGGTTTCCTGTTGGATCGCTTCAAGTGATGTAGATCTCTATGTTTTGCCATTAGGCATACAAATTAGTGTTAGGCATACCACATGCAAAATACATTAATACTATTCCTAGTTAAAATTAAAACTTGCATGTCAAAAAAAAAACTTACATTTAAATTAAAATTAAAATCATCATAAAATTAATAACAAAACTAGTAACAAAGTACTTACTCGACAGAAGGAAAATTCGGTCAGACGAACAAACTTTAGAATTTAGAGTTCATTTTATATCTTTTAAGATATCTTGTTAAATCTCACAATAAAAGAAAGGAGTTGATTCCGAAATCTTAAAGTAACAAAAAAGAAAATCTGCTAAAATAAAATGTTTCATTTGTCAAGATTTAATAGAAGCTGCACTCCGACAAAAAATGTAAATAACTCAAAGCACAAGATTAATCTCTCAACCAAATTAAAATATTTTTATTAAAGAAAACATCCTGAGGGATAACCGCGACACAACTCAAATATTGCACGACTGGTAATTCTAGGAAAATACGTGTTTTTTTTAATTTTTAACTGACTTCAAAAAAGGACGGTCCCAATTCGTCAGGATACCCCGATTATACAAATAGCGCTAGACCGATTTGGAATAAACAATGTTTGATTGGGTATACTTTCTAGTTGGTCCCATTTCCAGCACGTCTGATCTGACGATGGGATCGATTCCCATAATATTCGAGGAATCTCTTCAAATATTATGGGAATAAATATACGTTGGCCCAGAGCAGAGTAAAATGACACAAGCTGGAGGAGGCCTTTACCCGAGAGGGGTCCTAACCATATTATATTTTTTATATTAGTTATATATTACTTGTATACTATATTGTTTTTCTTTAGGTTATGGAATAAATGGGCTTTTTATTTTATTTTATTATTTTATAAATATACGTGGACGACATAAACAGTATTATTATGATCACTAAGGTATGAAAATAAATAAATGTTTAAGAAAATTAATAACCGTCTTCAAAAAGCAAGAAATAATTTAATTTAAAATGATAGCTAATAGGTAAATCCAACTGAAGTCGGCGTCCCACAATATTTTAAACAAAAAGCCGAATTTTTGAAGACGATTTTTTTCACTTATTTTTTATGTGAAATGTTACCACAAGACGAGACCATAATACGGCTCGCACTGTCAATAAGTTATTTTTTATTTGTTTTATATATAGAAGAATTTTAAGTTAGCTCTCGCTAGCATCCAATGATTCAACATGCGGTAATGATTCAGCTGAGTAACCACTTTATTTATTTTATAGAAAAATGGCTGTAAACTGCAGTATAAATTCTGCAATATAAAAATAAAATAAATAAATAAATACCAGGGGACAATCTCACACAAATTGAACTAGTCCCAAACTAAGCTCTAGGCTTGTACTACGGGTACTAGACAACGATAAACATACTTATACAGAGAAATACATACTTAAATACATAGAAAACATCCAAGACTCTGGAACAAATATTTGCGCTCATCACACAAATATCTGCCCTTACCGGAATTTGAACCCAGGACCGCTGGCTTCGGAGGCAGGGTCACTCCCAACTAGGCCACCGTGTCGTCAAAAAAAAAAAATAATAATAATAATAAAAATATAAACTTCTAAATATAGACTTCTGTTAAATGTATGTTTACCAATTTCCCCGACAATTATATTTGTTCCTGAGTTTTGGATGTCTTCTATGTATTTAAATATGTATTTCTCTATCAAGTATGTTTATCGCTGTCTAGTACCCATAGTTTAAGCCTAGATCTTGGTTTGGGACTAAATAGGTCAATTTGTGTGAGATTGTGCCTGATATTTGTTTATTTAATTGTGGAGTGTGGTGTTTCTCAAGGTTCCATTGTCAGAGTCAGAATCTGATAAGGGAATACACGAGGAATTGGAAAAACTCTTTAAATATTTTAGATATCTACAACAGCGATTTTGTTACTTAAGTTATTCCCATATAAATCTTGGTTTCCCTTGAAAACTTAAAAAAACGAGCTCGCTGTCAGTTGTATTCTATAACATTTAATAAACGCTTACTTAGTTACGAAAGTTTAAAATAATATGTACCTTTTGAACAAGACAGAACTGTTGGCCTTGTTGGTAGTGACTCTGCCTATGAAGCTAGCAGACCCGGGTTAAAATCCCAGTGGACAAATATTTGTGTGATGAGCGGGAGTATTTGTTTCTTAGGTTGTTTGTATGTGTTGAAGTATTTATTTCTCTATATAAGTATTTATATCGGCGTCTATTAAAGATTTGGGACAAAGTCAATTTGTGTGACATTGTTCCCTGGATAATTTTTTGGTCCCCCCAATATTTTATTATCCTCGTGCCGCGCAATGTACATCACATTGTACAAAGTGACACTGTGCATAACCGCCCAGGCTTAAGCCATAAAAACCGGACAAGAGCATGTCGGACCATGCTCAGTGTAGGGTTTTCGAAGACGTTAAGTACTACAAACATAAAAATCAACAAGTATTAACTAATTTTCTATTTTAAGTCAATTGGTGCCGTCTCGATTTTAGTTGGTGATTTTAGTTGATGTCTACTTAGTCGTGATAGTTTTCCTTTAATATTCGTTAATGCTATTTTCATTTAAAAAAAAACAGATCTTTAGTATTTGTAGTTTTGGCTATAGGAGGGAGAGGGGGGGGGGGGAAGCTTTTTATTTCTTAATGGAAATTTTTGTGGAAACAATTTCGTAATATTTTTAAAAGACCTATCCAACAACACCCCACCCTAAAGGGTAGACGAGAAGATAAAATACATCCCCACGTCACGTTAAGGGGAGGTACCCCTAAACACTTTTTACAAGATTTTATTCATGTATATTCATGTTATGTATATTCATGCCAAATTACAGCTTTCTAATACTAAGAGTCTCTGCGCTAGGCCGCGGATGAACGGGCGGAAGGACGTGGCGAAACTATAAGGGTTCCTAGTTTGACTACGGAACCCTAAAAATTAAACTAAATGCCTCGTGTACATTATTTACACTGTACTTACTCAACGGCAGTTTGGACATAAAAATGTTTTGGCTGATACACACTGGGCGTTTAGCTGATTTTTTTTTGGGCGGCACGAGGTTATACCCACATGTTCATACTTTGAACATTCATATTATTATTTCTTGTTACTCACCTGAGCTAAGCTACACATCACTCCGTTCTCATAAAATACCAACAACTACAAAAAAACTGGTTTATAATTCTGTAACCACATCTTGCACAATCAGGCCAAAAAGTTCATCAGTGTATTAGTGACAGGTTGCAAGCCCATCGCATAACAGTACTACAAGCCCTTATTCCCTTAGTCGCCTCTTACGACATCTACGGAAAGACATGGAGTGTTACTATTCTAACCCGCCAACCACACGGGCATATGCCACAAGCATTTATACCGTTGTCTGGTAAAGTTGTGTAAGATTGTCCCCTGATGTTTTTTGTCCGCTGATATTTTAATACGAGTACACTTTTCTTTGAACAATCTTATTAATATTCCTTGTTACTCACCTGAACTACGCAACACACATCACTCCGTTCTCATCCCGAACGCCGCACTAAATTTAAAAGCTTTTTAAAATACAGCATGTTTTAGTGAAATACGTGCGCGCATAAATCACCGGTCCGCCCGGGTCGCGCCCGGTTATCCGGAGAAATCGAACGTCTATGCTAATGTCCGGTGATGGATACCCGGGAAATCTAATACCGGACGTTTCCGGTTCTTCTCCTTCGTGTTGTTTGTTGAGATAAAAACATTGGTAGAAAAAATGTGTTAGTGAAAACGTGTAACAAGTAATATTTTATTTTTATTTATGTGTATTTTTTTTTAAAAGTGGATGATTATTGTTAAGTATAATTCAAGATTTTGTAAATTCAGGAGCTTTGGCATCTATCTTGAAGAATATCCTAGTCGGGTCAGGTACTGGAAAATGATGAAGAGCAGAAAAATTACGTCCGTTCGTCAAAGCATTTATTAAAATAAAGAGAAGAGCCAAAATACCTTATATCTTAATATTAAAAAAAACTTAGAAACTACCCGATACAATACAGATCTAAAGCTTTACTAATATAATTAACAATTACTTGCAAACGATTCTTATCAGTATTGTTATTTTAATATGATTTTAGATACTCAACAACGAGTCAACTTTACTGTCGTGTCTCTATTTGGGGAAAATAAGGTAAATAAAACAAAATAAATCTATTATTAGAGTAAATAAAAGGCACCAAGGGACGCAGCGGGAGAAGGGTTGAGCGATAGCCGAGATTGATCGCCTCATGCGTCTTAATAACCGGTTATTAATTATAACCCACCGCCCGGTTACCCGGGAACGACGCGGCTCGCGGTCTCCCTTCATTTATTATATTTTTGTTGTTATTTACTTCCTTGGCCGGTATTTTGTACTAGTAGTTTAGTTTATGATTCGATATGATTCGAGAAAACTTTAAAAATTACTTACGTTGTATACGATTTGTTCGAGATTCGTCATCTTTCAAACTCGTACGGCTTGCACAAATTTGTTATAGAAATCCTCTGTGGTAAATGTTATGACTAATCCATTATTTGCCAATTCTTTTATACTCTGCCTTAAGTAAATTATTGTCTAACAGCCGTAGTACAAAGTACAACTACTAAGTATAATCTAAGTAATAGTTATTATTCCTGTAAGCACGTGTTCGCGATTTAATTTGACTGTACAATGACGAGTTTGGAAAATGACGAATCTGGAATATGACGAGTTAGGACCAAATCATTATCAAGGGTATTTTTTATTTTGAATATGAAATAAGTGACAGTACTTAAAAAAAAATTGTTAGTTAAAAAATATGTTTGTATGGAAGACACACACTGTATATGCAAAAGTGTGTTAGTTAATTACTTCCTTTACGTTCACGGTCAATTTGGCACAGTAGGTAAGCTTGGTGACGACAATAAGGTACTGTTTATTGCGAGAAATTGGGAAGTTCACGAAGGAATAGAGGTAACAACTACTATGCAGTGTAAAAAAAATGCTTAGTGCGAGTCGGACTTGCGCACCCATAATTCCGTACCGCCACACAGTAGCTACATATTTCGATTTGAATGTTGTGTTTTTACTTCGTTTCTTGTTCCCCCTTTATTTTAATTTTCTTCATTTCTTACTTGGTAGAAAATATGTCGTATTAACAAATATTCGGTTTAAAAGAGAGCTTTTTGAAGTTAGGCCAGATGGACAGATGGACAGACGGACGGATGGACAGCGTAGGCTTAGTTATTACTTAGGCCTACCCACATCGGATCCCGAACTTTTAAAGTCATTAGTTAATTACTTTAGGCGATGGGCTTGCAACCTGTCACTAATACACTGGTAAACATCTTGGCCTGATTGTTCTAAATGTGGTTACAGAATTATAAACAAGTCTTTTAAACTTGTTGGTATTTTAATAGCTCTGTCTACCCCACTCTGGGAATGAAGGCGTGACGTTATGTATGTCTGTAATTACGTTTGGTCTTGTAATCATTTAAAGTTAATATTTTTAGTAGGTACAAAATGTTAAAAGTATTTTAGAGACCTTAAGAGATGCAAGTATTTTAACTTTTATTGAATACTATTTAGACCAATAAAGCCAATTTATTGTGATGCAGCCGAGTCCATTTCTCGTGTCGCTCTAATGTGTTCGATAGACGGGAGAAGACGGCCGGTAATGGACGGTCATTCATAGTTAAGGCTCGTTAGTCCATTTATCATTTGAACGAGATTGATTTTTGTATTTGCGCCTTTTCTCTCTCTTAATTGTTTTATCTGGACGGCTCTTCCTATAGCGTTACATCATGTTAATTTCGCAAGACATTAAAATTGCAATTGAGTCGGTAACTGAAATACAAAAAAACATGAAAATAGTGCCATGATCTCTCATGATATATCTAAGTAATAAAATTACTCCAAACGTCAGTTTTTATTCTTATTAGTATTTAATATCGAATTTTAATTTTATTTTTAATGGCTTTGAGAAGGCAAACGAGCTCACAGGCCACCTGATGGTAAGTGGAAACTGTGACCCATAGATTCGCATTCACAAGACTGCAAATGCGTTACCAACCCTGAGGACTAAGATGGAATGCATGCTAGTTATTTCAAAAGTTGACTTATTCCCAAATCGGAACACAACAATGCGAACACTGCTGTTTGGCGGTAGGGTAATGATAGGATGGTGGTAGCAATCCGGACGGACCCTGCACAAGGTCCTACCACCAGCAAATTAATAATTTAATTTATGAATACAAAACTCTTGTTTACGTAATTCGGTATAATTTTTGAAACATAAAATATAACTTCTTACCTAATTTAAACCGGTTTTATAGTACGGTGTGGATAATTTATTAACATCACAGGCTCGATTCTGGTCGTAAATGTGCAACAGATCCATTTTGCGGTTCGTTAGCTGCAGTAAACTTTAATGCACGTCATGCAAGACATTTATCAATGACATGGGTAATGTATTGTTTCGTTATTACTAAACTTCAAATTGCTTCGAGACTTCTCTCTTAGTTTTGCTCGAAGGTTGAATCACCTTTTGCATCATTAGGTATTCCTTTTGTGCTATCTTCTCGTTTAATAAAGATTTCTACTTAATCGTAATTATGTCATGAGAAAAATCTACATACAGTAAGTACCATGTCACTTTAACGTGTTGAAAATTCGTATGGTTTCTCAAAAATTTCGTTAAAGCGACAAAGTTAAACCGGCGAAATGATTAGCACAATGACATTCCATCTTACGGCTACGCAAAGGTGAACGTAAAGCACTAATTGAGATGGCACGCGCTAAAACGTATTTTGTACGCTCCGACGGGACTACTTAAACTTGCTGGATAAACGTTCATCTTTGCGTTCGACGCCGCGCTGTGTTAAGAGAATCACTTCCCTGCTCTCAGAGTCCGTTAGTAACTTCGATGGAAATTTACATGCGATATTGCCACGCGTACAATCCATCGTTCGATTTTAACATCGTAACGACGGATTGTTACGATAATTGCCCCGTGTATGGGGGCCTTAGGTCGTTCCTAAAGGCCGCTATACAAGGAACGATACGTATCGTTATGATCAATCTGAAACGATATCGTGGCAATCCATATTTCGATGGAGGATGCGATATTGCCACACACGTACAATCCATCGTTCGATTTTAACATCGCGGATGGCTAAACGTACAAAAAATAAGAGACAAGATAAGGATAAAATTAACAATCAAATACGTATTCACATATAAATATAAAAATAGGACACATACATACATACATAACATCACGCCTTCATTCCCAGAGTGGGGTAGGCAGAGCTACAGAAATACCAACAACTGTAAAAAGACTTGTTGATAATTCTGTAACCACATTTTGCTCAGTCAGGCTAAGATGTTTACCAGTGTATTAGTGACAGGTTGCAAGCCCATCGCCCTAACAGTACTACAAGCCTTTATTCCCTTAGTCGCCTCTCACGACATCTACGAGAAGACATGGAGAGGCATGGGGCATGTATTATATACATTACTAAATTAAAACGTAATGTAATTTAAGTATCAAAAGAAGAAAGGATATACAGTCATAAGTCAACAGAACAAGAGTCACGCCAGAACTTCCTCAGCCTAGATCTAAGTGAAGCAACAGATTGAGATTGCCTAATATCAGTTGGCAGCCCAGTCCATAACGAGCAGAATGTACCGAGAAGAATTTAGAATATTTTTTGGATTGGATAAGCAAGAAGTAGGGAGGCGATGTTTGACTTTCGAGTGCTCGAAATCAAAGTCAAGTGATAGAAAATGTTTGTACACGAAAATATGTCGTGATTATTTTCGCATGAACGTATTATCCCGTATTTTTGATGGCCCTCACTTGTAAGCTAGTGATTGATTTAATATATGCATGTATAGATGCACTTTATTGTTCAGAACAAAACAGAAACAATCACGGGACAATCTCACACAAATTGACCTAGTCCCAAACTAAGGTCTAGGCTTGTACTATGGGTACTAGACAATGATAAACATACTTATATAGAGAAATACATACTTAAATACATAGAAAACATCCAAGACTCAGGATCAAATATTCGCGCTCATCACACAAATATCTGTCCTTACCGGGATTTGAACCTAGGACCGCTGGCTTCGAAGGCAGGGTCACTCCCAACTAGGCCACCGTGTCGTCCAATACAATGAAGATACAAGAAAAGAATGTACAAAGGCGAACTTATCCCTTTAAGGAACTTCTTAAGGGATCTTTTCCAGCTAACCCAAGGGTTGAGAGGGTTGAGAGATTGATAAAAGTGGAAGGTATATGTATATTCACGTGTTTCGTTGTACGCAGGGAATCGTCGATCACCGGTTTTCTTTAAATCATGTTTTAAATAACGACTTAATAAAAAACAAATATTATGGCGATAATATTATTATTTATGTGCACTTTCAGTGTTTTAATACTATTTACCAAAAACTTAAACTATTTAAAATTATTAAATGAAACGGTTACTCCGCCAATATTTTTAATTATAGATTGAAAACGAATGGTGTGGACCCCTCGATTTAAAATTTTCTATAAATAAATAATAAAATAAAATAAAAATTCTTTATTTCAGACCGAGATCCATAGTATGTTAGTAACAATTGACTTAAAACTAAGTTAGTAGACTAAACAATTTTAAATAATAAATTGGGCTACGCCCTTGATTTGTCCAATCCAAAAAGATAGGATTGGACAATCAAATCTTCCCGCTATCGCATTTAGAATGCTGTTGTCGCTCGCCCTCACTCTGCCTAACAGTGATGCAATCTTCTTGCGCATGATCGCCTGAAACCCGTCTACACGGGCTTCGGCGAACATGCCCGATGCACTGCACCTCCTCGGCAGCCCCAACAGCATTCTAAACGCATTATTGTATTGGACGCGCAGGGCGCCATAGGCTCGCTTTGTATACTCAACCCACAGGCTGCTCGAGTAAAAAGATTGCGTATAGGCTTTAAAAAGCGTTATTTTTACTTCCCTTGAACATCGAGCAAACCTGCGAGCAAGCATATTACTACGAACCGCTAGCGCCCTGCGCTCCCTCTCAATATCAAAATCATCTTTCAGATCTCTCGTTATTATGTGTCCCAGGTATTTAACCTTGTCCACAACCAACAGCTGACTACCGCTCAAAGTGATTGGAGGTACATAGTATGGCTTTATTTTGCCCGCCGTAAAAACCATAACCTCACTTTTAGCGGGGTTATACACTAGCCCATGTTCTCGGGCATACGCTTCGCAGGTAGCCATCAGTTGTTCAATTGCGCTGACAGAAGGGCCGAGCAGCACCATATCATCAGCGTAGCTTATATTGTTGATACAGGTGCTCCCTACATAGCAGCCAGCATGCATGCTCGTTTTTCAAAAATACGGTTTCACCGGTTTGCTCACTTTTGAGTGAAATTTTCGAGCGCTTGAAAAAAACAGCGGCTAATGCGAATCAGACTCGCCCATGAAGGGTTCCGTAGCAGCAAGACGAATAATGACGTTTTAAAAAAAACTACTTACTAGATGTCGTTCAAACCAATTTTCGGTGCAAGTTTGCATGGCATGCATGCATAGGTCGTTTGCGGTAAATCATATTGTTTTTAGATTTATCATTCTCTTATTTTAGAAGTTAACTCTCGTGCAAACTATTCAGTTAAGTTTTTTTTTAATTTAAAACCTCAATACAACTTTTTGAGACCTATCCATAGATACCCCCACACGTATTGGATTGATGAAAAAAAAACTTTTGAGGTTCAGTTGTAAGTATGGGGAACCACCAATTTTTTTTTTTATATTTTTGTATGAAAATCTTAATGCGGTTCAAAGAATACATCTACTTACCAAGTTTCAAAAGTATAGTTCTTATAGTTTCGGAGAAAAGTGGCTATGACATACGGACGGACAGACAGGCATGACGAATCCATAAGGGTTCCATTTTTGGCATTTGACTACGGAACCCTAAAAATCGCCTTCCTGGTTGGTACTCTCATGATAATAATGGTGACTGTACGTTTATTGCGGTTCCCTCTACTGTATCCAACGAAGAGCTATATTGCCTTGAATAGAATTGAGTTTGGATTGTATAAGAACTTCACGTTCCGACCGACGGATAACTCGACGATAAATTAAAAAGCTTTCAAGAAGTACAGCTTTAAGCTCGAGGCGTGTTAATAACGGCGGCCATATTCCGGAAATTGTCACCGCGGCCATCTTGGTTCTGACCGGAAGCGAGAATCGGCGCCCGATACCTTTGTAGTTAAGGGTCTTATGTATATGCGATTTCTTTCAAGGAATTGTATTGGTGGGCTAAGAAAACTTTCGTGATATTTCGTGAAAAGTATGGAAAATGATGACTAATGTAGAAGTTAGTGTATTTACTTATCTTTTAATGGGGATTATTTTTTACACAATTAATATAATAGACTTCAATTATAAAATCTAGAATCCTTACTAATATTATAAATGTGAAAGCGTGGATGTTTGTTACGCTTTCACGCAAAAACTCTTGACGAATCATCATGAAACTTTGTACACATATTCTGGGAGGTACTAGAAGTAACATAGAATACTTTTTATTAGAAAAAAAATCACAATAATAAAAAAAAAATGTCAAAAAAAACATTGCAGCGGGCAAAGCAGCTGGCGGGTCGCTAGTAACCAATATAACCAATCTTATTTTTTACTTTCAACAGTGTAAATAGGTATGTTAATCTATTAATACCGAACTAATAATGAAAATGCACCTACATAAAGTATTACTTTACTTTTTTTTGTTATTCAGACTTTGTGGTCACGAGATATGGGCCTTCAAAAAGAGGTCTTTGTTACCAACTTAAAGTAACTTTGTAAAAAAAATACTATCAAAATTGACCATCACTTACTTATGCAGCGGACTATAAAAATGGAGTTATATACTGATGAAACGGTAATCACTGTAATGATGTTTTTTAATAAGAGAGGCGATCTAGTACCCATGGTACAGTCACCAGCAACAATATACTAACTAACATTCGGCTCATTAAATCTGATACGTATGTTACTAGAGGCATAAACATATTAGATGTTTTGCAATGCAACTTTTGGCCATTCCGGATCATGACCCCAAAATCACCCAGTAGGTATAAGAAAAACTTGAAAAAAAAGATAGTATTTACAGACGATACCTCGAGCAAGATTCAAGTTTATTTATTCACCAAGCAGTTAGAACCTTAGAACAGTCCTTATAGTATAATATTATTAGCAGCACTTAAAGGTTTTACATACTTCCTTTGTTTCCCTCGGGTCGTTTTTATCTAATAAGAAGCTCCGCATTTGCGGTTCCATACATATTAATCGAAGGCTCATACATATGGAGGTGGTATCTTGCTGCCCCGTCATTGTTGTGTTGGTTCCGTAGTGTTAGTGGGAGTACTTCTGCAGATTACAGTAGCAAATAATCGTTTCCATATATAGGGTGAGGCCAAGTGGGTCGGTAGGAAGTGTAACGCTATAAAATGATGAATGAAATCTTTGAATCCATGTCGTATTACTAACTTAACGGGCAGTATTGTTTTTTATCTTATTAAGAGAGAAAATAAACACACAGGCCACCTGATGCAAAGGGAGTTCTGATGTCGAGAATTGTTTCTCAAGGCCCTAAGATGACCCTGTTACCTGAGATGGTAAATATTTCACTGGGACATAGAAATGATTGGCGGTAGGTAATTCATCGAATTTCATTTCATCGAACGCTATTTTCTGCTGAAACCATAATAATTTCACGATATCATAAAAAAATATTTAGCAAGCTTTAACCTACGGTGTGGAGGACTGGAGTGGTTGCCGGGTTAGAATAGTGCCACTCCATGTCTTCCCGTGGATGTCGTGAGAGGCGACTAAGGGAATAAGGGCTTGTAGTACTGTTAGGCGATGGGCTTGCAATCTATCACTAATACACTCGTTAATACCTTAGCCTACTTGTGCAAAATATGGTTACAGAATTATCAACAAGTCTTTTTCGAGTTGTTGGTATTTCTGTAGCTCTACCTACCCCACTCTGGGAATGAAGACGTGATATTATGTATGTATGTATGTAACCTACGGTGCTCAGTCGTGGTCTTAAACCGAAAATTAAAAGTGCAACAACAGCCGTGACGTCATTCCTGTCGTCGATTTTGTATCTAATAGTGTTTTTGCAGGGGGTCTGCTGAACTATGACCTTTTAAAGCTTCATATCTTATGAAAAAAATACACGACAGTTTTTTTCGCGTATACAGTTATTCCTCTCTTTCATAGCACTTTCCAGAGAACGTAAAAAAAATGCATGTTCCCTATTACTTGTTACTCGTGACTATTACCATCAAAGGTTCCTTAAGAAATGTTTAAATAAAACCAATATGAGCCTATGATAAGCAGTGATCGTACTTTTTCCAGCATTTTTGGTGCGGTGCTAGGGTTGTCAGTAGAGCCCAATATTAAATTGTTTGAACCAAGAATCAAATAGCGTATTAAAAAAATCGGAAATACCTACGGAAAGTATTATTAGAACATGTAAACCCAATATGCATAATGAAATATATATGTTCATAATTTATATAATATATGTTCCTGCTTTTTTAATTTTCGAGAAAGGTGTTTAAGGATTATGCTCAAACAAGTTCACTTTTTGAAATTTGATGATTGTTGGGACGAAGTCGTAGGGGTGTTTCGAAAATATCAACATAAAAATGTCCAAGGTAATTTAGCAATAAGTTCATAGACAGACTGTACATTTTAACATGTTGCATTTTACAATTTCTCGGTTACTTAATTCCAAGTAATCTAAATTTAATAGTAACTCTACCATCATCTATCGACTATATCTGAATCAAACCATTACTTTTATTTTCAGAAAATAAACAACCTGATTGCTGTTGTTCGACAGGGCAATCAAAATTACGAAAACTAATCGTCAGCATGCCCTCCGAAAAATTTGAGGAATTTTGGGTTACATTAATAAATTTTATACACAATTATAATAACTGATTAAGCACAAAAAAAGTGTTTTATTTTCAATGACAACATAATATTAAGTACATAATTTTAAACGTCAATCATATTATACACGTCGACAACCCTAGGTCGCTGTCGTGTGTCATTTGACGTCAACGCACCAAAAACGCTGGAAAAAGTACGATCACTGATGATAAGAGAAAGAAAAAATATTACAAGTTGTGAATTTTCATACATTGGTTTAAACACCCTGTTTCAAATCTCTTTCTTTCGTTCAACCCATTCCGTCTAAAGAGTGGAACAAATAAAGAAAGCTAACAGAACGTGTTCCCAAGTCGCTATTCACTGTTGATCCAGGTCAAGAGTCTCGCGGACGCCTAATTAACGCGACACTTGCGCGCGCCCTGTGTATGTCGACTATAGCGTACAGCTATCATAACGTCGATATCGCAGAAAGACGTCGTAACATCCTAACGCGTGACGCCACATGTTAGAGAACTTGAATCTTATTTAGTATTTTACGTAACTTGACTTAACTTATGAATACTCTTTTTATATATTTATTGGCCTATTTACGTTTAAAATGAAAAATAAAATACAGCAGCGAATGAAGGCGTGATGATATGTATGTATGAAACTATTTAATACAATTTATTATTTATTTTATTCAATAACTGGGATAAAAACTATTTCATCCATTCAATATTTATTAAAAAAAGCGCTTTTATTTCCTTTCACATACATACATAACATCACGCCTTCATTCCCAGAGCGGGGTAGGCAGAGCTACAGAAATGCCAACTCTAAAAAACTTGTTGATAATTCTGTACCCACATTTTGCACAAGTAGGGTAAGGTGTTCACCAGTGTATTAGTGACAGGTTGCAAGCCCATCGCCTAACAGTACTACCAGCCTTTATTCCTTTTACATACATACATACATAACCTCACGCCTTCATTCCCAAAGTGGAGTAGGCAGAGCTACAGAAATATCAACTACTCTAAAAAGACTTCTTGATAGTTCTGTAACCACATTTTGCTTCATCAGGCCAAGATGTTTCCCAGTGTATTAGTGACAGGTTGCAAGCCCATCGCCTAACAGTACTACAAGCCCTTATTTCCTTAGTCTCCTCTTACGACATCCACGGGAAGACATGGAGTGGCACTATTCTAACCCGGCAACCACACGGAATTCCTTTTATACTTTGATAGTAAGAGAGCTAAGTGAATCCTCTCTGCCTGAAACACTTGTCCCGCGAATTATCCGCACTATGCCGCGGAGATAAAGAGCCCATTTCCCGCTCAAGCCTGCTGCTCACTATTATTAGGAAAATTCTGACTTATTGCCTCAATGCGACTGCTTTTAGTTGACTTGGATGTTTGGTGCAAGTGATGAGAGTTGGGTAACTTAAAATAAATAATAAAGATCTATTTGTTGGGGCTATATTGTCTGCCATAATTATTTTTGTTCATAATAATAATAATCACAGGACAATGTCACACAAATTGACCTAGTCCCAAACTAAGCTCTAGACTTGTACAATGGGTACTAGACAACGATAAACATACAGTACAATCCGTTTATTATGACATCGAAAGGAATTGACAAACACGTCATAATAAGCGGACGTCATACAAAACGTTTTGTGAAATGAAAAACCTTTTTTAAAAATCATTGAGTTTGTCGAATGACCCGCGCCAAATTCCTTTGCGAGACATGAGTTAGATTCTCCATTTTCTAATCTGCATAATAAATAATCGACTGTCCCTACGTAAACTATCGAAAGTGATTTTTTTCAAAAAAAATATTATGCCTGCATTGGACTTCTAAAACCTTATATTTTCGACCCTATTAAAGAAAACTACAAAAAACATGTAAATAACCCAAAATTCGCGACGTAAACTATCTAAGCTACGTACAATTTCCGAAGTAAATCATCGAAACTTAAGTTTCGATTCTTTACGCGGGAACGATTAACGTAAGAACGAGACGAATATACCACTATCGCTAGTTCACGATGGACTGCGCCGTCGTCAGTTTGTAGCGAGCGGCTGTAAGGATAACTCCAGTGTTAACGCGTGTTAAGTGATGTTGATTTGTTTTACTGCCATCTAAAATGAGTAATAACTACAAATATAATACTTCAAGGTCTAAGAAAATGATCGATTTAATAAATAGGGATAATAACGCTGAACTCAGAACAGAAGAACTCAGTGAGGAAATACCTACAGTCGGTAAGTTTTGATGTTTTTTTTATTACATTATTTTCCTTTATTTATAATGTGATTTTTAAGACCATATTGTGTGAAATATCTGCTTTAATTGTATAAATAATGTTAATTATGACTTTATAACAATGTAACGACGTAAAATATTGAAAGTGGTAGTTTCGATAGCTTACGTCGGAATTATAATTGGACGACGTATCGGAAGTGGTTGATTCGATTATATACGTTGAAATTTGAATTCTGTCATCTATTGAAACTGGTAGCTTCGATACTATACGTTGAAATTTAAATTAATCCTTATATTGAAGCTGGTAGTTTCGATACTTTACATTGGACTTTAACTTTGAAGTTATTTTGAAACTGTAGATACGACATGCTGCTACATGCTGATATTTTATTTATTTTGGAAAATGATGTTTAATATGTATACAATAATTATGATTGTGATTTTATTATTGAACATACTTAATGAAATATTAATATATTATACCTTTATCTTTATTTTTACACAATGTACTTTAAGATAGTTATGGATTATTAGTATTTACTTAAGTGTTGTTTTTTGTATATATTTTTAATATTAATTTAGATTTTTATTATACGTGTAGGTACTTAGAAAATACGTAGGTACGTAATATTCATGAACTCAGTTATTTACTAATAAGCAAGTTTTGTTTCAGAGTCACCATTACCAGCTGATTGCAACTTCGGAGATGCGGAATGGGCCGCCTTAGAAGGAATAATTGAAGAACTGTCGTCGGATAAACACTGGGAAGCCATAGAGTCCGCTCATCAACATCCAAAATCGCCAGCTTCAGTTCGGCCGGAGCCAGTTGATTTAAATAGCTCCGATAGAACACCTATGCCGGACCCCATACGACATTTTGAAATTCCAGAAGAAAATCCAACTAAGAACTTGTACCCCAACATCTCTAGCTCGTGCTCTTCATTTAATGAGTTATTACAAGGAGTCGTACAAGGACAAGCCGAACAAGGACAGGTAACGCCTATGAATAGTCCGAAGCCAGCTGCTGGTATTAATTCTGCCGTAACTGTTTCGGAATGCGATTCGCCCACTATTAGTAATAAGTTATTGCAAAGACCCGTACAAGGACAAAATAGCATACAGGTAACGCCTATCAATAGTCCAAGGGCAGTAGCTGGTGTTGATTCTGGTGTTACTGATTCGGAATGCGATTCGCCTAGTAGTAATAATGAGTTATTGCAAGGACCCGTACAAGAACAAAATATCATACAGTCAACGCCTGTAAGTAGTCCGAGGCAAATAGCCAGTGTCGATTCACTTGTAACTGTTTCGGAATGCGATTCGCCAAGTACCACTAATAATTTAAACAAAAAGCGACAGACAACTTTTAAATCAAATCCTGGTAAGAAGAGGAAACGCTGTACTAACGAGTGGAAAGATAATAAAAGGAAAGCTCTTTTAAATGCTGGTCGCGAATACATTAATAGAAAAGGAAAAGTGACAAAAGAAAAGACATTGCGCCCACCTTGTGCCAGTACGTGTAAACTGCGTTGTTCTGTAAAATTTAACACTGAGACCCGCCTAAACATACTAAATAATTATTGGCAACTTGGCGATCATACAAAACAGTGGGAATACATTAATAAATTTACAAAGAAAAACGTTAAAAAAAGAATGACGACTGAGGGCCCTTCTAGGCGAAATTATACTGTGAAGTATTTTTTACCTTTACCTTCTGCGGAACAATCATCGCCCTACAATTCTGACCAAGTTTGCTTCAAAACTTTTATGAACACATTGTGTATAAGTGACCAAACTGTGCGTACTGCCCATGCTAAATTAAATAAAGAAGGGATTACTGAGTCCGACACCAGGGGAAAACACCTAAACCATCCCCGAGTTATTACCCAGGACATGGTAAAGAGTGTATGTGACCATGTTGCGTCTTTCCAGCCAGTCGAGTCACATTATACACGACAAAATACTAGTAAGCTCTATCTAGACAACAATTTAAGCATGCATAAAATGTTTCTGTTATACAAAGAATGGGATCAGCTTGTAAACTATGAATGTAAGGCAGAAACATTGCGTCACTACACTGACATAGTTAATGAACACATGAATATTGGGTTCTTTGTCCCAAAGAAAGATTTGTGTGAAAAATGTCATACTTTTGCCAATGAAGCGTCACCAACTGAAGATCAAGTGAAATCTCATTCTGATCACATTGAAAATAAAAATATAGCCAGACAATTTAAGCAGAATGACAAAACTATTGCCGAAAATTTTCCTGAAATAGTATGTGCTACGTTTGATTTTCAAAAAATCTTAAATTGTCCACATGGAGATGTTGGTCCACTTTATTATAAGCGAAAACTGTCAGTGTATAATTTCACAGTATTCGACACAGCCGAAAAAGAGGGTTCTTGTTATATGTGGACGGAAACTACAGGTAGGCGAGGAGCCAACGAAGTCAGCAGTTGCCTAATGCTGTTCATGCAGGCTCATGCTGCAAAAGGGGCAACTACGTTTTTACTCTGGTCTGACAATTGTGCCGGGCAGAATAGAAACAGAGTTGTGTACTCAATGTATATGCATTTGTCAAAGGCCTTGAATGTCGATATAACCCATCGATTCTTAGAAACTGGTCACACCCAGAATGAAGGTGACAGTGTGCATGCTCTTATAGAAAGAGAATCAAAGGGAAAATTTATTTATACTCCCGACCAGTGGTATGCATTGGTACGATGGGCGAAAACTAATGGCAAACCATATAATGTAATCGAAGTTACTCAAGAAGACATTCTTGATTACAAACCTTTGTTGGATGAGCGTAACTGGAAAAAAGACATGGAAAATAATAACATAATGTGGAACAAAATTAAGGAAATAAAAGTAGAGAAGGATACGCCAAATTGTTTATTTTTTAAATACGATTTCAAGGGACAGCAGCATTGCTTAAATACTGTTGTGGAGACCAGAAGGCGCGGAAAAAGGCTGAACATTAATATAGAATTGAAAATGGCCTACAGTGGTGCTCTTCCTATTACGGAAGCAAAGTACAAAGATCTCATTTGTTTATGCAAGTCAGGAGTAATACCAAAAGAATATCATTCGTTATATAAAAATTTAAAACATAGTGCTAATGCTGATGACCAAGAAGATCTCAGTTGTGATTAAAATATTATTTAGGAAGATTCTATTTTATAATTATCTAAGCGATTTGATCATACTTTTAATATAGGGTCATAGTTATGCCGAAAAGAGCTCCTTTATACACAATAATGTTTTATGTTAATTTCTCTTAGTACCTAAAGTTTATAATAAATCTTAAGATCTTAAGGCTGGTCTTAAAGCTGTACTTTTTTTGCATAGCTATTGGTCTTCGTGTTGTTGTGTTTAAGGAAGACTAAACAATTTATTTACCTACTTACTTTTTCTATTTTTAATTTGAGTTTTTAAACCGGAGCGCGGAACAAAAATTTGTTTTTATTTTTATTTGTTTTTATCATATTTTTGGAGTTTATGTTGTAGTTTTGCCATATAATTGTGATCTCTGTTATTGATCTCTGTAGTTTACATGACTGATAAGAAACAATTATTGTGATAATAAAAGTGATTCCTACTAGAAATACTTGTGATTAGTATAACGCATATGTGATATTAATTAAACTATTTCTATACGTATGCCTTTTATTTCAACTTTCGTTATTGTGGGTACTAGAATAAACAAATGAGTATTGTACTCTATCGAAACTGCTAATTATGGTGATTTTTTCCGGACTAAATAATCGAATTTGTCAGTTTTAATAGCAGTTACTATAAAGTGTCGCGAAGTAAACTATCGAATATGGTAGTTACGATAGAAACGGCAATCGATATTACCAAGTATACTATCAAAAGTGGCACTTTCAATAAAATTAACTCTCGGTGAAGCAAAGGAAACTACCGAAACTGAATTTTCTAAAAAACCCCTGAGTATTTCCATAAACGAACACATTGAAAAAATAGTAGTTATTATATTATTATTTATGTTACTTAACATTTAAACATATCTTTTACTTTTATAGAAATATCGCAAAAACAAACTTTAAACCGCTCTGTTGAAAAGTAGCTCAAATTCAGTTCCGATAGTTTACGTAGGGACAGTCGTTTATTATTGCACCTTTCTCTTCAATTGTAAATGCTTTACGTCGTTGAGATGACATTTTTTTCACAGTAACAAACAAAAAACAATGCGTGACCTTCAAGCGTCAATTACTTACTGAGATTCAAAACAAAAACATTACCGGAGGTGTAAAGAATCATGTCGGTCATTATAACCGGACATAATTTATTTAAAATGGGTCATAATAAGCGACATGTCACTGTAAGGGAAGTCATTATATCCGACTTTTTTATAAAGAATTTTATATGAAAACCAAACTTCATGTTGTACTTACGTCATAATAACCGGTTGGTCAATATAGGCGGAGTCATAATAAACGGATTCTACTGTACTTATATAGAGAAATAAATACTTAAATACTTAGAAAACATCCAAGACCCAGGAACAAATATTCGCCCTTGCTGGGATTTAAACCCAGGACTCCTAACTTCGAAGGCAAGGTCACTACCAATAAGGCTAGCGTGTCAATGTTTTTTAATTTATAATTATCGCAAGTTATAACGTATTTTTTAAGATGCTGTTTCTTATTCAGGTTTTTTTTATTAATCAAACCTAACCTAACCTAACCTTACACGGTTTCAGCGATTAAAATAAATAATTATATCAACAATGACATTATGACCAAAAAAACTATGGGAAATAACGGGCTCCCCTGTTTGATACAGAGACAAACAGACTCTTACTTTAATATCAAAAATAAAGACTTTAAAGTTGAATGAGATGAAGGACTAAGGTTACAGTTTTAAGATATACGATTACCTAAGAAAGAGAGCTAATGTTTTTGACCTGTACAATGCATAGTTCTTTATTTCCTCGTAGAGGCTGAATGGATGGCCTGATTTTGTTGATGATCAAAGTGCCATTATAATTGTCTTAATTGGTGCTTTAGTAACAAAAAGATAATGATAATATTACTTATCTAAAAGAGCGGACAAATATTACAAAGAAATAGAAACAAAGTGTTACACAAAACCGCTTTATCCATTTTAAGATTAAATACGTCTAAACATCTTTAACTTTAGCTTCTACCTTATTCAGTTAATAATTTAGTCGAACATAGACCAAAGGCGGCATTGAAGTTAAAACACGATATGAAATAATAAGTATTCATCATATTAAATAAAATTAACGTTTAATCTTTGGTATTTCTTGACTTTGACGTTTTTCCGTATTGTCAACGTTTTTGACAGTAATGGCAGCGGAGTTAAAAACAATACGAAAACACGTCAAAGGCAATATCGTTCGCCTGACAAACTTAATATGAATCAATATTATCTTTTCAGGTAACCGCCTCCGCCTAAGCCTCCGCGCACGCCTCCGGGCGTGACTCGCGCCGCCTCTGAACCCACGTTCGCGTAATGCAACGTGAAAGGGTAGACAGCGCCGTACGTGCCGCTGCGACAATCTCCGCCGATACAGCCTGAGGAAAGTGGAGCGTTTCGGCTCTAATACTACTATTTTATTACAATATTGTCGTGGCATGGGAAAGTAAAACTATGGGAGTCAGCACAGTAGTCACTTAACGAAGTTACAATTCGAAACTGAATTAGAATCTATTGTTATAGACCTAAGAGCATATCTAGATATTTTTGACCTTGTGTGCGTGTGCTCCCATATATTTATTCCTTTAATGAATTGCTTTCACTCCTTGTTTTAACAAGGTATATTTCACCAATGTCGTATTTAGACAATCACCTTGAACTTATTAGAGAAATGAATCCATGGATATCACACGCAAGGTCAATTGTTCGGCTAAAGAATATTTCCGTGCATGGCGTGAATAAGTTGATAAGTCGAGATAAAAAGTTAGTGAAATTTGTATTTAGAACAAATTGCACATAGTTCAAATTACTTCATTATTTTTCAACGAGTTACCAACGTATTCACGCCAGCCACGGATTTACTCTGGTAGACTAAACAGAAGCACATAGGGTTTGCTCCGCGCGCTTCTGTCAAGTTCTTCCATGTATCTAATGCTGATTGTACTTTAAAATTTTAATAAACTACCCTCCAAGATGTTTTCTTGACATTTCCTCCTTTAAAAGTGTCTAAAAAGAGTATTCACTATCAGGCAGCGTCTTGGCTTTGGGAATGGCTGATATCTATGACCGTTTTTCACCAGCGTCTTCGCGCGTGTCTCTTATGGCTTCAAAAACTAAGATTTCTTGTACAACAATACTAAAATCTTACACTCAAAAAGGTAAATATAATAAGTGTATTGGTGAGTGTTTAATGGCTTAAACATTGGGATTCAAACTCATGAACCTTGGCATATGTTTCGCGACCACGTCACCTACTAAGCTTGTCAACACTACTCGTATTTAATTAAGTTCGCTTATTTCCTATAGCAACTCAACACGTTCACGGACAGTAAAGACTCACTTGATGGGCACAGTTTGCTAAATTTTAATGCTATAGCATTTACGTCCGCGAACGTGTTAATATTTTAACTGTGATGGTAAGTGTTGACAAGAGTTGGCATGATAAGAACCACTTAAGCTTAACTCACCTGGGCTGAAATTGTTCACGGTAAAAACCATTTGTCGTTGACGTGTTATGCTCATGGTATTGTTTTTAACTCGGCTGCCATTACTATCAAGTAAAGAGGATCTATCAATTCGTTGACGATACAGAAATACGTCAAATGCTATATGTTTTTACCCCTGTAGAACAGAGGCCCAGGGCCTCTATTCAGGTGCGTTAAAACGAAATCGTGTTTGACACGTTTAAGAATCGTTTATGTCACAGTCGCCATTATTGTAAATGACATAAGAGTTATCAAAACGTTGACAATACGGAAACAGGTCAAAAACGATATCATTATTACCTTGTAGAATTCCAGCCCAGGGCTGAGCTTTATCGTTTTTGACGTGTGTTCGTATTGTCAAAGTTTTGTTAGCTCTAATTTAATTGACAGTAATGGCGGCCGAGTTAAAAACCATATCGTAACACTTCAAAAACAATACGAGTATAGTATATCTGAAGTTAAATAGAGGTCCAGTTATTGTGTGATGTTCCTTTAATGAAATCACTTCACTTCGTCGTTTGTCAATTTTAGATGCATCTCTTTAAGGTCCTGCGCATATACAACGAAGCGCAGCGATTTTTTCACTGCCAAAGCATCATCGTCTTTGGACGTGTTGAAATAAAATCGAAATTAATTAACTCCCTAAATAATCTCCATACATCCAAAGACGATAATGCTTTGGCAGTAGAAAAGTCTCAACGCTGTTCTTCGTTGTATGTAGGTCGGCCTCAATTCGGTATGTAAAATGTGAGAGATACAGGTCGGGTATTTTGGCAAATTCTGCCAAGTTAAACCTGTATTACTAGCCTATTTGCCTATTTCAACGTAGAACCTAGTCGAAATACATTACGCTACATCACTAAAGGTCTGAGTGACGAGGTCAGTCACTGAAACACACTAAGACAGGGTTCTACGCATCTACACGTTATGCCCATTTCAAAATAAATGTTTTTTTTATTTATTCTAGTTGGTGACAACGCCAGCGGGACCCGTGTTCATATCCCGGTAAGGGCTGATATTTCTGTGATGAACATGAGTATTTGTTCCTGAGTCTTGAATGTCTTCTTAGTATGTATTTCTCTATGTAATGAAGTTTATCGTTAACTAGTACAAGCCTACTGAGATTTTTCGTTGTTTTTTTTTCTTAATTTATTAGTATCTGAATGAATTACATGTGGTGATTAAAATAAATAAATAAATATCAGGGGACAATCTCACACAAATTAATCTAGCCCCAACCTAAGCTCTAGGCTTGTACTATGGGTACTAGACAACGATAAACATACTTAAGAGAGAAATACATACTTAAATACATAGAAAACATCCAAGACTCTGGAACAAATCCGCCCTTACCGGGATTTGAACTCAGGACAGGCAAGGAAGGCAGTGGCCTTCGGAGGCAGGGTCACTCCCAACTAGGCCAACGTGTCGTCATAAATCTATTACTACCTTCATCACGATGTAGAAGTGTTTTCAAGTTTGACTTGCCAATATAATCTAAATAGAACACCACAAAAATGGCTTTTCCTCAAGGAAAACCGGCTCCAAAAAGCTAGCATAAGCCACAAAGCACCGTTAATCTGATTAGCATTGTCAATGAACAGTCCGATTGGTAATGATTCAGCTGGCAGATTTTCGAGTTGCATCCCGGAATATATTTATGGTAAGGTTTTTTTTGGTAGTGTGGAGAAGGTAAACATGTGCCACCTGGTGGTAGGTATGTGTGCTGCATGGCTTTTGACAGGTCATGATTGATAAAAATGTTATTGGCCACTCTTCACACCAGAACACAGCAGTTTGAACACTGCTGCGTGGAATCGGGGTAAGCGAGTAAGTTAGTTGTGCTCAACCTGCACTAAAACATTAGTAAACATCTTGGCCTGATTGTGGAAAATGTGGTTACAGAATTATAAAGAAGTCTTTTTAGAGTTGTTGGTATTTCTGTAGCTCTGCCAAAACCCCACTCTGGGGATGAGGGCGTGATGTTATGTATGTAAGTTCCTAGGTTTATACTGTTTGACCGAAAATGTAAAACCTAAGCCTAAACTCACACATCAATCAAACCGGCACTTAGCTAAAACCGGTCTAATGTCAAGACCCCAATTATAACCCGTGTTAGACCTCATTAATTACAGTAATTAATTACCAGAGACAGGCCGAAGGGTAGAAGCAGCCCTGGACGATGTGGGCGGGGCGCTGATTGATTCTCAATTGTTTTCGAAAAATACCGCGCGCCAATTGGTCGATGGATTCGAGATAATTGGCTAGGGTTGTCAGTGGTATTTATAATTTTATATTTATTTTACCTCAAAATGTTTAAAATATGGTTTACGATGTATAATACTAATCAATATTTTTTGGAAAACGCTGTCAAATAAATGGAGAAAACCATGTCAAATTTAATTAAAATATTCTTTGGTTATAAGGAACCACCTTAAAATTCCGAAGAGTCATAATTCCGAATATTCATTTGTCCGAATTATCTTTTTTCCTTAAACGTTACGTTGAAGATATTTTAAATAAAATGGATAATTTACTTGCTATATGTAGGCAACGTTAAGTTTGATTTATAAGCGATATCAAACATAAAGTGTTATAAAAAAATGCATTCGGAATTATGATCAATACGGAATTATGAAAATTCGGAATTATGTACCCTTCACAAATATATTTGTGAATTGCAATCTTAACCCTTTTCAAGTCCCGCTTAGTCTAATTAAGTGGAACAGTTGCTGAATACAACTGCGCAAAGCCGGCAACTTGTTCGATCCTGCTGCGCTGTAAGTGAATCAAACGTTTGGAAGCGCACAAAGGTTCGGTTTTCGTTTTCATTAACTCCAATAAATCTACTTTGGAGCTAGTAGTTGCATGCCGTCTTTAGCATGATTTAGTAGGCGTGCGAGTAACTTGATGGCGGTAACTCAGCATCAAATGGTCTGTTTTTTTGCACATTGGTTGCGAAAGCATTGCGATTAAAATACGAGCATTGTTAATAATGATGTCAACAAAACATACCAGTTAAATTACTTGCCTATGTAGCATCAACATAAGACTGCACGAATTTATAGACGTACCTGAAAAAGAAACAATTGTTAAGTATAAATGCACGAGGACAAGTCTTAAAACTGAATCATATTCCTAAATTGACATCATTTTGCGTAACTAAAAGATGAATGTCAGAAACAGTTATCAAAACATTATAACACTTATTAGTTTTTGAAACACTTAAAGTTTTATTCACTGTAACTGCTGCATTTACAACAGTCATAGTATTCTGTATAAAATTAGGAATGTTTTTAAACTTAACGTTGGAATTTATCTTACTTATTAGAGTTGGTCTTAAGCCAAGTGGCTCATTCAAGGCGCAAGTATTTAAGGAAACAATTGAACAAATAAAGGAAGTTGCTTTTGTTGAAAAGTAAACGCTTGTTGTAGAAACAAGGTTTGGATTACTGACGATAAAAGTCGGTAATACCGTGCTATGAGAAACTACAGTTTAAAGTTAAAGAAGCTTAAATCTGTTAGGTGTTAAAAATCCTATTTTTAAAGATTTTGAGAGTTACAAGTTGTTACTTTACTTCGCAGCCTTGTCAGTTACGATGACGTTGACAATTATTTTACTAGAAGCATTGAACTAGAAAAGCATAAAAGACTTCGTCACACAAAGCTGTCACATTAGCCACAATGTTTCGTGTCGTTAGATTTAAGTCGAATATATCTCCAGTAATCACAGTAACATACAACCGGCCAATTAAGTACTCGCGCGAGCAACTTGCCTGCTGTAAAGGCAGCACGGTCGCTAAATAACTAAATTAGCCGCACCCGCCCGCCTTAAGAAGCCCTGATTTGCGTTATCAAAGAGCGAGTAATCCGATTTCCGCCTCCGTTGTCCGCGCCGCGACAAGTGGACTGCTTTAAAATAATACCGGGTTCGCTTCCCGGCGGACCATTTAAATATGTACATAATAGATTATTGAATTAAACAAAAGGAGAATTACTATTTGAATTGAGTTTTTAGATTTTGAGTTCTGTTTTGCCGCTGTCTTTAAGTAATTTCAGACGCGCTTATGAAAAAGGTGTATTTATTTATTCGTAACAATAGTTCAAAAGGGTGTTTTTTTTTTCAATATTGTATGTATGTAAACTTTTTGTTGCACATGAACAATATTGTATGTAACGAGTTGCCTTAGTAACTCAAGTTTCTATTCAAAACAAACCAATCCAATGAAACATTACATACTTACCGACTTACCGAAACATTAAAAATAAACTATTTCGTTAAGCAAATTTTATTTATTTTTCTTCTTATAAATAACTTTTCTTTGTACTAAAATAACTTTTAAATAATCAATGCTGCTTTAAATCTCAACTCTATCCACAAACCAAAAATCCTTTCACTTCTCTGAAAATAAAAATAAAATAAATATCACAGGACAACGTCACACAAATTGATCCAGTCCCAATCTAAGCTCTAGACTTGTACAAACAAAGACACTGTTAACTGACCACTACTGACTTAATTACGTTGCGATAAGGTTTGTGTTTGATTGTAAATGTATGGTTAACAGTGCCTTCGATTCTATTATGTTGTGACTTTTCACACGAATATTTTCGTACTAGATACTTTCCCGCGTACCATTTAAAAAATTCATAGAACACCCCTTATCTAACAAAAAAACCACATCAGTTAAGGGCCCTACAGCCCGATAATTTGGGCGGTTCCGGTCCAGGCAAGATGGCGGGCAATTTCCGGCTCGCACTTTGCGGGCGTGCAGTTGACGCGCGCGTCTTGCGGCGTAATTGGTTGGCGCGTCACTCGGCGACCTTAAGTGGGAATACAGAGTGTTTTTATTGTGGGAGAATATTGATTCGCGATTGTTTTCAAAGTGATGGGTTTTTGTTATTGGCGTGTTCGTTTGGTTGGGAGGGATGAAATGCGAATGAAAGTGGAATGACTGAGTTAACACTATGATTATAATCAAAAGGTTTATAGGTTGTCTCTCGATCCATTTTTACATACTTACAAGTTTATACCGAAGTCTCGGTGCGTGAGTCAAACTCGCACTTTACCGGCTTTATAATGTTTCACAACTGATTTATAGCTAAAAATGTACAAAGAGTTACAGTCCCTTCAACTTCGCAATGTATAGCGAATTATCACATGCGTTTTGACACCATTAAAATAATTACCGAATAATTCCGTTTCATTTCTCCACACTCTCAAGTGTCCCGTATCCGCGGCCAGTCTACCGTTGGCTATAAAATAGTGTGTTATCGTGGGGCTCCAGGGGACACCGCGGGCGCCCGAGCGCGCTATCGCGCCGCGCAGGCTCCCGCCCGGCCGGGCGTCAGACGCATTGTTATTATGTACGATAAACATACAAGTGACATTTAATTCTTTTCAAGATTATGTAGTCGAAAAAGGAACACCCTTTATTGGACAAAAATTCATAAATTCAAAGCTCTATAGATTTTAAATAGCATTGAACAATGGTCACCTACAGAAAAAGTTACGTAATGTTATGGTATAATGTTATTCAGCGTGTAAATTTCTTACAGGAATATATTTTATCCACATCATGTGAGATAGATAGTAACTTTTATTATCAAGGTGTAGTTTTTTGTTTTAGTAGCTTTGCCGCTTTAACGCCTTTTACATATTATTGCAGCAGTTCAAACACGACATTAAAGTGACAGAGCACCAAAGTGAGCTACTTATAAGACCGACTATACGCGTATAGTACAGTCGAGTTCAAAAATATATAAACACTTTAGTACATACCTTGTAGCTTTTATCTCTGTGATAATTTCATACGGGTAGGCTGAGCTACAGAAATACCATGACATTCTAAAAAGACTTGTTTATAATTCTTTAACCACATTTTGCACCTTGCAGTAGGCTTAAATGTTTCCTAGTGTATTTGTGTTAAAACACAAGCAAACATTGCAAAATGCATTAAAAAAAAACATAAAAGCGATGTTTCCTGACTTGATACAAATGTTCATTATTTTCTATCAGTGTTAAGAAAAATTGATCATAAGAGTCCATTTTGGAAAAATATTACCACATTTTGCACAATCAGGCCGGGACCCCGTGCAGGGTCCGTCCGGATCGCTACCACCATCTTATCCATAAACCACCCGCCAAGCAACAGTGTTTGCATTTTTGTGTTTCGATGTGGGCATAAGACAACCGGTGAAATTACTAGCATAGAGGCATTCCATCTTGGTCCTTAGGGTTTGCAACGCATTTGATGTCTTAGGATTGTAGTCTTGAGAATTCAAATGTCTATGGGTCTCAGATTCCACTTACCATGAGTTGACCTGAGTGCTCATGTGCCTTCTTCTTAACATAAAAAAAGAAGTTTATTAGTGACAGGTTGCAAGCCCATCGCCTAGTACTATAAGCCCTTATTACCTTAGTCGCCTCTAACGACATCCACGGGACATGGAGTGACACTATTCTAACCCGGCAACCACACGGGGTTCAATCTCATATGGCAGTTTAAACACGACGTTAAATAAACAAGGTACTAAAGTGTGATATTTTTGAACTCAACTGGGCCTCTATTCAACTACGTTATAACGATATCGTTTTTGACCTGTTTCCGTATTGTCAACGTTTTGATAACTCTTATGTCATTTACAATAATGGCGACTGTGACATAAACGATTCTAAAACACGTCAAACACGATATCGTTATAACGCAGTTGAATAGAGGCCCTGTACACGCGATTATAACCACCGTTCAACATTTCCAGACAACTTTTCCTCAGCTCCAAATGTGGCCTTACCTCAGCTTTAAAAACAATATAGCATCACTATATTGAATTCTCACAAACTGTGAATTATGCCCCAATACCCGTATAAGTCCGTTTTATGACCTCCGGATCGTCGCTGTATAAATGTTTATAACGCCGGATCAGGGGCTGTCTATTGGAGACTACGACCTTATTCAGAGATTTGCCAGATTTGTTGGGAATTGGAAAACGGTGACAGGAAGAAATGAAACGTCTTGCGAAATGCGTCATGCGTCAATGTGGCGCTAACGTACGAAAATCTTTAAACAAAATGATACAGTTTTGAGTAGGTCATTGCCCGTGGTCCACCTAATTAGTTCACCTCTGTGGATTGCGGAGACTAAACTGGTTAAAACCTATAGGTAGGTTTAGGTCATGTTAGTTCTTCAGGGGGCCCGAAGGGCCAAAAAACCTCAGAAATAGGAGCTCCGCGATACCGGAGCTCCGTCGACTCGGTTACGGGGTACTAAAAAGTCCAGGTGAACTAATTAGGTGGACCACGGGCAATGACCGTTTTGTTGAGAGGATGGTACTTAAAGATAAAATATGGCAGAGTTAGCCATTTTCAAAATCGACAAAATGTATAGGATTAACGCAAGCTGAGACCGAAGCCAAGATCATGCGTTCGCTAACTAGCGTTTCTATTCGTTTTGATTTTAAATCAATCGCGTCACCGGTAATGGGTAGGTACATGGACCAAAAAGTTGGCCACGCTAACTCACGCATAATCTATAAAACTTTTCAGTAGTGTGACGAAAGTTAGCTATACAATTTTAAGGATACTATTTCGTCGCACATTCGGAACTTTTACGTCATCTTTGCTTGTGTGGTTAACTGCGCTTAACTAAGGTTCATATTTTTGGTCATACGAAAAGTCACGTGATCTAGTGACGCGATTGGTTTAAATACTTCTCCACTCTATACAGCATTTCGACTCGATAGTAAACAGAAACGTTAACAGCGTTTGCATCATTTGACGACACGTTGGTCTAGTTGGGAGTGACCCTGCCTCCGAAGCCAGCGGACCCGGGTTCAAATCCCGGTGAGGGCAGATATTTGTGTGATGAGCATGAGTATTTGTTCCCGAGTCTTGGATGTTTTCTATGTATTTAAGTATGTATTTCTCTATCTAAGTATGTTTCTCGTTGTCTAGTACCCATAGTACAAGCCTAGAGCTTAGTTTGGGACTAGGTCAATTTGTGTGAGATTATTACCGTTTTTTGTTATCTTAGCTAGTAACTGGCCCGTTTCATGTGTTGGTAATTGGCTGCTTTGTTTCGTAAGAGTGTAAGTAAGTAACTAAACTCATTATTGCACAAAAATATTATAGTGTGACCAAAAATGGCACTTACAGAAAGATAATGTATGTACAAAGGCGAACTTATCCTTTTTAGGGATCTCTGCCAGTTAACCTCGGAATGAATGATTAGTAATGGCATAGCAAGGTAAACACGGACAAGCTCCTGACGGTTGGTAAGTTCAGTTTTATTGACAATATAGCTGGATTGATCAAAAATGTGTACAATTTGCTAATTCCGATACTTAAATACTAAAACGATAATTATTATTTTTAGCGCAAAGTCCGACACATGTACCTAACATTAATTTTCTGTATTTCCTGTTCTTCAGATAGTATTTGTTAATTGTATTATTAACTATTATTACAATAATCAAAATTGTTCTAATATTAAATGTGGGTATTTTGTGTTTACTTTTATTTGTACGAGAATTACGACACGTGACCCTGCCTCCGAAGCCAGCGGGCCCGGGTTCAAATCCCCGTAAGGGCAGATATTTGTGTAATGAGCGCGAATATTTGTTCCCGAGTCTTGGATGTTTTCTATGTATTTAAGTATGTATTTCTCTATATAAGTAAGTTTATCGTTGTCTAGTACCCATAGTACAAGCCTATTGCTTAGTTTGGGACTAGGTCAATTTGTGTGACATTGTCCTGTGATATACATATATATATTTAGTAAATTTCCTTGACTGTACAACAATATTATTTGAACCCGACAAGACGCAATCTAAACCAAAGATAACCCAGTCCCGATCAAAGACTAGTGCGGCCCCTATAACCATCGACAGTGGAATAAAATAAAATAAAATAATAAAATTCCCATTTGGCGCGACATCAGGATCGCACGTTCGCGCCTCATTCCGTCGCCGGGCAACGGCACGTCGCTCGTTATGGGGTAGGGCTGGGACGTATATCGATGACATGATGTCGATAAATTAAATGTGTAATTTATAAACCGTTTTTAAGTATATGTTATAGTTTACAGAGATCAATAATTTTATCTAAATAAAATAATTGACTGCAACGTTATTAAGTGCGCGTGAGGATTATTTACATTCATTAAATATTGCTAAGTTGCTGCGTTATTAACTACTGCTTTCCTACAGCCAATACGAATAACAGTTATGATCTCTTTTAACTTCGTAGTTTATTTTAACGCGTCACATAAATTGAAGCCGAGTTGATTTTAAACCTGTAGTAGGCTTTGCCCTTAAAATTAATGACGTCTATAAGCAACGGTAGGTACTACAATTAGGTCTGTCTGCTCGTTTGCATTTAATAGCTATAAATAAATAACCAAGGTATCATTGTTTTCGACTTTCAGTACAGTCTGTTAAATGGTTTTTTTACCTATCTACAAAAAGTGAACATATTTTAAAAATATGACAAAAATAAACATTCTGAGTTAAACAAACTTAAAATCATTCGCTACATCTACGATTTATTTTCTACTATTAGTATAATTATATCAAAATACTTTTAACAATTGTTTTGCAACAAAACCTTCTTTTAAAAAATAAAATGTTTGCCAAAAATAATTAAGCATCGACATCGATAGTCTCCACCAAACTAAAGCCGACGCATCTTAAAAATGCCCATCAGCAGCGCGCGACCGCACGTCCCGCATTCCCGGTATATTGGCATATCTACCCGACAATATACTATATATATCGCGTGCCATATTGGCATATCTCCGCGCCGATATCTTAGAACAATGCGGACTTAGTAAGGGTTAGGGAATTTAGAAATTGGGGCGGTGGTATTTTTCGGTTTTGTTGACAGGTAGAGTAATTTGGTTCTTTAAAATATTTTTGTATTGGAAAGGTTTAGCTGGAGTTTTTATCGTAATCGCAGTTATGTTTTTTACTGATTGAGACATTAGTTTACAGGAACATTGAACATGGAAATATTACTTGTTGTGCACATTCAATATTTGTTTCAATAAAATTATTCTAAGTAATAGATTTTGAATCTTAAATATATTTTTTTACATATAAAGCTTAGAGGTTGATTCTAAGTTAAATTAAAGAGATTATATTTCTGATTAATTAGCCTTTGTATTTTTGTACGTATTTGTACATGATTATGTATACACATGCAATTACTAAAATAAATTTGTATCTTATAGTATTATTATTATTTATTTCATTTTTTACTTTATAAATCTTATTTATGTATTTATTTTGGGGATAACAAACAATTGTACACTGTAAATTTCTGGCTAAGGTTACAATAAAAGTTAAGTTAATATACAATCAACGTTTTCCACATTTAACTTGTTTATAATAGGTTGCTCAAAGTGGGATATAATAATATAATAAAAATGATTAGTATGTAGTTATTTGCGTTATTCAACTGTCAGAAAATAGTTAATAATATTGACAAGGTGGTTACTCGGTCTCCGCGTCTATTTATACTATAATTTCATCACACCACGAAGTATAAATCGATACTCGCCCCATCCCTACGCGTGCCATCTCCATTTGCCAGTTGACTGCAGCCTCACAACGCACAGTTCACTTATTTACTTTATGGACCGGGAGCTTGCAGCATTTATTGGTTGCATTTTTTGTTGACTACTTCAGTTAAATTTCATATATTTTGTCGTTTTTCGTGTGTTTTGTCGTCGTCTAAATAATGCAATTTGCAATGTATATTGGTTTATAAATAAGGTATAGACAATGCTTAAATAATCTAATAGATAAAATACATTTGTTACAATATTTAAGTTCGCCTTTGAACATCTTTTTATTTTAATTAATTGTATTGTATTGTTTTTTTTGTACAATAAAGTGTTTACATACATACATACATACATATTTAAACAATATCATATCGATTTAGAATGAAAATCAAAGAGTCTGTTTAGTGTTAAGTCATCATAAATTTACTATAAAAAACTGCGTAAACGGTGTTAACGTTAACGATTAGCGATTACCTTTTCAATAAAAAATCTTCAATTTTGTGATTTGTGAAAAAACAAAAATATTGCCATACATTTCTCATTTGTTAAAAGTACAAGTAAATAAAAGTACATACATACATAACATCACGCCTTCATTCCCAGAGTGGGGTAGGCAGAGCTACAGAAATACCAACAACTCTAAAAAGACATGTTAATAATTCTGTAACCACATTTTGCACAAGTAAGCTGAGATGTTTACTAGTGTATTAGTGACAGGTTGCAAGCCCATCGCCTAACAATACTAGAAGCCTTTATTCCTTTAGTCGCATCTTACGACATCCACGGGAAGACATGGATTGGCACTATTCTAACCCGGAAACCACACGATGTCTATGCTTAAATAAAAGTGCTTGGATAAATTAATATCAAGAGGCAATAACCTTTTGCCGTAGACAATTATAAACGAAATCCTACTCGAGCTCCCGCTCTAGGAGTATTCTAAGTATTTGGACCCATTTCCCTATACGACGCAGTACTCGGCACTTGATTGGTGACATTATGGAAATTTAAAATTCCATAGTTGATGGGTTTTGGCAAAATTTAATTTACAGGCCTTTTTGACGTTATTTAAGCTGTATCGCTAGTCATAGGTTGGTATATCACTACGTTTCAGGCAGGCATTCTACGTCCAATAACGAAAAAATAAACAAATTAGTTTAATTTACAGTCTCAGGATTGCAGTCTTAGGGTCTCAGATCTCATTTAGTTTAACATTGTGCGGTCGTTTGTTTTCTCTATGTAATTTCAAAAACGATAAATTTAAAAATAGGACAAAATACTGAGTACCAATTAAATTATGAATACAGAATTAAAAAAAATAAGGATATATCTAATTGTTACTGCATTTCATTCACTTGCTTAATTTATAGACCAACTTACTTTTTTCAACTTGTTTAAGTTTAATTTATGTCTAATCTACTTAATATTTATATATGTCATAATTGAGTCTTACAGAGAGATGTTAATTTACGAGTCTCTGTCTACCGAGGTACATTTATGTCATATCTTTTAGTTGCTTCTACCATACAGGCTTGCCTAGGGTGGGGACTAGTAGTTATTCCCTCGGTCCTTGTACCTTCACTCTGTAAGAGATATGTACCTATTTTTCTAATGTGTTTATTGTATACTAAGTGTTTGTATTGGTGGACTTACACGCTAACGTAACAACATGTACAGCCAACAACTTAACACTCACACGAGCATCACAGACAGAACAATGCAAATAAGAACAAAAGGAGTTCCACGGAACTACAGGAAAAGATGAGGGTTAACCCAGCTTATAGTTATAAAATATGGGTATTTTTACCTGTTTTATGGTCTTAGATAACGGGTGTAAAAAGTGGTGATTATGGGGTTTTTTTATGGGTGTTGAAAAGTTGGTTTGTCGTTTGTTTATCACTTCAAAGTGTAGTTGAATGAATTAAAATTATTTCTAATGACCTACTGTAACTTCTGCTGTAAATTTAGTGTTACTTTAATTGCGTGTATGTACGTTAATACTACCGTGATATCTGAGAAGGCAGCGAACTGCATGACTATAAAATCAGCATTTTTAGGGTTCCGTATCCAAACGGTAAAAACGGGGTCCTATTACTAAGACTCCGCTGTCTGTCCGTTCGTCTGTCCGTCTGTCCGTCCGTCTGTTTGTCTGTTACCAGGCTGTATCTCATGAACCTTGATAGCTAGACAGTTGAATTTATTCACAGGTGATGTATTTCTGTTGCCGCAATAACAACAAATACTAAAAAAATAGTTTAAGTATTACAATAAACATTTAATTGGGTCTCCCATACAAAAAACGTACTTTTTTGCCGTTTTTTGTTCGGTATTAATAACGGCAACTGGTAGACGCTTGAAATATTCCAGAATATTTGGTGACATATTCACTTTTATTAAAATAAAATAAATTAAGGTGAGCTCTTATAACTAACGAGATTTTTTGCTGTTTTTTTTATATTTATATTATAGTGTCTAATGTTTTATAGATACGGAACTCTTCGTGCGCGAGTCCGACTCGCACTTTGTCGGTTTTTTAGGGTTCCGTAGCCAAATGGCAAAAAACGGAACCCTTATAGATTCGTCATGTCTGTCTGTCTGTCCATCCGTATGTCACAGTCACTTTTTTCCGAAACTATAAGAACTACACTGTTGAAACTTGGTAAGTAGATGCATTCTGTGAACCGCATTAAGATTTTCACACAAAAATAGAAAAAAACCCATAAATTTTGGGGGTTCCCCATACTTAGAACTGAAACTCAAAAAAAAAATTTCATTAAACACATACGTGTGAGGTATCGTGATAGGTCTTCAAAAATGATATTGAGGTTACTAACATAATTTTTTTTCTAAACTGAACAGTTTGCGCGAGAGACACTTCCAAAGTGTTGAAATGTGTGTAACCCCCCTGTAACTTCTAAAATAAGAGAATGATAGAACTAAAAAAAATATATGATGTACATTATCATGCAAACTTCCACCGAAAATTGGTTTGAACGAGATCTAGTAAGTAGTTTTTTTTTAATACGTCATAAAAACATTGATCAAAGCTACAACGAACTTTTATATTATGTTACTTGCTGCTACGGAATCCTTCATGGGCGAGTCCGACTCGCACTTGGCCGCTTTTTTTTATTTTATGTGGTTACCAATAAGGATAGAACGCTTTCACTACGACGTTACAGTTAGCCGCCTTGCTTGGTATTACGGCTGAACAATCATTATAAATCTTACTTATACAAATGCGACAGTTTGGATGGATGGATGTTTGTAACTCTATCACGCCAGAACGGCTAAATGGATCTGGATGAAATTTGGAACAGAGATTATAGTCTGGAATAGCTTATAGCTACTTTTGTCTCGTAAAATGAACGGTTCCTGAGGAAAGAGGAAATTACCTAGAGCCAAAGTTAAGTCTAGGCAAGTCCAAGATTCTAGAACAAAAAGAGCTACTCATTACACAATTTTTTGTTATTACTGGGAATCGAACTCACTACGAACTAGGCTAACCAATCTTTACACCGCTGATCGTTGAGTTAAGGCAGGTAGCAATGTATGGCTTAAGCCGGTTAAGCCGAGGCTTCCCCTAATTCCGAGGGTTTTTTAAATGGTATTGTTTGTCAGTTAGTTTTGCATGGTCGTTAAAGATAACCTGCTAATGTTTTGGAGCGGGCGATGGATCAATGAAAATGACTATTTTAAATAGTTATTCCAAACAAGATTTTGCGCGCGACTACGTAGTCGTTTATTGCTATTCCCTGGGGAACAGTTAAATTTTTCTGAATTATAATTAGCCTATGACCTATTCCAGACTATAATCTATAACTGTGCCAAATTTCATCTCGATCTATTCAGCCGTTCTGGCGTGATTGAGTAACAAACATTCATCCAAACTTTCATATAATCTGTATCCAGTATTTATGTAGGTATTTGAATGTATTATTTTTATTATACATTATGTTTCTTGGTAAGGTTTGTTTATAATATTCTAAACTAATTTGTACACCTGCTTAATCGATGGACGTTTTACTTTTTCAATCTCTCAAGGGTTAGCTGGAAGACATCCCTTGTATTATTATTAATTGCATTGTTTTGTTTTTCCTTTTGTAAAATTAAGTGTTTACATTCATACATACATACAAATATTATCAGAACAAAACAATATACTTAATTTAAACACAACATTATAATTTAATAAGTATAAAGGAGAACTTGTCCCTTTAAGGATTGAACCGTTGATGGCGTTTTATACTTACTTGTTTTAGCTTAAATAATTCAATAAACTAATAGATAGATATTAATAAATGACCCTACACTCACTCGACGTATTGCATTACAAATCATTAAGCGTTAGAGTGAGATACAAGATAGCTTTCTTTCTAAGTAGGTATAAGCTTGTCTCTTATGGGAAAGGCCTACCATCCCAATAATTTGTATAGTTAACATCTAAAGGAGAATTTAACTTTTTGGCTAATTTGCTAATCCTTACTAATATTATAAATGTGAAAGCGTGGATGTTTGTTACGCTATCACGCTAAAACTACTTGACGAATCATCATGAAACTTTGTACACATATTCTGGGAGGTACTAGAAGTAACATAGGATACTTGTTATATACCTATATATATATTTTACGATAATAAAGAAAAAATTGTCAAGAAAAAAAAAATAACGGGTCGCTAGTTAGGTATAAAAAAGTTTAAATTTGACGTCAAAGCGACCGAGTAATAAAAACCGGCCAAGTGTGAGTTGGACTCGCACACGACGGGTTCAGTACCATGTGCTGGGCTGGGATTCTACACGGTAACAACGATATCGTCTTTGACGTGTTTCTGTATTGTCAACGTTTTGATAACCCTTATGTCATTGTTTAGTACCAGTAGTTACAAGCCTAGAGCTTAATACGTGACTAATTAAATATGTGTCCACGGTTTCCTATCTGAAACACATATTAAGCTCTTGGCTTATACTATTGCTACCAAACAACGATTAATATATTTTTAATACATAATTATATATGTAAACTTAGCTAGAAAACCCCAAGACTCATTAATGCCTACTCGCGCTCTTCACACTAATAGCTGGGAATCGAACCCAGAACCTTCTATCGCTTAGTAAGTTACTAAATCATTACCAACATTTCAATAAATTAACATTACGTGTTAAAATTATTGGTCGATCTGTAACTAAATAACACATTTTTTAATCGCTGATAAGCCTAATGAGGGCACTTTCTTTACCTGGAACGTTTAGTTTACGGCCCTCGGGCCTAAACAATAAACTTATTACTTCTAGGTATTATTACTAGTTAAGGTAATGGATAACTTTGTGCACTTCTCACCATTCGAAGCCGTTCAGTCGGAGAAGGCACATCTCGGTTTTTAAAAGTGTGTTACAATGGTTAAAGTGTGGGATCAGAAATACTATTACTTGGACAGTTATTTGCAGCTGGTAAGTTTTTTTATTTCGCGATGGCGATAGGCTTGCGGCCTGTCACTAATACACTAGTAAACTTGTTGGCCTGATTGTGCAGTGTGGTTACAGAACTATAAATAAGTCATGTTAGAGTTGTTGGTGTTTCTGTGTGCCTACCCCTTTTTGGGAATGATGGCGTGATGTTATGTATGTATGTAAGTTTTTTTATTTACTTGTTATATTATTAACTTGGGTGTTAAAGTGTTTTTCCACCGGCGAGGCGAAAATTGAAATTTGTATGGTAACATTTCAATTCCCTGCGCATTTTCGGTGGAAACGGTTGTTTTAAATGAGAAGTTAACGCCACCTCGTTTTGCCTCGCCGCGCCGGTGGAAAAACGCGTGCACATTGACTGCCAACTTGCCAAGGGCTCTTATATCCATACAAAATAGACCCGCCTAGGGGTCGCTGGCAGTCAAAGTGTTAAACGATGTATTTATAGGCATGTGTTCTTTTATGAAACCCTGACTAAAAAGAAGGATGAGATAAGTTAAACTTGTGTGTTCGTGTATCTATCTATGGTGTCGTAACTCTCAAACGGACTGACTAATTTGGAGGCAATGTTTTAAAAGAAAAGTAGTTTAATCGAGTGATTTCATGAAAATTAGTGTAAGGTTTTAAATTCTGTTCACAAAGCTTGCTAAAAGGTTGTTTGGTATGTTCTTATAAATTTCCTTGAAATATCTTTTAAAACTGTAAGCTCTCGAGAACGTCTCAAATGCTTTCCAAACGCAACGATTAGCTTGTTATAAAAACTTATTATACCCATGTGTTTTGAGCATTATTGATAAGATCAAGAACACTCGAAATATTTAAGTAAGGGCCTTTTTTACCCTTAGGTTATACTTTAACCTTAAACGTTTGTGTTGGTAATATAATATGAAATGGTAGATATGATTTTTATTTATTACTAGCCTGCGACTCCTCCTCGTAGTAAAATAAAACATAGCCCATGTTACTCTGTGATAATGTAGCATTCTAAAGTTGAAATAATTTTTGAAATCGGTCCCGTAGTTGAAGTTTTTTCGTTGCATAAATACAAGTTCCTCTTTATAATATTATTATATTCCTGAGATTTGCGCGTTCAAGCAAACAAACAAACAAACACATCCGCTTTATTGTATTAGTATAGATAGACACGAGTTAGAGTAAAAACGGTTTAATGTTTATGAATATTGTGTAAGACGTACAGTGATTAGATGTATAATTATATGTATTTAGTATGTATTTATTCAATTATTTACTTTATGCATTTATATTTAGTCTATTTATAAATAGTTCTAATTTCAAAATGGAAATAATTTAATTGTTTCTTGTAGTTATTTAGTTTGAGTTCTAAACGGATTAGTTTACACCCCCTGCCATGAATTTGTGTCCTCAGTTATTTCTCTTACAAGGTTGTCTGGAATAGATCGCTATTTAGCGGTAAGACCTGCTCCATGTACTGTTCCATGTCCTGTTTTTATTTTTTTTATTTTTGGTGTTCAATAAAGAGTATTTGTATTGTATTGTATTGTATTTATCTTGTGTCTATTATAAGCAGCCGATTAATTTAAATTATAAGCGTAGTTAAGAATATGTTTTAGGGGTACGTACCAAAAGTGCACCGGCACCCTTATCAGCATGAACTGTGAGAGTAAGACACATCCATTTTTTACAGAGTGTCTTGTAGCCGATTTAATAAAAAAAAAAAAAACACGTTTGTTGGATGGGAGCCCCCTCCTTTTTTTATTTTATTTTAATTTAATTATTTATTTGTGAATACACAATTAAATATTCTGTGAATATCTCATGCGTTGACCTGTTGCCGTTATTAATATCGAGCAGAAAACAGCAAAATAATCACAATTGCTGTATGAAAGCCAGTTTTTAGTATTTTTCGTTATAGGGGCAACAGAAATACATCATCTGTGAAAATTTCAAATGTCTAGCTATCACGGGTCATGAAATACAGCCTGGTGACAGACGGACAGACAGACGGACGGACAGCGGAGGCTTAGCAATACGGTAAGGAACCCTTATTAAAGGGGTCTCCATACAAGAAGTGGTTTTAGGTGTGGTCCCTTTGGGTGTGAGTCTGACTCACACTATATTCTTCTACACTAAAATGAGTCCAAAACTTAAACTTTGGCCTGTAATCTTTCTTACTTTTACATAACCTCACTCCAAGTATGAAACACTAGCATCCTCAACTAACGCCACCCGCTCCTTCCAGGAGCTGAACCTCCAGTCAGCCCGCCGGGCCCTCCTCAAGCTGATCGAGGACTTCGAGCGCGGAGACTGCTGGCACTGCACCAGCCTCAAATGCCTCTGCGACTTCTCCAAGAAACGAGACCAGCTTTCCGACAGCGGGAAGGACTCCGATGACAAGCCACCTCCACCACCACCAGCCACAGACCTCCCTCATCCAGAATTTGAGTCCAGCGGCGAGGAAGAACTCGAGCTGATCAACGTCGAGGCTTGGGTCCGCGCATCTACTCCAGATCCCACTAAAACTTTGTCACCAGGCAGCAAACGGTGGCCTTTGGAAGCTCATGATTTTTCATGGCCACCGGTACCTAAGTCAGTCTGGAATGATTATAAAATCAAGATAAATAAGCCGGAGATCAACATGGGCACGATCAGCCAGGCGGACAATGTTGAGGAGTTCTTTAGGTCTTTTAGCCTGAGTGTGTGCAATGGACCTGCGTTGGCAAAAAATCGTCTTCTGATGCTGCATCTGAAGAAGATAGCTAACAAGTCTTCGGAGTACTCTTATTTCTGAAGAGTAGTGGAGCTGACCAGATCTGCCCTCATAAGTCAATAGGCGGTATCTCACACTCAATAGCCACAGCAGATTCAATCTTATCCTATTAGTAATAAGGTTGTACTTTCTGCAGAGGTTTTGTCCGAGATACCGCCATTTGTCATAGCAAGGCATTGGTCCAATGCGTGAGATGTAAGTTTTTTTAAATATATTTAGGTTCAGTCAACCAATTTGATTCCTAGGCCACTATGGACTTTGTCAAAGTGACGTTGTCAACCAAAACATAAGACTTCTTTTAATTTGGTATACAACGTCAGATCGTGTACATTTCAAATATTTTGTGTGTATTGATGTATCTGTGTTTTTTCAGTACAATGAATGTAACGATTTAATTCAGTAGCTTAGTTTAATTGCTTTACAATGGATATGTTAGATGTTTTCGATCATCTCGGATCTACGTTCTTGTTCCAAGAAAAAATACTTATAAATTACAGCCGTATTTAAGTTTTTGTCTCAGTTGCTATACTTGTTTATAAATCTAAAAAGTAGTTCTCATAAGATTTCACGTAGAAAACCTTGACGAATAAGGTGCGTTGAATTTGGTTTGGTCAGTGTTGAAAATGTCCATGTTAGACATGTATGACCTTGATTTAAGTTAATATCTAAATTGAAAAAAGGATTTTATTTCACTTTTTCAATGTGTCCAATAGGTGCAAAGTATGCCAGGAATATAAAAACGATTATAGTGGTCAACGCGACTAACGATAATGTTATAAAATGTGCTTCATCTATATACAATACCTATAGTTACATTAACAAGCTTGTTATATGACATTTTTGTGAATCAACTATTTATGTTTTTCCACAGTTTAATCACAGATTGCTTAGCTGCTGTATTTAGTATTTATGTTTTTCTAAATTCGTCCGCATTGTTCATAAATAAGAGTTATCTTCAACGATGTCGTTAAATCTGGCACTGCGCATCCAGCCAATTATAAATAGTTAAAGGTAAATAAGAAATGCGGAACTGTCGGAGACCTTTTACTCGGACGGGTATTCATTGTTTTGTTTAGTTTTTACTGTGATTTCGTACTTCATTTTAAGGGAATAAGGGCTTGTAGTACTGTTAGGCGATGGGCTTGCAACCTGTCACTAATACACTAGTAAACCTCTTAGCCTGTTAGTGCAAAATGTGGTTACAGAAATATCAGTAACTCTTTGGAGTTGTTGGTATTTCTGTAGCTCTGCCTACCCCACTCTGGGAATGAAGGCGTGATGTTATGTATGTATGTATTTTAGAACGCTTTGGCAACGAATTCGAATACGAAAAATTGGGCCGAGTATTTCGTTTTTGGACATGATTTTTCAGATTCGACCGCGATGCAAAAGTGTATCTTACCTTGCATTTTTAATCATTTTTGTGTAAAATGGACTGGGATCAGAATTATTTTTACGAAAATATGGCCCAGAAGAGGCTTCTAAGGCATATCCTTCGACCGAGCCCATTTAAAATAATGCGTGTTTAATCAAAGCATTTGACATTTTACATTCGTTAGGTACGACAATGATTAAACTTAACTTTAGTTTGCGCCGAGAGTCCAGTGGCGCCCTCATTCCTTTTAGTGTGATTTCTAATAAACTAAAGTAGTGTCTTGAAATCGAATGATAGCTTTTTATTGCACCATTGAACACACAATGTATAAAGTCCGTATCAATTAAACTTGGCAAAGTTGTAAACAAATTATTAGTACTATTTGACACCATAACCTCAAATATTCACCAAGCGTGTTTTTATTAAAAATAACGTATAATTAATAGTAATTGTGTGTGTATAAATCATTGCAAAACCCCCACTTGATCTTTAAAAGTACGTGATTATCGAGTAATCATGGTGAATTGGTTCGTTTGGTTTTGTTTACATCTCTTCAGCCTTCGGGTATGTAGTAAACTAGTTAAAATGGTCACTCATAGTTCAATTGTTATAAAATTTACGTTATGCGTCACATATATCATAAATTGTGTATTCATTTCTACAGCAAAACAAGTCCTTCGATTTCAAGAAAATACTTTAGTTTATTAGAAAACACAAAAATATTAGGGACATACACACTCTTAAAAACAAAATTGGTCACTCCTGTGGCCAATAGTTAAAAACTTGTGTGCATATAAGTTATGTTTTTAAATGATAGGTCTAAAGCAGTCCTGACGGTGTTTTTGCGGGAATGGGCTTAGCCAGAAAATTAGGCCTTAAAAACGTTAACTTTCGGTGTGTCCACAGGAAAGACGGTAACCTAAATGTATGTATGACCCATTAACGACGACGCAACTGGACGCTCAGTAAATGCTAAAATTATGCTCTGACTATGAACTGAACGCCTCCGATTAGAATTCTGATTATTGCTTCCCGCGTACAATACTTAGCTTACGATGTTTCTTCATTTATTTAATGTTTGATATTTGACATGAAATGAAAAATAATTTATTTAAGTTAAATTAATTTAAGGAAGTGGATAATATATTTAAAAAAAAAATAAAAAAAAAAAAAAGCGTTCATATAATGCGAGGAAAGAAAAGTTATACAAACTAAAACTAAAAATTTGTGACACATTAAAAAAAAAAAAAACTCTTCCATAATAATAAAAATAACCTTATTTTAGTTTTTATTTGTGCTTGTAATTTAAGGGGGACGAAAAAGCGAAAATATAACAAAAAACATTGTGTCTCCGTTTATTTTTAAGATACCTGGTCTATTTATAGAGTTGTCCATGACGGTGGTGCTTGATTACCAATAAATTACACCAATTTCTTTTGAACAAAATTTAATGTAAAATTGGAATACACCATAATTATAATTTAATAGTAAAAAAAGTTATATGATTTTGATAAAAAAAGATTTTTTTAAATCATACAACTTTTCATTTTTCGCATAAAGTTGTATTTTAGATTACTTTATTTCTGTATTGTATGAATGAGACCTCACTGATTTAAATGTGAATTTGTTAATTTAATCTAATCACTAATCATTTTATATGTTGTATACCTTTACATAAATATATATTACAATGAAATTATATATCAAAGGGAGTTAAGTTAAACATAATATTAAGTTTTTTGGATTCTCAAATCGTCATTCTAGTTATAAATCAAATGGTTCACGCTATGAAGTGACGCACTATTTAGATTTCAAACAATATTAGATTTTTTGATTAACTAACTATAAGCATGTATTCAAAATACTTGATGTAAAAACATAGTGCATTCCAATTAGTTATTGCTGTAACCGAAACAGATGTATAGTGGAATGTGGTTACGCAGTTCATTTCATTTCCTCGTTCGGTCAGAGTCATAGAAGCTTTAGGGCCTTGTGTTTATAATGATTCAAACACAATGCTAGCTAGAATATTTATGATATCAACTATACGATTAATTTTAATGGCGAGAATAGCGTAAGCGTCTCGAGGTTTAGTTTCAATTATTTGCTTAAAATTGATTAAATGTGTTACTTTTAAAAACGCTTACATAGTAAAAGAAAAATAAACAAAGATGAGATGTAGGCGTTTAACACACGAACAGTCGCGCTGCGTCGCGTCACGTCGTGTGAACAATCACTTATTAAAAAGGGCATTGAAAAAATATTTTGTTGTTTTATTCCAACTGGTGAAATTACTGTAATTTGCTCATCTTGTTTCTATATCACAATCATTGTTGGCATTATAGAAATTTTACAGTGAAGTAAATATGAACTGACTTAAATTTAAAAATGTAATAATTATATTAGAATAGGCTAGATTTCATAAAACACATAACAGAGGAGCTAATGTAAGATGAATCTATTCCCATCTCGTTAGTTGACATCAGTCCGTCCGGTCAGCTACTATAAGGTAACAAAGAACCAGAAATTACCTTCCCGAGATATAATTATTATAGTATTCCAGTAAAAAAAAATAACCAAACTTAGAACCTAGTCACTGTGATTGTCGTTGTCTTTGTCATGCTTGTCATTTAATCTTCAGTTAGAACATTATTGTGACAAGGCACTAAAGTGCTAAGTGTTTTCCTTGGGTTACTATACATTCATACTCTTACATAGGTGCATTCAAAGTGCAGGTCAAAAACCATTCACCTCTTTTTTCGGCGGTCGGGTAAAAAGTAAAACTACCCACCAGCATTCAAGAAATTGTTTTTCATTGACAACTGTATTCATTACGTTACGTTACACAGTACTCATGCTACTAGGTTGTTTTTGCTTTAGCCAAACTCGACGAATGTACGGTGAAAGGTTGGGAAAGTTTTTATTTTTATGTGGGTAGTTCTAAATTTAATTTGATACTTTTAAATAATCCCGTTTGCAGTTGACAACGGACAACGCTCGCTTGACCGCGTAGCGGCCGAAATTATTCAAAACAAAATAAGACAAATAAATAATTTGACAGTTTAGTTAGTTGTTACGTTTGACATAATAAAAATAAGTAGTGTTGTTCAAAAGTGCTGTATACACAACAAAGGTAAGGTATTTCAAATAATTTAATTTACTGCATGTTTTAGTTATGTCAGGGAAAAAGATTTCGTGTTGATTTTCGTTAAAAGATTATCCCAATGAGATGTTCTTTCAGTGTAGTAAAAAATAAAACTGTTTTAAATGTTTGAATGTATTTAAAGTATAACAATAAACTAGAATAGTAAACTGCTTGGGCTGATTGTGCAAAATGTGGTTACAGAATTATAAACAAGTCTTTTTAGAGTTGTTGGTATTTCTGTAGCTCTGCCTATCCCACTCTGGAAAAAGGCGTGATGTTATGTATATTTTATGTATTTAATAATGGTGTAGGTATGCTGTTTCTAACTGGTTAAGTTAAGGTGGGTACGAATTAGAGCAGCCTCGGGTTGAGGCACGCACGGCTCACCTATTTTGCTCAAATTAGTACGCGCTGTGCGCGAGCAGCGGGTGAGCGGCGCGCGGCGAGCCCGCGAGAGGCGGTCTTTTGACCGTTCTCAAAGGCGCCTCGGTGTGCGTGCCTCGCGTAAATTGAACTTGTATCCGAGCGTGCCGCGGGCAGAATGACAAGTTCTAACTCGTTTGTGGGCGAGGCGTGTACAAATTTGATAAAGTTGCTGAGCCGTTCTACCACCGAGGCGATTTTGTCTTTTTTTGTTAATAATTCGGTGAATTTTGAAATGTCGGCTCGCGGCGAGCACCCTTCCTCACCCGCGCACGTTTATGTGAAACAATTTGGCTCGCGAGCAGCTCGCCGCGCGGGGCAAGCATGCCTCAGGCTGAGCCGCTCAGATTCGTACCCAGCCTTTGACTAACTGCAGTGTTTGAGTAAGTAAGACAGCACAATAACAATCAAAACAAAAGATACAGCTAAATTTAGATTTATTATATATATAACTAAATATCACGGGACAATCTCACACTAATTGACCTAGTCCCAAACCAAGCTCTAGGCTCGTGCTATGGGTAGGTACTAGACACCAATATAAATACTGGTATAGATAAATAGCGATATAATGAAATAATTAGTGGTGGTAGGACCCTGTGCAGGGTCCGTCCGGATCGCTACCACCATCTTATCCTTTATCCACCCGCCACGCAACAGTGTTCGCATTGTCGTGTTCCGGTGTGGGGATTACACAAGCGGTGAAATTACTAGCTTAGAGGCATTCCATCTTAGTCGGGGTTGGCAACGTATTTGGGGTTTTGGTGATTTCGCTTTCGTAAAACTGTTTTTTTTTACATTTTAAAGTTTTAAATGTTTAAAAATCTATCCTTTATGAGACTAGACCTCTGTGAACCGAATATCACACACATTTTAGCATTCCAGGATTTTTTAAGGAACCACGTTATGTTTTAATAAAAAAATATACAAAAAATACTGCCCTCCTAAACAATACGCAGTATCTCAAATTCAATGTCCAAAGCAGATTAAATCCTATGTTGTTGGTAATAAGGTTGCATTTGATATAGGAGTTATGTCTGAGATCCTGCCTTTTGTGTTAGCAGGGCAGAATAGTACCCAATCGTTTAAATATAACAATAATGTTTATTGATTCTCTTAATAACCGTAACCTTGAAGAAGCATAAACCTTTCCTATATTATATTATTATATTATCTAATTTCAACAGAAATATTGGATATTATCCGTTTTACGGGATCCTTTTAGACCCTTCGTTGAACTACAAGAAAGTAGGTAAAAAGTAGAAACCGCTATAACCCGACCTCTGGAACCCACCGACTTATACCAAACCAGGGGCCCAGGTACACTGGCTATTGTTAAAAGCTTTCAGAGAAGTTGTAAAACAGATTGTAGGTTTTAAGATTTTGCAAGATGGCGGTCGTAAAGGAGGCTTTGTTTAAGAATCGCTGGGGAATTCAACTGACCTGATGCGGGTTTGGATCCCGGTCAATAAATATAAAAGTGAAGATTTTTTTTTTTTTTTTTTTATATTAAGGAGAAGGCACACGAGTACTCAGGCCACCTGATGGTAAGTGGAATCTGAGACCCATAGACATTTGAATTCTCAAGACTATAATCCTAAGACCTCAAATGCGTCGCCAACCCTGAGGACTAAGATAGAATGCCTCTATGCTAGCAATTTCACCGGTTGTCTTATCCCCACGCCGGAACACAACAATGCGAACACTGTTGCTTGGCGGGTGGTTAATGGATAAGATGGTGGTAGCGATCCGGACGGACCCTGCACAGGGTCCTCCCACCACTAAAAGAAGATACGTATGTTTAGTATTAAAAGTACAAAGTTGCGTGACGCCTCACTACCCTTAAGGTCTTCCCACAATTCGCTTATCGACGTCTTTTCACTCTTATTGCGTAGACATAAAGTGTTTTTTGATCAGCTAACGCCGATTCCGCGTCAATAGGTGTGGGGAGACCCTTATCCCTTTTAACGCCGTTGTCAGATATATCCGCACTGCCTTGATAATTGCCAGTGACGTATATTTCCGTCACGGTTGACAGTGCAAAACAGACCTGAGTTACTATGTGGCAAGGTTGACATTAGCTTTGGTTTTAAGCTATCACTGGCCTGTGAGTGAAGTTTTTTAAATTTGACATAGCGTTCAAAAGATTAAGTGGTCACGAATTATTATGCTGCCAGGCTAAAAACCTATTAAAAATCTGAACGAATGGCTTTATATAAGTACTTCTGCGCAAAGAATTTCATGTGCTCCCATGGAATTCGCTGTTTAACTGACTGCAAAAGATTAAACAGCTTCTTGGAAATTCTGTGGTAATAACACTCAATGACACTCATGTATATTGCATACCATAACGTATCTATGATATGATTTTGACCCCGAAAATATTACCCTCATTTTTAGGTTGTCGTATAAAAAACCTAAAACCTAAACACGCCTAAAATAAGTTTTATATAACATTACTTTAACTAAAAAAAGGTTTCAATGCGTTAAGTAGTGTATTAATACAGCTACTTTAAATGGGAAACTGGTATATTGGAAATCCAATTCACCAATGTAAGATTTTAGTTCAAGATCTCTCACTATTCCAGAGTCATGAGCCGAATTTCTGAGCACGCCCTATTGGAGCCTCTTTCTCCAGCCTACACCAACGTGACCGTCCGCCGGGCCTTCATAGTGTGGCTCCACTGCGGGCAGACCAACAAGTTCAAGGATGTCTGCAACTACTTCCACTACCTGGAGGGATTGGTGAGTTATCTGCATCAGCATTAGACTGGTCACCGTGACTGTCTGCCGAGCCTTCATAGTGTGGCTCTATTGCGGGCAGACCAACAAGTTCAAGGATGTCTGCAACTACTTCTACTACTGGAGGGATTGATGAGTTATCTACATCAGCATTAGACTAGTCACCGTGACTGTCTGCCGAGCCTTCATAGTATGGCTCCACTGCGGGCAGACCAACAAGTTCATGGATGTCTGCAACTACTTCCACTACCTGGAGGGATTGGTGAATTATCTGCATCAACATTAGACTAGTCACCGTGACTGTCTGCCGAGCCTTCATAGTATGGCTCCACTGCGGGCAGACCAACAAGTTCAAGAATGTCTGCAACTACTTCCAATACCTGGAGGAATTGGTGGATTATCAAAAAAAAAAAAAAAAAAATTTTCAGCTGTTTATTTTCTTCAGAGACAAGTTTTGGTTATCTTAACATCTAATCTTAATTTACAAAGATTATATTTGTTAAGGATACATTTAATATTGCAAGTTGTATATAATTATCACAAATGTTACCACTAAATTTAGTTACATATTCTGGTATTTTTTACATAATAAATATCTCTTTACGATGTTCTTTGTTTGTTTACATGTTTTGTTTTCAATTTTACTTGTTAGTTCGTATGGAAATCTGTTCAAGATGCTGGGCAAAATACGTAGCCACATTCTATGACCGTATTCATTATTACTTTTTGGTATAGTAAAAATTGGGTGATTTGGAAGGTTGCGTAGGTTATCTGGTCTGACTTTTCTGCTTAATTGGGCTATTTTATTATTGTATTGAGATATGATAGCTAGGTCGACTTTATCAAACACGGGCATTACCTTGCAGTATTTAAACAGATTTTCATAATTGTATCTTAACTTATATTTAATCTTTAGAGGTACAATGGTTTTTAACAGTCTTATTTGTAAATTGTATATATTATTTAAGTAAGTTCTAAATGTTCTCCCATAGCTAGACAATCCATAGCTTATTATCTGCATCAACATTAGACTAGTCACCGTGACTGTCTGCCGAGCCTTCATATTGTGGCTCCACTGTGGGCAGACCAATAAGTTAGAGGATGTCTGCAAATACTTTCACTACCTTGAGGTATTTGTGAGTTGTCTGCATCAGCATTAGACTAGACATGGTGGCTGTCTGCCGAGCCTTTATAAGTGGTTCCTCTGAGGGCAGACCCACGAGGTCAAGAGCGTCTGCAATTACTTTTACTATTTGAGGACTTGAGAATTGGTCTACCCTTACAAACGTGACCACTGTAACTAGACTAGTTTAGCAAGCTTTCGTAACTGTACACAGTCGCGTATATGAACTTTTATTACATTAAAGGCATCTTTTTACTGTAGTCTGTTAAACTTTTTTATCATTCATCATCTTCTTATTTTCAGGAGGAACGCCTCTCCGTAGAAAAGCGAGCCACCAGCCGTCGCCACGAGTTCGACCTCTTCGCCAACCCTCCCCCCTCCTCAACCTACCTCACCGCCCACCATCCGAAGCTCTACACTCCCACGCAGCTCGAAAAATACTACGTCTCAAAACTCGAAGCCATCAGGAACGAGAAGTGCGTCTTCAAACTCGAAGGTTTCGACGAAATCGGACCAAAATACGGCGTCACCAAGCAAGAGATTCTAGAAACCAGTCAGCTTATCAGAAACTACTGTTTGAGCCACTCTGTCTCGCTAAGGAAGTTTCTGAGTCAATTCAAAGTTTACGCAGCAAGATGCGAGTTAAAAACCAGCGTCCAGAATGTTGCGAGGTTCGTCAAAATGATTACAATCAAGGAAGAGATTACGCTAATTTCAAACTGTCCTAAAACCTTTAGTTTTCTTGGAGAAAGCGTCAGTTCCAAAGCTGATAAAAATACCTCTAATTCTCTTAACAGCAAGAGAAGAGTTTTGGACAATATTAAAGTTTTATCTCCAACTATTATGACCAATGATTTTGCTATTTGGTGTAACGATGCAGTTATTACTAAAGTGCTGAAAGCGAAGGATGCATTTATGAACACGCCCCAGAAGTACATTCAGCAGACCAGTGAAGTCATAATGCTAACGGATTACGTTAATGGATTGAAACAAAAATATAAAAATGAGCTTGTAGTATTATAATGTGTAAGAAAATTTATCTTTTAGACTGGTTTGTTACATGTACATAGACGGTCTTATATTTATATTCGTGTGTGTAGGTGTGCCGTAGTAAACAACGTTATACGATCTAAATAATTGAAGATCGTTTGTTTGAAAAGTATAATAGACTTTTCTAATGATAGTATAAATAACACAATTCCGTTAATGAGGATTTACAATTTGTATTTATTAATAATCCTGACTTTTAATTCAAATGTTGTAAACAAAGAGAACGTTTTTAATTCGTAATAAGTAAATAATTATATAAAAGAACACATTTGAATGTTTTAGGAAATATAATTAATAAATAATTTCTAAATCCTAACTCTGAAAGCAAGGGAAAAGTTTAAAGAAATTAAGATAAACAATATTTTATTATTTTAGAGATTATTTTACCTAGTTTTAATAGGTTTAGTTTGACTGTAGATTTTCTACTTTACGATATACATACATCTTGGACATTATAATTTTATACAATAATTCAAGTTACAAAAAGTAATTATGTTTTTGGTATAAGAAAACGTGTAAATTTTAGAAGATCTAATTAAGGATACAAATAACTGTTTAAAACATTTATAACTTTTAGTACTTAAATAAGAACCAGTGAAATTTAAATTATAAAAATAAGAAAAATATTTTTGTATCTTTTATTTGCGTACTTATTTACTAAAATTTATACTGTACCCACTCAAACCAACACGTTTTATTGGTGAGTTTAAAATAGTTCAGCAGAATGCATTTTTGGTGGTAATACTCGGAAATATGCTAACGGTACGTTTTTTGCTTCAACCCCGGGAGTAATGCGGAGACCTGGTCGATATCCATTTTATCGATAAATATAAATAAAAGTAAATTCATGTTCAAGTTATAATTTACAGATTCTTGGTGGTAGGACCGTGTGCAGGGTCCATCCGGATCGCTACCACCATCTTATCCATTAACCACCAGCCAAACAACAGTGTTCGTATTATTGTGTTCCAGTGTGGGGATAAGATAACCGGTGAAATTACTAGCATGGAGGCATTCCATCTTAGTCTTCAGGTTCGGCAACGCATTTGAGGTATTAGGATTATAGACTTGAATTTTTTTACGTTTTGGTTAGCAGGAAACTATATTTTGTTTTAGACATGATTGTAATCGGTTTAATACTTAAAAAATAATAATAGTAAAATTGAATATGTCAATTTATTTACGTAAGCCGGAAAAGACAGCCCTAAATTGATGATGTTCGCTATATTTTTGTAGTAGTTTTTATTACATACATAACATCACGCCTTCATTCCCAGAGTGGGGTAGGCAGAGCTACAAAAATACCAACAACTCTAAAAAGACATGTTAATAATTCTGTAACCACATTTTGCACAATTAGGCTGAGATGTTTACTAGGTGTATTGAGTATTTATTAGTGACAGGTTGCAAGCCTATCGCCTAACAATACTACAAGCCTTTATTCCCTAAGTCGCCTCTTACGACATCCACGGGAAGACATGGAGTGGCACCAATCTAATTCTAACACGGAAACCACACGGGATATAGTTTTTATTATATTTATATCAATAGACCTTATCATAACACGTTACCCGAACCCTCCATTTATTAATGCTATTCACCTCGCTTCTTTATCGACATGTTATTATTATCAACTCGTGCGCATCCCTACCAACTGCAGGTCGCCAGTACCTGCGCGTCCGCCGCCAGTCAAACATGTTCTGCAACCTGTTTCAAGGATTTTGTATAATAAGTCAGTGCTACAATTAAAGCATATAGTGACAAGTGATGTGGTAAAATTAGGAGTGAGAAAAGGTATCTCATTTAAAAGGGAATAGTACACTCTAATAATTATTTTTAAACCTAGATAGGTAGCTTCATAAGTTTTATAATAAAATAACACAAAGCATCATTTTAATGATTATATGAATATAGTGAAAAATCTCAAAGTAAATCAACGGTAAAAATAGAATTAAATGCACGTGTTATTGAATGAATCAAAAACAGTTCAACTTGATTTGGAGAAATAAAGCGTAACCCAGGTACCCCCGAAAATCAAGATCTACGTTGATCTTATCATGATACAATTAGAAAACTGTTTAGTAGATTCACACGTATGATGTCGGCTTACTCAGATATCAACAAGCTTTAGAAGAATTTGATGCCTGATACTCCATCAAATAAAGCAGTGCCTTTGACCGTCACAGCTATTATCAAGTGGAGAGTTGGACCAATATTTGTGTGTCAATTAATTGAAGAGTATATACAAAATGGCCGCCAGCTGTTTATCTACTCCCGTGAACACGATCTCGAGAGATAACCTGACGGTGTTGATAAGGAACAACGTTCTGGATAATTCCGAGGAGTTTGAGTCGGATTGTGACATGGTAAGTTAGTTAGTTAGTTAGCTTGATACTACAACTAACGTTATCCTTAATAAAATCTTATGTTACTCCTTAAATATTATAAATTCAAAAGTTAGGATGTTTGTTACCCAATCACACCAGAATGGCTGAACAGATCTGGTTAAAATTTGGCACAGAGATAGATTATAGTCTGAAATAGCATATATACTACTTTTTATTCTGAAAAATTGAACAGTGCCCGAGAGCATAGCGATAAATAACTTTTGGGTGCGACTCCTTCCACAAGTCGTTTATTATTTATTTATTTCATTAATTAGAACGGCATTACACCAATTACACTAATTAATCTAATTAATTATAACATTAGAATAGAAACAATACATAAAAAGACAAATTAAATAAAATCAATAAACACGTGCATTTTTTTTTGACTAAAACCATAATAAAATAAAAGTTCATTACAATAATTCTTGGTGATTACTTATAAGGATAAATGGTATATCAATAATAAATGTGTATAATTAAAAAAGGAAAACGTTGTAGTTGTGTGTGCTATACTGTAAAACCTGCATTAACTGTGTTTTTTTTTTGGTAAATAAATATATTTTGTTTTTTGTTTTTTTTTTTGTTTTAAGTAGTAAAAAGTAATAATAAAACAATCATTCATCGACCTCACAGAACCGTAAGCACTCCAACAAAATTTTGCTCCATTTATCCACAAAGATGTCACAATCCGGGTGTTCTAGGAGAAACCTATTAAAAAAAAAAAATTAAAAAAAAAAAGGTTAGGGTTGGGTAGGTTAATTATAAATGCCAAAGCGTGTTTGTTTGTCTGTCTGTCTCATTATTACGATTTAACGCCTCAACCGATGATGTGAAATTCTTACTAATATTATAAATGTGAAAGTGTGGATGTTTGTTACGCTTTCACGCAAAAACTACTTGACGAATCATCATGAAACTTTGTACACATATTCTGGGAGGTACTAGAAGTAACATAGGATACTTTTTATGAAAAAAAAAAATGACATTATTTTTGGATTTTGTTTGGGAGACCTCTGGTCCCTTATAAAACAGTTTTGTTTGTGCGTGATTACATAGTTCTAAATATCGAGAAAAATATTAAAGTTACATACCGACTTATACGTTTTTTTTAACAGTTTACTAATTTTACCCTCTATTATAATTTCAGATGGAAACGGACTCGCCGGTACGCAGCAAAAACCTCCAACCAGTCAGCAAAAAGCTTTTCCATTCACCAATGGCAGAGTCTGTTGAAGCACAATCCACCAATGACAGACTTTTAATGCAAGCCACTACGGGCCACGAAGAGCGCTCCAGAAGGACTAGGAAGAGAAAACAGTTCTTAGTACCGGATGCAAGTGAACGGTTCAAGAGAGCATACATTGAGAGCGACGGGGACGGGTATTCCCAGGATGCGTTCGGAGGAATGAGAAAGAGGGTGTTGATCAGCTTGTTTCATAATAAGGAGTATTCTATGGATTTAGGTGTATAGTTCCAAATTTAAAATTATTTTATTTCCGTTTGTTTTTATGCCTATTTTGGTCTCTTGTATGATCTGTGTCAACTACTTTCCTTGTGTTTTGATCCATTTATAAATTCTGTATTTTATATTCTTTACTAGGCTAAGTGTCAATTTTCGTAACTCCTTGATATCGTTTTGGATACGTATTATTAATAATTAGAACGCAATGAAATGAAATTATCCGACTTCTTATTTTTTTTTCTAATATTTTATTTACATTAATTACTACGATCGTTATTTTTTTATTGCAATCAATGTGACTGTTTCACGTGCTTCCAAATAAATGAACAGTACACAGTTTGCAAATACCTAGAACTTATATTTTTATGATTTTGCGAGCTTTCTTTCTAGTTTGTTACTTGTAAGTTTTATTGTAGTATTATACAAATGTGATGGTATTATTGCTAATTATGAACTGATAAATTGTAAATCATATAATAAAGAAATATACAAACACATAGAAGATTTATTTTTAAGAACAATTAAATATAAGAGGTTGACTGTTTAAATGCTCAAGTTTTAGTTGGATTTTATAGTTGACATAAATAAAATAAATAAATCACAGGAAATTGTCACACAAATTGACCTAGTCCCAAACTAAGCTCTACGCTTGTACTATGGGTACTAGACAACGATAAACATACTTATACAGAGAAATATATACTTAAATACATAGAAAACATCCAAGACTCAGGAACAAATACTCGTGCTCACCATACAAATATCTGCCCTTACCGGGATTTGAACCCAGGACCCCTAGCTTCAAAGGCAGGGTCACTACCAACTAGGCTAGCGTGTTGTCAAACACACATCACTATTTAAGATTTTGTTTGAATTAAACAAAAGATTAGGTACACTATTTATATCCCACATATATTCATACATAACATCACGCCTTCATTCCTAGAGTGGGGTAGGCAGAGCTGTAGAAATACCAACAAATCTAAAAAGACTTGTTTAATTATATATCCTCGTTTTGCATAATGACAGGCCAAGAAGTTTACTAGTGTAATAGTGACAGGTTGCAAGCCCATCGCCTAACAGTACCGTGAGGGAACTCAGTCGCCTCTTACGACATCCACGGGAAGACATGGAGTGGCACTATTCTAACCCGGCAACCACACAAATAAATCATGAAATATTTCATCTTAATCAAAACCAAAGGTAAACAAACGCACAGAATATAGTTCTGTGAACAAACGTTACTCTAACTTTGTTAAGTCTCCGTGTTAGACGGGTATTTCGATAATTTGAGCGCAATTAGATGTAACGGTCTAAAGTCCCTAGTCCTCGAAATGTTTCAATAAGGGTACATAATGGTCAATCCCAATCCATATCTCTAATTCAGTGTTGGGCACTCAAGAATAAAATCATTATTTGAATGAAGATTCGTAAGAATAAAATCATTTCGATTTTATTCCTGTGAAATTTATTTAAATAATTTCGTCGGGAATAATTTGTACGTGGGAAAATTAAATAAAAATAACTTATTCTTAGTCAATTACATTTATTCATGATTTTTTATTTTGAATAAAAGTATCTGAATAAGAATACAGTAGGTAAATGTAATTTACGTAATATTTACGTACAGTACAGTTAGAAACTCTAGTACTCTGGTCTAATTTATACCCGCTATGCTACAATAGGTACGATTATGCTTGATTTACAGTAAAGTGATTACTCTGACAATTTTAATTTTCATTCAACTCCCTCACACATCCCAATTATTTAAAAAGCTACAATAACCATTCGCTAGACTCTTTATATATTTTGAGTAAACAAATATAATAATAATTGACTTATTACTGCTTTTTTTTTTTTTTTTTTTTTTTATGTTAAGGAGAAGGCACACGAGCACTCAGGCCACCTGATGGTAAGTGGAATCTGAGACCCATAGACATTTGAATTCTCAAGACTATAATCCCAAGACCTCAAATGCGTTGCCAACCCTGAGGACTAAGATGGAATGCCTCTATGCTAGTAATTTCACCGGTTGTCTTATCCCCACACCGGAACACAACAATGCGAACACTGTTGCTTGGCGGGTGGTTAATGGATAAGATGGTGGTAGCGATCCGGACGGACCCTGCACAGGGTCCTACCACCACTAACTAATACTTTATGGTATAACTATACGCTGGTATACTACAACGTCAATAAAAACCGCTATCTCCTGGATTCATTATCAAACCAATGACATCAAATGTATCGACTCATATAAACAAACAAAACATATTAAACTTAAGATATATTATTGCGAAGGGTTCATTTAGCCATGAAAGAATTCCGGGATTCACTTCATCACCATCGTATCAAAGGTAGCAAAAAAAACGTCATAAAACTTACTTACACGTAAGTTTGTACATTGAAAGAAAGTGCCAAAAGTAATATTTATTGTACTACGAAATTAATTTTATTCCAAATAACATGTTAGTTGAATAAAACGTTAGTTAGAATAATCCCATTTCCAATATAGTTATTTAAAATTTTATTCTTCATTTAAAATAAAAGTACCATGATTTATTCACTAGTATTCCATTTCAACTAACGAGGTACAAGAATTATTCTTATTCAAATCGATTTGAATGAGAATAACTTTTCTGTTTTATTCTTATTCTTATTCAAGTTAGTTTTTGCCCAACACTGCTCTAATTGATCAATCAGCGAATGATTAGCGAGATGAACGCTTCGTTCCGCGCGAGCTCCTTCAACCTATCCCGCGGGAAATCTGGGGATACTGTGAACACGCGATTTTCACCATTTGAGCTTTTCCAAAGCTTCAAAGCTTTGTTAACAGACAAAAGCAGCTTTTTCATTATTCCAAAGTTTCCCTCGAGAGATTCTGACGACTTGTCGTTGGGTTGAAACAGTTTATTAGAGAAGTTTCGAGTGCGAGTAGGTGTGTTCATATTTCAAATTTTGTCGGCTTGATTTTAGACTTGCCACTTTGTAAGATATATAAAAAAGCCACATTTGTGTTACTTTTTAAAATAAATAGATAGGTGTCATGCAACTTAATGTTCTGCGTAAAAGCTAGGATGCATTGTAAGGCACTGGTTCCACCTAACACGATGAGCGAGAAGCGAGTAGAATTTTAGGGCGTGTATTTTTCATTTATTAGGGTTCCGTAGTCAAACTAGGAACCCTTATAGTTTCGCCATGTCCGTCCGTCCGTCCGCAGCCTAGCTCAGAGACTCTTAGTACTAGAAAGCTGTAATTTGGCATCAATATACATATTAGTCACGTCAAAAAAGTGGTAGAATAAAATCTTGTCAAATATTTTTGGACCCCCACTCCTACAACCAAAACTACAAATATTAAAAAACAGAAAAATCATAAACGAAAGAGCATATAACGAATTTTAAAGGAAAACTATCACGACTAAGTAGACATTGGTTATTGAGATACAGGCGATTAAAGTGTTTAAATATACCTACTAAAATAACGATACGATGTGTTTAAACAAATAACTAGACGGCACCAATTGACTTTAAACAGAAAATTAGACATTACTTGTTGATTTTTATGTTTGTAATAGTTAACGGCTTCGGAACCCTACACTGAGCATGGCTCGATATGCTCTTGCCCGGTTTTTAGTCGCAGGTTACGCCAGCAACGCAGCTTAGCTAGAGTGGGAGCTGGCTTACGTGCCTATGCGCGCAGTAACTATTCTTTGCCGGTTAGTACTTCGTCAACGAATTAACAAGTGAGTGGTTCAAGAGAATAGCAGCCAAGAATGTAGTAATAATGATATATGGTTCAGCATAAAGCGAAGCGATCGTGCGTCGACTGCCGGCTGTCGTAAACAGTTTATGGCCGCTTAGTATTCGACACGGGGGGCATAATCGTTCTGATTACTTTAATGCTATGTAATAAAATTACGACCAATGTTTTATTTTTTGAATTCTCAGTGTTGTGCGCAAAGGCTTATTTTTAAGCTACAATGGATGATAACGGAATTGCAATATACAAACTCTCGCCATAAATTAGTTCCAGTGTAGAACTAAACATACCGCGCATATCGTAGTTACTAGCATAGAGGCATTCCATTTTCGTCCTTAGGGTTGGCAACGCGTTTGAGGTCTTAGGATTATAGTCTTTGAGAATTCAAATGTGTACATGGGTCTCAGATTCCACTTACCATCAGGTGGCCGGAGTGCTCGTGTGCCTTCTCCTTGTCATAAAAAAAACGTAAAGTTCTCATTTTATATCTGAAAAACACCGCAGTTTCATCTCGTTTATCATTTTTATCGCTAGATAGCATTTCCTATGAAAAAGTGAGAAATACAATATTAAATTCCGCAAAATAACAATGGAAAAGATAACTTATCCGCAAGTTATCCGGCGATCCTAAATCACGCCGAATCATTGGCCAAATCGGCGCGATGGCACGGCGCGGCGTTCTCTAAGAAATACTAAAAGAGTTTTTAAGGAACTTCATCTATTAAGTTGGCAACCCTAAATTATAGGTAAAAGCGGGTGAGTTTTTGAAATCAGGGCTGGGATTCCTCACGGTAGTAACGATATTTTATTTGACGTGTTTCCGTATTGTCAACGTTTTGATAGCTCTTATGACATTTGGCGACTGTGACATAAACGATTCTAAAACATGTCAAACGCGATATCGTTTTAACACTGTAGAATAGAGGCCCAGTTTTGATATCACATTGCTATACATTTAAGTATTATAATAATTGTTTTAGGTTTCACCTTATTAATTAATTAGAGTAAACCGAATGATTCCTGACTCAGATAAACTTGGTTCGTCGTTAACATAAGAGCGTAAGTATAAGAGAAAGAGAGAGAACACTGTCATTTATAGTTTAACCATCGTGTCTCATTAGCGAAAATTAGGTACCTAAGTTAAGATTTAACTTTCCTGTAAGTATTCTGTTTTAGAGATAAAACATGATACAAAACAGATAATACTAAATGATTTAAAGTACGCAATAGTAGTTATATCAATAATTCTTACCTTTAACGGCGCTTAGCTTGTTCCCCACCATTTGCTTGGCTACGAACGCCGCCATTTTGTTTTACTGTCCGGCAACTGTAACAAAAAGAAGTTAAAAATTATCACTTTAAGAAATAGATATATTTTTAAATTATAACTCACGCTGTCCTTAAATAACACGTAAGATCTACTTATTTTAAATACATATTGCGTTTTTTAGGGTTCCGTAGTCAAACTAGGAACACTTATAGTTTCGCTATGTCCGTCCGTCCGTCCGCAGCCTAGCGCAGACTTTTAGTAGAAAGTTGTTTGGGCATGAATATGCATATTAGTCACGCCAACAAAGTGGTACAATATTGTTTTTAGGGTACCTCCCCTGCACGTAGCTTGGGGATGTATTTTTTTCTCGTCTATCCTTTACTCGTAGTGTGGGGTGTCGTTGGATAGGTCTTTCAAAAATATTACGGGTTTTGGAAATCAGTTTTTCGATTAAGTAATCCGTATATGAAATATTAAGCTTTAAATTTTTGTTAGACAGCCAAAACTACAAATACTAAAAATCAGAAAAAAAACTTAAATGAAAGAGCATAATAACGAATTATAAAGGAACTGTCACGACTAAGTAGACATCATTGGTTCTTGAGATACAGAACGTGCACGAGTCTGACTCGCACTTGGCCGGTTTTTAAATATGATAAACTTTTAAGTTTTTGCGGATTAATTTATTAATAACTTTAGCAACTAACAATACCTCGTGAAATTCATGATTAAATGTGAAATTAATAACTCTCAATTTCTTACTACAGTAAATTAATTCGAAACGAACTGCGCCATTAATAAATAATTGAGCCACAATACGACCTGATCACGACAGCTTAATTCTAAGACTAAGCCGATCGGCTATTATTAAACCTACTCAAAGAATTTGATTTAAATCGGTGGGGGACTTGTTCAGATTTTGCATTTTTATTCTACTACGTAGCCCTCAAGGATAATTTCGGTATTTTAATGCCAATCAATTTCTACATCACCGGGTTTCTATTCGACAGCGCAAAGCTGAAAGAAAAGGTATCGAGTTTAACAAAAATTGAATGTTTCGCTCTCGTGGTCGGACAAATGAAATCAGATTAATACTTAGAATGATTTAAATAAATTATGTTACAATGTGTATTAGTAGAAATTGTGTGTCAAAAGCATATTTATAGTTCGGTTAATCTAGGGTGACCCTAGGATAATCAAACTACACGACGACACGTTGGCCTAGTTGGGAGTGACCCTGCTTCCGAAGCCAGCGGTCCTGGGTTCAAATCCTGGTAAGGGTAGATATTTGTGTGATGAGCGCAAATATTTGTTCCCGAGTCTTGGATGTTTTCTATATATATATATATTTAAGTATGTATTTCTCTATCTAAGTATGTTTATCGTTGTCTAGTACCCATAGTACAAGCCTAGAGCTTAGTTTGGGACTTGGTCAATTTGTTTGAGATTGTCCCCTGATTTATTATTTTTTATTTATGTAATAATTTGAAGGGATCACCTTGTAACAGTCAACCCCAAGGAATAAAAACGTGATCGATTAGTTACTTTACTGCGCGTCGTCCGCGAGGTTTGTATTGCATCTATTAAGTATTTGGTAAAAGATAAAGAAAGAAGGTTAATAACTCTTTATGGATATTACGGACGCCTGTCGCGTTTTTTTTTCTTTTTCTATTTACACCTTATCATCTCTTCGTGTTAATATTGCTCGTATTACTAGTTTAGGGTGTACCTAGTTAAATCAACTTAAACCAAAATTAACTGGCGAACATAAGTCTACGAGTATCATCAATATCATCATGGTCTTATTCCAATGATTAAGGGAAGGCGCACGCACGGCTTTTTCTTCCAAACGTCCCTATCTCAGTATTAAGTTCCTTGCAGAACCGAACATAAGTGTAACAACCTACTATTTGTAAACACGGGAGTCCTTTTGTCTATACCTCTGGGACACCCTGTATCAGTAGGTCGGTACCCAAAATATCTACAGGCGGTATTACATCCGTGTTCGTTGTTTCCGTAAATCTCAGCTGAAGTTTTTATTTATTTCTACCAATAAATCTTACAGTTCAGGTGCTCAACTTTTTACAACGCGAAATTTATTTATGAAATTTAAGAATGTCGTAATCCGAGGCAAAGTTGGGGATGAAATGTGTTTTTATGTGCTTTTGCAATTGTTAAGCTTAAGAGAAAACTTAAAAAGAAGAATATTTAAGAGTAAGTCTAAAGTTTTATTTCAATAAATAATTGATGATCAATTCCAATGAAAACTTTTCTCGTTATATATTTTCGCGAAAATAATATTACTTTTATATTATACTATGCTCATAAAGATCTTTTCCTTCATCACCACAAGATTAGCTGGGAGGCGTTAAGTTTGCGATTTTACGTTTCATTATAACAGTCAAAGTCAAAGTCAAATATTTATTGCATGTCACATTACAGAAGACAAAGGATGGAACAAATACAGAGGTATACATGTGACGCCCTGTAAGGGCACAGCAAAATATATGTATTTTGTTTTGTCCAATAAAGTATCTAATTACATACCTACATTCAAAAGACACAACAGCTCTGACTGGTAGAGAATGCCATTAGGCATTAGGTTTGCCATTTGTACTTGTTTTTGTGCAATAAAGATTAAATAAATATAAATAAATAAACAGCTCAAAAAAGCAAACAAACAATTTTACGCCAAACATTCTGCAAAAAACCGTATTTAAATTTAAAATAAAATGTTTTCATTTACCTACCTAATACGTTTTACAACAATGTAGGTAAATACTACGTGAATGCTCAACTTCCACATCGAGTTAACTTTTACTCTAAAGTTTGTTTACTCGTTAATAGTCATTCTTTTAAATAAAATAACTAGGAACTCAACACCAATACCGCACATTTTCAAAATGCATAGTTGTAACAGTTTCGTTACATAACATTATCTCGAGCGCCATCTATAACTTCGATTGGAAAGTACCAGACGATAAGAAGTGGCTCGAAGTTTAATGACATAGCGAGAGATGGCGTGAGCGCGGCATTCTTAGGGGGACGCCGTTACCATAGCAACGCGGGATCCCTTGTACACAATTTATTTTTCTTGAAAGTATTTTTTGTAATTTTTTCGTGTTTCTGGTGATAAAAAGAAAACCTTCAAACTTACAAAGAAATGCAGATGGAAACGTCGAAAATAAACTTGTTTTAAGTTTAATCGGCAGGTTGTTCGAGATGGCGGAGCTCGTATAACTCGGGACATTGTTGTAAACAATCTCGCCGGGATTCCTTTCCTATTGTACGTGGGAATGGGCTTTTGGAACGTAAAAAACATTCCCCGTTTGAGTTTTACTAACGATTGGAAGCGTCGAGAGTTGGTGTTCCATGTTTAAATTGGTATTCGGTAACCGAATTGCAATAATCGGAAAAAAGTACCTACTTATGTTGTAATTCTAATAAAGTGTGGTACAATAACGACATTTACTTATATCATAGAAGTGAAGGTGTCTTTGTTTATCTAATTATTCCGTCTTGCTGTCAACGTCTCAATTAGCATAAAATAAGTCACAGAGATAGTTTGTATACTAGAAAATCTTATGAAGGATGATAATTGATAGGTAAATAAAGTTCAATTCCCTTAAACAGATATCCCACTATTTTCCCAGCTCCTAACTTTCCAATAAACTGTCGCTGAAAAATCTAGTCTACTTATCAAAGTTAAAGTTCGATTTCCATTGTGAATTGAGAAATGGCTGCGCCGAAGTTGTGAAATAATTTGCGCGAAGTTGAACCGCTGCCAGTTTGTTATCTAATGGAATTTATAGAAGTGATAAATAAAAAGGTTTTAGACGGGGTGGTTCTTAATAATGTTTACATATTCGCAGAAAATGGCTCTAGAGTCTTGTTTCGATGGATATATACTGAAAACAATAATAAAAAATACAAAAATATAACTTTTATCGTGCGCGCATGTGTTCGGGTCTCCGCTATCTTTAGCAAAAAGGTTTTTGTTTAAATGGATCATTTTTAACGAAGCGTTTGGCTTAGTTGGTAGTGAACCTGCCTACGAAGCTAGCGGTCCAAGTTCGATTCCCGGTATAGGTCAATATTTGTGTGAAAAACACGAGTAATTTGTTTCTGTGTCTTTTAGATGTTGGCTGTGTTCTGTCAAAAGTTGTTTGCAGTAGTTTTCATTTTATTGTATTCGCCATTGTAACCTAACCTCAAAGTTAAAAGCGGTTGAGGTATTCTTAAAATAAAACAAAATTAAAAGAAATAGTCATAGTCATGGTCATAAGTACTTTATTGCCTTATGTTGTACAAAAGATCTTCAAAACTATTACATGCTTAGTTTTTTGGTGAATGTTTAATTCTACCAAAATAAGCTCAAACAGCAGGCACCGACAATTTTTACTACGACACAGCAACCTTTAAAGGTAAAAATATTTTATTTGTTAAGTGAACGTAAAGTGACGTGAGGCGACATAGAGAATAAGGGCTTGCAACCTGTCACTAATACACTAGTAAACTGCTTGGCTTGATTGTGCAAAATGTGGCTACAGTATTATAAACAAGTCTTTTTAGAGTTGTTGGTATTTCTTTAGCTCTGCCTACCCCACTCTGGGAATGGAGACGTGATGTGTATGTTGTTAAGTGAATGTGATTTAACTATGTAAGTGATGGTTCAACTGCATTTTAATGCTTACAGGCGCAGACATTTCGCTTGCGTCTCCCCGATGGGCACCGGGGGTGCTACCCATTAACGATGTTTTAACGAGCTCGGTTCCGCGTTGCTAACGACCGGCCCATGTTAAAGCCTTGAGCCTAGGGTCACGGTCACGGGTTCTACTAATTCCTTTGCATCAGCTAAAGTAAGGACTTAGAAGTGGGCCTATACTGGAACTCATAATTTTTATTAGTCCTAATGCATCATTAGTCCAAATTGTATATCGTCAAGTTTATATCGGAATTATTTAATCTTGTATTGTAGATCTAGATTTAATCTACATTAATATCGCTTCGGATATGACCATCAGGAAGATACAAGCATCATTAAGCTACTTACTCTTTTAGCAATAGGGAAAATGCATATTTTATTTTCTTGCGTTCTCTGGAAAGTGCTATGAAAGAGAGGAACATCTTACGCGAAATAATTGTCGTGAATTTTTTTCACAAGATATGAAGTTTTAAAAAGTCTTAGCTCAGACCCCCTGCAAAAACACTATACAAAATCGACGACAGGAATGACGTCACAGTTGTTGTTCCATGTTTAAAATATAAGGGTATTTTAAACAATTTTGCATTTATTTCGTAAATTACTATGTTTAAGCCAATATCGTAAATAAAATGAGAATGCCGAAAAAAAAACATTCTAAATATTAAAAGAAGTTTAATTTTTTTACAAGTTTTGACTCTATAATAATTATACATACATATATTACATTACACCTTTATTCCTAGAGTAGGGTAGGCAGAGCTATAGAAATACCAACAACTCTAAAAATACTTGTTGATAATTTTGTAACACATTTTGCACAAGTAGGCAAAGATGCTTACCAGTGTATTAGTGACAGGTTGCAAGCCCATCGCCTAACAGTACTACAAGCTTTAGTCGCCTCTGACGACATCCACGGGAAGACATGGAGTGGCACTATTCTAACCCCGCAACCACACGGGGTCACGGGATTCTACACAAAATCTTAATAAACGGGTCAAATCTTAGTGTATTTCGTATAATATGCTTTTTTACATTTTGTCCTAAAAACTCAATTCTGATTTTCATGCATGTTCTCTATTTTTGACTTTTCTAGAAAAATGTTTGCATAAAGTAACTTCAATCACAAAAGTACAATTTAAATACAAAACGATTTCTTTCAACAACTCCGTAACAGCCACTCCGCATGTAAATTCCAATAGCTGCATGCCCATTCAGATTTATTTTCAATCGAAACGAACGCCGGCCGCTTGCCCGCATACTATACAAGTACATGTACAGAATACTGTACGTTTATTCGTACAGAATACTGTATATTTGCTTGTAAATATCCAGAATCGAATGTTACAATGTGCACTTAGTATTGCCTCGGAAGTAGTCCGGAAATTTATCGTAGTATTATCCTCGCTTTTAGATTTATCTATTTTTGCGGAAGCTTAGGATCTAAAATACAAATAGGGTAACCATTTGTAAAAACTTTTCGACGGATATAAAGACATTGCATTATTTATGTATGTTCAAGAGTTCTGAAGTTTCGTAGTCACCAAAGTGCGGATAACGAACGATATTGTGTTTATACTACACTTTGTTAGTAAGTGTATAATTACTACCCAAATAAAAGGCGTGAAAGCCGTTCATTATTCTCAAAAATCAGGGTAGTAATATTGAATGGAAATTCATAACTGCCCTGTTATTGGGGCTGTAATATCATATGAAAATCCATTACTACCCGGATTTGTTTTTTTTTAATTCTAGATGACGATTTCAATCAACCCACTTTGACACGTACGCAAGTTGGACGCAAATCGGGGCGTATTCACCTTCTTTAACGTCTTTTGGCACGCAAACTGTACGGAGCGTTAAAATTCGCAATAAAAAAAACTCTACTTTGAAATCCTTAATTCGAACTTCGGATCGCCCTGTAATTTTTTGCAAATTAGTTACGCATCGAGAACAAAAAGGATAGCAATAGACGAAGTTCGAGTTAGGATTTCAAAGTGGAGCCCCTGTTTGTGGGCGCGCTCGTTCTTCCTCGAAAGAATCCATTTATGTATAACTTTTTTACTTTATTTATTTTGAGTAGAATAAAGCAGTATATATCAATCGATGGTAAGTACGATTACTGAACGTCGGGCCGCAAATGCACACTCGATTAGTAATCCGTGCCTTACTCCCCTTGGTAAATAATGTACTATTGACATGTTTTTTTAACTCGGCTGCCATTACTGTCCAATAAAATTAAATAAGAGTTATCAAAACGTTGACAATACGGAATCACGTCAAAGGCAACATCGTTTTAATTGTGCGAAATCTCAGCCCTGGATGTAGAGAATGATGTCACATGGTATTTGGTCGGAAAAGTCATCTTATCCATTAGCCACCCGCCAAGTAACAGTGTTCGCATTGTGTTCCGGTGTGGGGATAAGACAACCGGTGAAATTACTAGCATAGAGGCATTCCATCTTAGTCCTCAGGATTGGCAACGCATTCGAGGTCTTTGGATTGCAGTCTTAAGATTATAGTCTTGAGAATTCAAATGTCTATGTGTGCCTTCTCCTTACCATAAAAAAAAGTCGTATTTATCTTCCTTTTTTGATAAAATTTGGAACCCATCGATTACCTAATTGAAAAAAACTAGACGAATACGAAATTATCCGACAAGAATACGATGTCGTTTGACTACGGAATACATGGCCTTTAGACCATTGGGCATCGTAATTTGAAACTTGGCCGCCATTACTGTCAAGTTAATTAAAGATAACAACGTTGACAACACGATTACAATAGGAATAGGGAGGTTTTCCGGTAACCTTCGGGGAGGGAAGATGGCTGGTTGTAAGATGTCCGGCTTTTACTTTTGATTTATTCTGTTTACTGATGTACTTTACTCACGTGACATTGGCTAAATTACTGCGAAATACTGTGGTGGACCGCCATTAATAAAAAAAAGAAAAATAGAAATTTGACTACTTTCAGGTCCCATGATTTAAACATTTACAACCAGGGATTGTAAAACCGGTTTTATTAAAGCCCTGTATTTAATTTGTCAAATTATTACCGCTAAATAAATAATCCCTATATTCGAATTAGAGGTATTGTTGTCATTCCGCTTTTGTTTTTATAGCTATGTATAGCTGTATACCTCATAAAAACAAAAGATGTCTCTCCTGTGGTCAATAGTTAAAAGCTTGTGTGCATATAAGTTATGTTTTTATATGATAGGTCTAAAGCAGTCTTGACCGCGTTTTTGTAGGGGATGGGCTTAGCCAGAAAATTTGACTTAAAAACGTTAACTTTCGGTGTGACTACAGGAAAAACGGTAACCTAAATCTGTGTATGACCCATCTACTCTATTTACGATATTAAATACCTGTATTCAATACCGCTATTCATTGTACCTGATAAGTAAGATGTCAATTAGGTTGTAATTAACTGTAATTTTAGTCTTGTCTAAGGCGTATCAAAGTATTTTGCAAAAACACCGCAAACATTTACAGAGACAAGTTATTAAGTACCGGTATTTAGGGGTACTGATTTTTAGGGGTGAAGTATCAAATAGAGATATTTTTGTCAATTGGCTAAACCGATAATATACTTGAATACCGGTATTGATTATACCGCTGATCAGATCTTTAGCAATATAAATAGCGGAATGCAATTATAACCAGTCATACCTCATTTAAAACCGGTAGTAAGAATACCGACGATCCCTGATTTACACAACTAGCCAAAGTCCAATCTACAAATGATATCTCGTGCACTTGCAGACGTTTAAATTACAAGTAGATGTGTTTATATGTAATCTACACGAAGCCATTTCAAACTTTATTGCAGAACACATCTCGCGTATGCATGTAATGCAACTCCAGCGCCCAAACTTTCTAGGTGGCTAATAATAATGGTTCCATATCGGGTCTTATGGCACGGAATGAGTTTGTATAGTGCTTTAATGGCATTATTTGCTGTCTCACTCTGAACAAAGCAAATGTAATTATTTGGAGGTTATTTCACAAAGTGTGCTCGAAACCAAACTTTACTTAATTACGGATGTTACTTAACTATATTAAAGCGAATTAAGTTCTTGGTTTAATACGTTTATAAGTTCATTACTGAATATTGAGTTATGATTACACTGTTCAGGTAGATTTTGACATTTAATGTTGCTATTAAAATGGGTATATATTTTGACGACGTAGTTTGCCTTGTAGATGTGACCCTGCTGATTAAACTAGCGGTTTCCTATCTATCCCCAGTAATAGCAATATTTGAGTATTTAGCACGATTACTAGTTCCTAATATTTTTTTTTTATGTATTTACTTCGCATATGCACTGGCACAAGCTCAGTTTATCTCAATCTACATTAATCTACGCTAATGTGGTAAAAAGAAAATGAGGCATAATTGTTTGTTTGTAACGAATAAACTCAAAAACTACTGGACTGATTTTAAAAGTTCTTTCATTAGTAGAATGCTATATTATCACAGAATAACATAGGTTATGTTTTATTTGTCTACGCGGACAGAGTCGCGGGCAACAGCTATTCTTATATAAACTGAAGTTTGAGCTTGTGATCCCTGAAAAACGGCGATAGACTCTTTCAAACAGGATTTTTTGTGCTTTTTAGGGTTTTGTGGTCAAACTAGGAACCCTTATAATATTTTCGCCATGTCCGTCCGTCCGTCCGTCCGTCCGCAGCCTAGCGCAAAGACTCTTAGTACTAGAAAGCTGTAATTTGACATGAATATACATATTAGTCACGCCAACAAAGTAATGCAATAAAACTGCCAAAACTACAAATACTAAAAATCTGAAAAAAAACCTAAATGAAAGAGCATATAACGAATTTTAAAGGAAAACTATCAAGACTAAGTAGACATCATTGGTTCTTGAGATACAGGCGATTAAAGTGTTTATACCTAATAAAATCATCTAAGACGGCACCAATTGACTTTAAATAGAAAATTATTTATTACTTTTTGATTTTTACGTTTGTAGTACTTAACGGCTTCGGAACCCTACACTGAGCATGGTCCGACATGCTCTTGCCGGGGATTAATGTTATTTTCTCAAACTATACAATGTTGGTAGTTAGGTTATGTTTGGTTACTTATCAGCGTAGTTTGGTACTCCCCGGATATTTTTAACTATTTATATTTGTATGTTATTAAATTATTCTTATTCTTACATTCGCGATGTGCTTCAGTAACCCGGTTTACATTCATCTGGCATAACTTTTTTTGGCATAATCATCACTTGGCATAATCATCATTTGGCATACAGCCTTTTTTTTTCAGAAACCGTATACTTTTCAGGATTGTTATAAAATAAACCTAACCTAACCTAATGGTGAGCCCATTAGGTTAGGTTAGGTTTATTTTGCGATGCTATTTTAAATAATCCTGAAAAGTATACGGTTTCTGAAAAAAAAGGCTGTATACCAAATGATGATTATGCCAAGTGATGATCATGCCAGGTGATGATTATGCCAAAAAAAGTTATGCCAGATGAAGGGTAACGCAGTAAACCACACTCACATTTCTTAGAAAAACATAAAAATTTAAATACTGGATTTTTGTACATAATATTTTTATAGCGTGCTTAGACCTAAAACAAAATAAGTAAATATTGTTTTTTTAGAGGACCGTACTCTCTCGCACCTTATCTTATCTCGTATCTTATTTTATCTTACAACATGGTGTGAGGTACTACCTCTTAAAATAGAAGTAAGTCTAGTTGCATTCAATGAAGATAAAAAGCCCGAGGATCACGTATTTAATAGGAAGATGCATGTTTCTTTCTTACGCTCGTTGGAAAGCACTATGGAAGATAGGAATAACTGTTAACTGATAATTGTCGTGTAATTTTTTCATAAGATATGAAGCTAAAAAGTCATAGTTCAGACCCCGTGCAAAAAAACTATACAAAATCGTTGACAGGAATGACGTCACAGCTGTTGTAAGGACCTTATAAATGAATTAGCGTTTATTTCGTAAAATACTATGTTTAAGCCAATACCGTTGAATTAAAATATTACGTAAATGAAATAAGGATGCCGAAAAGAATCTAAATATTAAAAAAAAATAAAAAATTAACAAGTCTTGATTCTATATAAAATATTAATAAACGGGTCAAAACTTAGTGTATTGCGTTTTATAAACCAAATCAAATCAAATCATTTATTGCATATCACATTACATACGTTGATGGAATTGTAAGTAGGTATACATGTGACGCCCTGCAAGGGCACAGCAACGTGAGAGGGTCAGCTCAACAATTATTCTCTTTGTTAACAATAGGTAAGTAATTTCCTGGCGATCTAGAGCTATCGGAGTACAAATTAACTATAAATATCTAGTATTGAAATATTCACTTAAGCTGTAGAAAGATTTAATTATTAAGAATGTTTTTAGTTGTTTGTTGAATAGAATTGGTTTTTCAATGCTTTTTATAGAATTCGGGAGGTGATTATATATTTTAATTAACATGTGATGTGGGCTGGATGTTACTAGTTTTAATTTGGAAAAGGGCAGTTTAAGTTTATTCAGGTCTCTGTCGTTTCTTTTTTGTACACTTTTTTTAGCGAATACAGCTCTTTATATTTTGTGACGAATGGACATGCTTTTAGCATGTAGGCAGGAGTAAGGGTCAGGATTTGAAATTTAATAAAATAAGGCTTGCATGATTCCATATTACTAATATTAGCTAAAATCCGGATACACTTTTTTTGGAGGGTAAAAATCTTGTCTATATGGCAACTATTTCCCCACAATACTATGCCATATGACATTCGTGAATAAGCGTGTGCATAATATGCCGCGAGAGCTGTCTGAAGGTCGGTGACGCGCTTGAGGTGGTAGATAGCGTAGGTAAAGGACGACAGCTTTTTTAACAACTTTTGTATGTGAGGTTTCCAACTTAAGTTTGTGTCTAGGTACCCAGTAAGGTCGCGGAAGGCACCATTTCAAGATTCGTGTTGCTGTAGCTGTAAGAAATCGGTATTGCAGGCTTTTGATGGGGTTTAAATTGAATAATCTTTGTCTTATTTAGGTTAAGTTCCAGATTATGAGTTTTTAACCAAGTTTCAATTTTATTCAGGGCTAAGTTTAATTTATTTTCAATTTCACTGTTTTTTTTAAAGGCTTGTAGTACTGTTAGGCGATGGGCTTGCAACCTGTCACTAATACACTAGTAAATTTCTCGTCCTGATTGTGCAAAATGTGGTTACAGAATTCATACAAGTCTTTTTGGGGTAGTTGGTATTTCTGTAGCTCTGCCACTCTGGGAATGAAGGCGTGATTTTATGTACCTATGTATGTATGTATGCTTTTTTTTACATTATCACCTAAATCGTATCAATGAAACTAAATTCTAATTATGAAATGAAAATGATATGAAATGAAATGAAAATTTTTCATTACATTTTTTTTTACAATTTTACCTAAATCGTATTAATGAAATTTACTTCTAATTTTCATGCATGTTCTATATTATGCAGACAGGTTTCATGCTAGAACAGCAAATGGTTCATGTTTACCCTTTCATACGGTTAGAAGTGAATTATTATTTGTTCTAAATGATAATTTGGACCCGTGTTACAATTACAACGGCAAAAGTTAGGACAATTAATGAGCTCCCACCCTAATAACATTCATATAATTTATTAATATGGTAAATGCCATAATTTCAAAAGTTCAAATTGGCTAACCAGGCCAGTACTTTCTACACTCAAAAAATAAGTGCCAACGAACAGATATTTTGTCTTAGATGGTATAAATAAAATAAAGTGGCAGAATGATAAATGGACCTATATTAAAACTTTAACAAGATCTTTTGCAATTCAACTTACATCATTACAATTTTAATTGAATTGTATATACTTATACTTATTGCAAACTATGGATTGTAAGGTCAGAATGTACTGGGTGAATTTGGGGTCATGATCCGGAATGGCCAAAAGTGAGTAAGATGGTCATACTGTACAACTTTTCTAATGGGACAAACCACGAAATCGCCAAAAAAAAAACAGCTGTTCCATACATTAACTCTCAATTAATTCACCGTTAATGTATGGAACAGCTGTTTTTTTTTTGGCGATTTCGTGGCGTGTACCAAGGGAAAAGTTGATCAGTATGACCATCTTATTCGCTCTTGGCCATTCCGGATCATGACCTCAAATTCACCCAGTATACAGTGTGTAAATGGACAATGGACAAGTCATGTAGATGTGGAATTTCGTCAATAACTCTAATACATAGACCGCAGTTATCTTTTAAAGGTCCCATCGAGCAGCAATGTACTTGAAACCTTGAAACGAAGATGTAAGTGTCAGTTAATACATTACGTAATACATTAATCCGTCCGTCCTAATTTTATAGAGCTGTACCTTTTGAACCTATGACAATTTTTATTTTAGAAGAAATGTTTTTTCAACGCATTTTTAGTTTTTGTAAATACGACAAGGCATAGTAAATTCTCTGAAGCAAATCAAAGAATACAGAAAATAGTCAAGTTTGAGTTGGGCTCGCGCTGATTCGGTTTGAAACCGAATTCAAATCGGAATGTAATACCTGCTGTGCGGCGATACAAAACCCTCAGTGCGCGAGTCTTACTAGTACTTGGTCTTATTATCTATTAAATATTTATTTAGTATTTAGTTAAATAATATGACGGCACGTTGGCCTTGTTTACGACCCTGCCTCCGAAGCCCTGGGTTCAAATCCCGGTAGGAGCAGATATTTGTGTGATGAGCGCGAATATTTGTTCCTGAGTCTTAGATGTTTTCTATACAGCGTGTAAATTTCATACGGGCATATATTTTATCCTGACGTAGTTAACGATCATACAAATCATGTGAGAAAGATATTTTGTTGGTATCTTTTATTATTGAGGAGCAGTTAATTTTTTAAAGTTTGTCTTAGGAGCAATGTACGAAGTGTGCGAGCGTCCATCGGTCGTCAATGTATCGCCTGTATCCAAGTGCAAGGACGAAATGTGTGGAAACTAAATACCAATATCAGGGGGGTTATCATGAGCTAGCTTTGCAGTTCTGTTTACGGTCAGCGTAAAGGACAGAGCTATATAACTGCCGTAGCTCTGTCCTTTTCGCTGACCGTAAAATGAACTGCAAAGCTAGCTCATGATAACCCCCCAGGCGAGTGAACCGCCTGCATTAATGACCGAAATTTTTGACTTTCATGGGCGAAGTAAACAAATGGCGAACCATAACAATTCGTGAGCATAACATGACTATTATGTAGATGCTTTAATTTAATTAGCGCAATGTCATACATTGCTTGCTGAATTAATTAGTAAGAAAAAAAGAAATACAACTAATTTAGCTGTTACACACGTTTTTATATTAATTAGGGTGTATATTAACAATTGTTAAAATATATGCCCGTATGAAATTTACACGCTGTATATATTTAAGTATTTATTTCTTTGTTTAAGTATGTTTAACGTCTCGTATCTATAGTTAAAGCCTAGAGCTTAATTTGGGACTGGGTCAATTTGTGTGAGATAGTCCCCCTGATATTAAATTTGGCTTCAACACAACACATACTAACAACCCGTGTAAAAGTTAACCCTCGCAATAACTATAAATCCAATCGTAAATCGAGAAGTATCGGCGTTCTGATAAAGCAAGCGCTCCCCGGGTTACTTCAATACTTTAAAGTATATCTTTACTGCACTCTTCAGCTCGGTTGTATAAAAACTATAAAATATAGCGCGGACGTGACACTGAGCTGCGCCCGCACAGAGATACCTGATACCTATTGGTAAATACGATAAGAGTTTTGATAATTAAAAATGTAAAGATTTTCAAAGCTATGAATTGACTCCATAAAGATAACACCTTTTTAAGACTAAAAAAGGAGGTCCTCCGTGTAGTTGCTTGGTTAGAATAGTGCCACTCTATGTCTTCCCGTGGATGTCGTAAGAGGTGACTAAGGGACTGCGGGTTTGTAGTACTGTTAGGCGATGAGCTTGCAACCTGTCACTAATATACTAGTCAAGTTCTTGGCCTGATTGTGCAAAATACGGTTAGAGAATTATCAACAACTTTCTTTAGAGTTGTTTATTTCTGTAGGTCTGCCTACCCTAGTCTGGGTGAAAGCGTGATTTTATGTATGTAATGTTATTTATAACAGGGATTGTAAAACCGGTTTTATTTAATATCTGTATTTACATTGTTAAATTATTAACGCTAAAAAATAATACCTATATTCGAATTAGAGGTATTGTTGTCATTCCGCTTTTGTTTTTATCGCCATGTATTCACTATTAACAGTATTAAATACCTGTATTCAATACCGCTATTCATTGTACCTGATAAGTGAGATGTCAATTAGACTTTAATGAACTGTAATTTCAGACTTGTCTAAGGCGAGTCTAAGTTTTTTGTAAGAGCACCGAAAACATTTACAAATAAAAATAAACGAGAATATTGACACTGACAGGTATTACTGGTTATTGTTTTTAGGGGTAAAGTATCAAAAAGGGGTATTGTTGTCAATTGTCTAAACCGACAATAAACTTGAATACCGGTATTCATTATACCGCTAATCAGAGCTTTAGCGGTATAAATAGTGAAAGTCAATTATAACCGGTAATACCTCATTTAAAACCGGTAGTCAGAATACCGGTAACGATCCCTGATTTATAAGGTCCTTATATTTTAAACATGGAAAAACAGCTGTGACGTCATTCCGTTCTTCTATTTTGTATAGTGTTTTGCAGGGGGTCTGAACTATAACTTTTAAAGCTTCATATCTTATGAAAAAAATACACGACAATTATTTCGCGTATACAGTTATTCCTCTCTTTCATAGCACTTTCCAGAAAAGGTAAGAAAAAAAAAATGCATGTTCCTATGGTCTCCATAAAGATAAGATTAACATTTTTGACACTTTCTGTCGGACGCAAATGTCACATAATTACAGATAAGGACAAAGCATAGCATAGGCTACCCCACGATATTCCACGTTAATTAGTAAAGGGGTAAGAAAGCAAGGAACTACACTCTTCAATATAGACTATTTGGTCCCGGTAACCTTCAGGGAAGGAAGATGGTCGTTTGAATGATGTCTGGCTTTTGCTTTTGATTTCGTCTGTTTATTTCTTGGTGAAATCACTACGAAATACCGCGGGGGACCGCCATTCGTTAAAAAAAACCGGGCAAGAGCATGTCGGACCGTGCTTAGTGTAGTAAGCAGTACAAACATAAAAATCAACAAGCAATAACGAATTTTCTATTTATGTCATTTGGTGCCGTCTTAGATGATTTTAGTAGGTATAAACACTTTAATTGCCTGTATTAATAATAATAATTCATAAACGGATTACTTAATCGAAAAACTGCTTTCAAAAACCCGTAATATTTTTGAAAGACCTATCTAACGACACCCCGCACTATAGGGTAGACGAGAAAAAAAAAATACATCCCCACGTTACGTGTAGAGGACGTACCCTAAAATTTTTTTTTTTAGCGTGACTAATATGCTTATTCATGCCAAATTACAGCTTTTTAGTACTAAGAGTCTCTGCGCTAGGCTGCGGGCGGACGGACGGTCATGGCGAAACTATAAGGGTTCCTAGTTTGACTACGGAACCCTAAAAAAGAAGAAACATCTATTTCTACGTACATAACTTCCTTAATTTAATAATATTTTGTACTGTGCTACATAATAACCTAATAAATAACGTTAATCCGTTGCGTTACTTTTAAGTAAACGAAGCCTAAACCTCTCCCCATTTGTAGATTAGAATTATGAAAATTATTAAGTTAAACTCCCGAACCCATTCTCCAAATAAATATTAAAGCCTCAAAGCATTATTCAGCGTTAAAAGCACATTAAACCTTTAAAAATGAGTCACGCGTGAAATATTACCCGAATATAGGTCAAAGTGTTAATATTCGGAAACGCGGAGAGCCGCGCGTCGCGGTTGTATAAATAATGTTTGTTTTTGGAGCACAGCTGTTTGAGAGGACATGTTTTTATCAAGGTACTCATTTATCATACATACATAAAGTCACGCCTTTACTCCCAGAGTGGAGTAGGCAGAGCTACAGAATATCAACAACTCTAAATTTGTTGATAATTCTTTAACCACATTTTGCAAAGTCAGGCTACGATGTTTACCAGAGTATTAGTGACAGGTTGCAAGCCCATCGCCTTAATGTACTACAAACCCTTACTCCCTTAGTCGCCTCTTACGACATCCACGGGAAGAATGGAGTGGCACTATTCTAACCCGGCAACTGCAACTGCAACTGATTTATCACTGTAGCCAAAACGCAATATCATATCATATTGAAAACTGGCCAAGCATGAGTCGGAGTTAATCAGTTAAATGAAAACTTGACACTATTGTCAATCATTTGCCCGGCTATAGTTTTTCTACATTGATTTATAACGCGCCAGTGTGGTTGCGGTGTTAGAATAGTTCCACTCCATGTCTTCCCGTGGATGTCGTAAGAGGCGACTAAGGGAATAAAGGCTTGTAGTGCTGTTAGGCGATGGGCTTGCAACCTGTCACTGATACATCGGTATTACCTACCGGAGAAGAGGCATGCCAAAAAGAAGAAGGCAAGGCAAACGACGCTATTGTCTTCTGAAAACATTATGTTTTCAGTAGACAATAGCGTTCGATGAAATGATACATTCTATGAAATTATATATTCGATGAAATGATAGACACCCCAATTGGGATAAATACTAAAGGCTGGCGAGGAATGCCTAGATCTACAGATGAGTGGAATATGAGGGGAGGCTTTTTAAATTAGATAAGATTAGGTACCTAGGGTTTTAGTGGATCTTGGTCATTATATATCCAAGGGTAAGACAAGCACGAGCATGCATTTTATAAGTACAGCCAACCAAATATAATTCTGGGCACTTAGGAACTCTGTCAAAGTGAAGTCATTAAACCAAATCTTTAAGCTTATGTAAGCCATTTCACTGACTGTATCGTTAGATGTAGTTGGGTTGTTTGGAAAAAAACAAGTCGAGTGCGAGTCGGACTCGCGCACCGGGAGTTCCGTAAATTTAAAATTTAAAATTGTATTGAGGGACAAACTTGATTTTGCCGTTAAAAAACTGTTGTTTCCATGCATCGACAAAGGTCGCGATTAGTTTACCAAATGCAAGTAGGTTTGAAATCTCAACAAATTAGCCCTTTTTGGATTTTTTCGATTACTTGTTCAGGTAAGACTTTCCCTTCTTGCCAAATTTCAGGATTCTAGATCTATGTCCTATAAATTTTGATTACCTTGAGAGTATCGAAATATGTATACGTTTTTTTTGCAGCATAAATGGCCATATCTTATTTTTTGTCAGTATAAACTTTGTTTCACAGCTTCAAGGGACTATAGAATTGGGTACCTATATGGTTTTAAATTCAGTTCGATACCTTTACGCGTTCCCGAGATAAGGGTCTTGACAGTCAAACGGACGGACGGATAACAAAGTGATCTTATAAGGGTTCCATTTTTTTCCTTTTGAGATAAGGAACCCAAAAATGGTCGAAGAAGTTTCCTAACAATAACATCAAAGTTTTATTCATAAAAATACATTTTAAATTCATTGATAAAGATGCTGAGACGTTAGAACAGAAGGATCTGTAAACCATCGTTTTTTAACGCACTGCCACCGACGCATACATGCGTTCACTGTCATACCGCCATCCCTCCCTGTCGCACTAAGTATATGGAAAATACATTTTTAATACGAGCGTGTAAGTTATAATAAGAAATACTCACACATTGACCTATTTAACATAAATACAAATCAGTTTATGTCTGCAATCAACAATCAATGGAAACCGTAGTAAACTTGTTAACTTTATTTTTAATATCATTGTAATTTGATTTTGTAATTTTACATTATTTTTGTTTTCTTAATACATATGTCACTCTGTCACCCCTGAGCAAATGTTAATATATTTAACTTTAAGTGGAAACTGTTTGGGCTTACTGTATTATCCAATATTTTTTAAGATATGTGAATTTATGTACGATGTTTGTTTCCCAGTGATAATAAAATAAGAAAAATACAAGTATGTTCATAGGCCACGTCCCCTGGCAGTGAATGCGTGGAGACTTTAAGATACTCAGTTACCTTTATGAAAGGTCAAACGTATATAAACTTTTATGCAACCAAAAGTGCCTTTTACTTTGAATTTTGTCCACGCAAACAGGTATAAAATGTTTTTAACGAAAAAGGTCGTTTAACCACTGAAGCCGAACGACAAAAACACGAGATATTCTAACCAACTACAATAAACCTAATGTAACATATAAAACCCCCAATAAACTGGGGTGTTTTTCCAACATGGCAACCCCTGACCTCCCCGCCGCAGTCGTAACGAAAAAGGTCGCTCCATTAGCATTTAAATAGCCTCGGTGTTGCCACTTTATAGACAAAAGTCCCCGATGTTGGCAAGAAAGAAATAATTCGATTAAAGTTAATTTGAAAAATGTAAAGCAATGAACAAGAAAAATGAGGTACGAAGTTTTTACAGGGTGATTTTAATTATTGCTTTATTATTTGTGACTTCATCTATGTTTTAATACTTAATGTTATAAGCTGGTTAGCTGAGAATGTCTTTTCAATACACTGCTCGGAAATATTAACATTCTTGGTCTCGTTTGGTGACAAAAATCATCGCTATTACAAATACAAATATATACAGGCCGTCATACAAATATATATACGTTATATTTCATAAAAAAAGAAATATTGATTGATTGACATATTGATTTCTCATACAACAAATAACAAACGTTTATCTTAACTTCAAATCAAATAGTTTATTGCTAGAAATTGAGAACAAAAGGAGTGACATAAATAGTATTGATCTGTCACAGTCTGCTAGTATCTAGCATGCAATATAATAATAATTCTTAATAATAAATACATATTAATGACTAGGTAAACTGAAGTTTAATGTTAAATCAATTTATGTATACAGAGTAATACTCGTACTATTGTTTATGTAATGGCAAATCAGATATTTGACATTGTCATTTAAATATTAATCTATTGAATAGAACCTTTTCCTAACCAAGTATTTGTTTAACAATCTTTTAAACTCTATGATATATTTACATTCTATAATGTCATTTGGCAGGCTGTTATAAATCCTTGGAGCCGTTCCTATAATACTTTTGGATATATATATATATAGAGCTGTACCTATTCATTGAAATGGCACGAACTTTATTGTGGTGTCGTTTACTAGTTTTTTTTTTCTTAACTACTAATCTTAATTTTATCAAAGATTTTATTAATTTAAAATGTTAATTCGTTCTGCATTATTTAAATTATTCTCTAGATAATTAATATAACATTAGCTTATTACATTATTTATTGTAATTAAGTTCATATCGTTTAAGGATTATTTTTATCTATGTGCATGAGAGTTACTTAAATAATTAATACAAAAAGAATCCTCGCAGTACTAGAGATAGTTGCCTTCTTGTCGGAGTCGTACACTATACTATAATGACTCGTCCATAAATTATCTAAGTAGGTACTTTATGTAACATTGTGTTTTGTTGACGCGTTAGTCACGTTGGTAGTGACCCCGCCTATGATGAAGCTAGCGGTCGCGAGTGCAAATTCCTGACTAGGGTAAATATTTGTGTGAGGAGCGCATGTACGGGTTTTGTTGTACATGGTTACATGGTTTATCCTAGAGCTTAGTTGTGACTTGGTTAATCCCTTGATATTTATTATGTGTTTATTTATTTTACTGTATTATAAATGAGCTCTCCTGTACCTTCTTGAACAGGTACTCACAGAATAACTTCAAGCGGCATGAGAATAAATCCATAGTAAACTGAGCAAGTTTTGTTTAGCAACAGGAAATTCCATTTCCCGCACCATTTGCTCCGAAAGTAATGTGCTTGGAAGAAATTTATTAAGAGTTATTTAACCACTATCTAGTAATAAATGGAACAGGGAAAACTTTGTTCTTACATTCGATAATTACTATTAAGTTTGTTGAAAATATTATGTGGTTTACGCGATGATTATCTTCTCTTCTTCTTAGTCGTATACTCTTGTCAGAGTAGTCGTGGTCATGGTGGTTGTTGCACAGCCTTTCTTACAGTTTCCCGCCATCTCTCCCTCACCGAGGGAACGATGATTATAGAAACTCTATTTATTGAAACTGAAACTGTATTATAATGAGTCCGCTGTAAAAACAGAATTCAAATTGTATAGCTTTCGTATTCATTTTTACATGCTGGTTATAATTTAAGATGTAAGTACTTTTATATTCAAAAGGCAAAAATAAACTTCTTAACTATTTATTCAGGAAATTGGCCACATTAGGGCTCTTTTACACGTCGGTAATATAAATAAAAATAAATATATATCACAGGATAATGTCACACCAATTGACCTAGGCCTAAACAAAGCTCTAGGCTTGTACTATGGGTTCTAGACAATGATAAACTTACTTACATGTATAGAGAAATATATACTTAAATACATAGAAAACATCCGAGACTCAGAAACTAATACTCTTGCTCATCACATAAATATCTGCCCTTACCGGGATTTGAATCCAGCACCCCTTAGCTTCAAAGGCAAGGTCACTACCAACTAGGCTAGCGTGTCATCAATCAATCAATATACAGTGAATCTACCAACGCTTCGGACAAGACAATCATTACGGAGAAGAAGCGCCGAAAGAAGCTAATTTTTTCAATCATAAAAAACAATAAACTTTTAGAAGGTAACTGTAATATTTGCAGTGAGTAAATAAATACACGTCCGTTCTGTAGTAACTGTTTAATAGCGAGAGACCACAGATTATGCAAAAACAACTAAAGGCGAATAAATAATTATTAATGGAAATATAGAAGAAAGCAGAGGCAGGGGAAGCCCAAGGAAAAATTACTTAGAGCAAATAAGACAGAAGGTCAAGGTCATGTCGTACCTGAAAGTCAAGCAGTTGACAAAAGACCGGAGCGCTGGGCGGTTACTCCGTCGACAAGGGCTTGGCTCTTAAATAAAGACAGAGAAATATAAGCTGCCTACTTTGTACTTCAAGTTATTGTACTATGTATTCCAGAACAACCAGATTTTTTATGTTAAGGAGAAGGCACACGAGCCCTCAGGCCACCTGATGATAAGTGGAATCTGAGACCCATAGACTTTTGAATGCTCAAGACTATAATCCTAAGACCTCAAATGCGTTGCCAACCCTGAGGACTAAGATGGAATGCCTCTATGCTAGTAATTTCACCGGTTGTCTCATGAACACACCGGAACACAACAATGCGAACATTGTTGCTTGGCGGGTGGTTAATGGATAAGATGGTGGTAGCAATTCGGATGGACCCTGCACAGGGTCCTACCACCACTTATATCCGTGAATGTCGGTTGCCATAATTATGCAACCTATATATATTTGATTCGTTTTATAACGTGACGTCACTTTTTTTTTTTTTTTAAGACTTAGTACCTAGTTAAGTGTTCTATGATTTTATTCTTTTTTCTAGTTGAAATTCCGATGACCCCAATGTAATTTATGATATATTTTAAAAACTATAAGATGAAAGGAAAGATGATAGGATACTTGATGCGGCACGATAGTTTCTTAATGAACATTTTGAAAGGTAAAGTCGAAGGAAAAAGAGGTAGAGGACCTAGGCTTACTTACTTTAACCAAATAAGGCAAAAGGCCAATGTCGTGTCGTATCAGGAGGTGAAAAAGCTGGCACAGAGTAGAGAAAAGTGACCATTACTCTGCACCGACAAGAGCCTGGCTCTTAAATTTAATGATAATGACATGATGTGTAATTTTTGCTGTAACATTACGTTGAACAATTTATTATTTGAATCTAGATCGATGTCGACTAGTGAAAAACATCCTGTTCACTGGATGATTCAAGCCTTGGGCCCTAGCCAATATGCAAACGCTCCTAACGTTTTTCTTTTCTAGCGCTCAAAATGTATGGGATGACATTCTCGTGCGTTTCGATAAACAACGTGGTCGACTGTCGTCCCATACACTTTGAGCGATAGGAAAGAAAAACGTTAGGAGCGTTTGCATCTTGGCTAGGGCCCCTTGACTGTATTGATTGGTTTTTTCTTTTGATTGATTCGTTTGAATAGTTCTATTCTGAAAGTGTTTGTCAGTTAAGATTCAAGAACATCTCAAGTCATCAAGAGTAATTCAAATCTTCAAAATCTCATTAAACCTGAGGGTTTTCATTATTTAATTATTAATTGCTTCATGATAACTAGTCGTTACAATTTTTTCAGCTTTTATGTGAAAATAACTTTAGCCAACGCGCCGTATAAAACTTTGTATGACAAGTTAAACTAGCACCTTCTTTCCTCATTATGAGTCATACATTGTAACATGCTACAAAGTTGAAGAGGCACTTAGTCTGCTTACATTGACGCAATGCAATATCATAATTAGTTATACATTTAAGCACCTTGTCACTTTATCTTCTTTGAAAAGTTCATGTTGAAGTTCGAACATGACTTTAAGCGACTAAGTAGTAGTGTAAAACTTTTACACTTCTTTAAACTATTGTGGTTATTATTATTATTTATGAAAATATAAAAACAGGTGACGAAACGTTGACATAGTTGGTAGTAACCTTCGAAGCTAGCGGTCCTGGGTTCAAAGCGCGTTTGTGTGATGAACATGAGTATTTGTTCCTGATTCTTGGATGTTTTCTATGTACCTTAGTAATTTTATCGTTTTCGAGTACCGCATAGTACAAGCCTCGAGCTTAGTTTGGGACAAGGTGAATTTGTACAACATTTACATTTATTCAATTTTTATTTGTCATATCGTTGTAAATATAACTTATCGTTTTTCCAATTCTCTTACTTATCACTAACTATTAATCTGTCTATTTTATTTTCTCTTTTACTTTAAAATTTATTTTCGAAGTAACAAAGGTACGCTTGTCAAGGTTGTCTGGCAGAGATCGCTATTTAGCGGTAAGACCGCCTGTTGTATACCTATGATTTAAATGTACTGCTCCATGTTCTGTTTTAATTTTTTAATTTTTGGTGTTCAATAAAGAGTATTTGTATTGTATTGTATTGTACGCTTATCAACAGTACCCTAAACAGTTTGTAAGCGATCAATTATAAATACGCCCACTGCTTTCGCCAATGAAGCTAACGGTCCCGGTTTCGATTCCCGGTATCGGCAAATATTTGTGTGAGAAGTACGAATACTTCTTCATGAGTCTTGGACGTTTTCTTCGTATTTAATTGACAACGAAAAACTGCTTTTATAGATAAATACTACACCCATAGTTCAAGCCTAGAGCTTAGTTTGGGACTAGGTGAATTTGTGTGACATTGTCACCAGATATTTATTTTGTTATTCACTGCTATAGACAGGCCCTATCTAAAAACCTGTAACGACGTTTGAATATTATTGAAAACATGACTGAACTTCAGTTGGTAATCAATCATTTCAGTAAAAATCTTTTTAAAAAGTATTTTACTTCCCCACGATTCCGTTGTTGCTATTCCTGTGGAAATTGCGTAATTTCTCAGGATAAAATGTACCTTTTTCTGCACACTTCAATCTTTTGCAAAATGGAAGATTCATAATATTAGTAAGGATAAACATACTCCTTAGTACATTTTAATAAGAACCAAGTAAGGTTTCATTCCGTTTTTCCTCTGCATTTTCAAGTCTAGTTAAAGTTCCCACCACTTCAAAAGGCTAAAAGTTGAGGGAATAATTTTCTTTCTTGCCTGAATGATGAGGCAAGAAACTTGCTCTGTGAGCGGAACAAGTTCGATAACAAGGAGAATTGGCTGAACCACTGTTGGCCGACTTGATCCGGGAACTTGGCAGTTTTAAATAGTTCTACATTTATTGTTGTGGTAATTATTCGAGCAGAGTAAAGTAAAGGAAACATAAAAATATGTTAATTGTCACTTCAAAAAAATACTAACATGCAGACAAGAAAATCAAGAAAAATATGACACATACAAAAACTAACTTAAAAATAAACTAAAGTCATCCCACAATAACTCTGCAATGAGTGACATGAATGAACACAGACTGTAAGGATATTTTATGGGATGCCGTTTAATATCTTGTGCACAGTTATTGTGGGATAACTCTAAAAAGGATGGAAATATAAACTACAGGGATGGGTACCAGTCTCAGCATGTGCCAGGCATCCCCGGTGCTGGTTTTCAGCCGGGCCCCTTATATAAAGATGGTAGGTACCTAAGTTCTGTTTAAATATACATGTAAATACTTAAGTTAACATTCAAAAAATATAATAACACACGGTACTAGTCAAAGATTTAAAGAAGTCGTGATTGTCATATCAAAGTATAATTCACCAAGTATGTATGCCAACGTAAATTTCAAATCATTTGGCAGTACCTAGTTACGTGTGGGGTTCGAAATGGTAAATTGTAGGTCAAATAGTATCTGTAGATGTTTGCAAAAATATATTACAATATAAAAACATTAAAACAAGATAAAAGATGTTTATTCAGTAACGCTCGGGTATTTTACACGTCAAAATTCTACCAAAAAAACGCCGCAAAAAACTCAAAAGTCACTAATTATTAGGCTTTTTAAATGTTGCAAATGACAATGATAGTGAATAATCCAGCATATTATAAAAAAATAAATATAAAATAAAAATATGCAGGAAAACGTAACAAAACTTACAATAATCACAAGGGCAAATACATAAAAAAAGTATTTCACGCATCGCTTTCAAGCATCACTCTTAGTCAAAGCCTAGTACTTTATTAACTGTTGTACAAAAGTTCTTAAAAAGATTGCTTCAACTCTAACCCTACAACCATAGCTCTAGCGACACCAACTCATGAATGATCCTTTGTACAGTCGCTAATAAATATACATGAGCAAACAAAGTGTTCAAAATTATTTCTGACTGCATTCAATTCAATTTCATAATTAAGCGTTCATGTCCTGTACAATATTCTAGACAACCAAAAAGTAAAACAGCTCGTCGATGATATAATATATAAAATAAAAACATGGGCTCTGTTATAACAAAAACAAAATTCAATATAACTTTATACAGGTTGATTACGGACCCACTAAATCTAGGACGCTGTGTATATATAATTCCCCCTACTAATACAGTGAACACGATAACTCCATTAAAAATCATACGAAACCCGTAAGATTGAATAAATATTTACTTCCGTAGTCATTTCTGCACGCGTGGAAACTTAATAAAATCTAAACCTACAAAAGCACTATAAAATTCCTTCCCCAGAGAAAATAAAGACCGCGGGAAAGTATGAAAGTCGTAGTTTGGAAACCCAACTCGGCGCTAAATCACTTAGCCAGAGTTTTAGGGGACTGCTCGAACTAATGCGTCTGATATTTTTGTTCGCGTGTTTCGTTTGTTATGCTAACTAAACAACCAAAGTGCATTAGCATGATACTCATGCAGATGCATTGTAGTATTAACTTATTTTTACTAGTTTACCCGTGTGGGTCAAAAACTAAGCAAAAATATGTTGCACCTGTAAATATTATTTAACCATGGTAAAAAGTTAATAAGTTTAATGTATTTTACTACGTATAAAATAACGGTTGGGTAGTAAATCCAAATTAAACAAAAAAGCAGAGTCCTAACTGTTAGAAGCCATTACAAAATGACAACTGTTTCATAGTTTAGTACAAAATAGTTTCATGGTGGAAATCATTAATAATAAAAGAGTGGTTGAAGTACATATTTTTATACTAGGAATGCCGAAAATATATTAGTTCAAAACACTAAAAGATAAATGTTGTTTATTTAGTACGTGGGCCGCACGGGCACTTTTACACTCGTCAAATTCTACCAGCGCTTCCCAAGAGAAGACCACTGCTGAGAAGAAGCGCCGCAAAAAAGTCAGTGTCATTGTTTTGTATTATTGTTAATTTAAAAAAAAAAACAAGTATCGTTTTTAGCTACCGGACCTAACATGAGTTAAGTTAATGGATGTGCTTACACGTAAGAGCTTATGTGCCGTGACAAATTTTATATTGGAGCCGTATTTATAAATAATTGAGTGTGAGGTACCCCGTGTGGTTGCCGGGTTAGAATAGTGCCACTCCATGTCTTCCCGTGGATGTCGTAAGAGGCGACTAAGGGAATAAGGGCTTGTAGTACAGCTAGGCGATGGGCTTGCATCCTGTCACTAATACACTGGTAAACATCTTAGTCTACTTATGCAAAATGTTGTTATAGAATTATAAACAAGTATTTTAAGGTTGTTGGTATTTCTGTAGCTCTGCCTACCCCTCTCTGGGAATGAAGGCATGAAGTTATGTATGTATGAGTGTGAGATATAGAAACGTCAAATTTTCTGTAACATTTTATTTTCCATGTATTTCGCTTAAAACCATTTTATTAATACCGACATATTATATAAACTCACCACTCCAAGCGTTTTTCCGATGACGTGACCGTGTAATAAACGAGAAAAAGCAGTCTTTAAACTTTCTATTTCACCGAAGCGTTCAGGAAAACAGCTGATAAGGGCCCATTACCACTTAGATTGAGTGGCCGAGGCAGAATTACAATCTGTTGATGCTGAATACATTACGGGGTTGGATCCATTGCCTGCGGCCATCGAGGGTAATTATTGAGTTTTCAAAATATTTTGTTAGGAGACTCAATTGTTAATAAGCAACGCTATTGATTGTAATCAAATGGCACACAGGACCAACTGCTACAACTTGCAACGGGGGCCTTATTCTAGGTTGTCTTTACACCTAATTGGTTTTATTGTCATTGTCCCGTGACATGCATATATTTCAATAATAATACAAAATATATATATGCATGTCACGGGCGGGACAATGTCACACTAATTGACCTAGACTAAGCTCTAGGCTTGAACTATGGTACTAGACAACGATAAACATACTTAGATAGAGAAATAAATTCATAGAAAACATCCAAAACTCAAGAAAAAATATTCGCGCTCATCACACAAATATCTGCCCTTACCGGGATTTGAACCCGGAGGCAGGGACACTCCCAACTAGGCCAACGTGTCGTCAAATTAATTATTATTTTTATTTATTTATGTGCTTATTTATATGATTTTCGTGTTGCTTTAGAAAAAGTTATTAGTTTCTTATGTTTCCTCTCATCCACATTATGTACATTACTATCTGTCTATTGTTTGTTACATTTATTTTTACTCACTCGCCCAAAGGTTAACTGGAAGAGATCCCTTAAACGGATAAGTTCACCTTTGTACTACTTTTATTTCTGTTATTTTCATATCTTTGTAATGTTATTGTTTTAGTACAATAAAGTGTTTACACCATACATAAACAGTCGAGATAACAAAAAAAAATGCTTAAGAAGGACTTAATGCTTGTTGCGTATGCAACATTTCTTTATAACCAGAATTATAACTACAGTTCATTTATATCGATTTTTATTTCAATAAGCAAGTTAGGAAATCCTCTCGTGAGCAGTCTGGGTTCCGGCAGCTACAATGCTACTAGCGTTGTCTACCAGTCGACAATAATGTGACTTGAATTTAAAAATTAGCTTACCCACTGCAAGCCTGAGACTTATTTAGTTTTTAAGATTGATTATTACAATGTGTTCCAACGTCTTCTGCTTCTAGGTTTTACCTGTAACAAAAAAGTATTTATTAATTTAAAAGCCATCTTAAAGATTCAATCATTTATATAATGGCAATTAAATGTTATATAACAATATTTAAACCAATTTTCACACAAGTAAACTGGGCTTATGTTCTTCTTTGTCTTTTCCCCTATTGCAATCGTATTGTACATTATGATACCTATTTCTGTTTTGATAGTAAAAGTATTCGAGTCGTAAACAATACGATTGCAATAAAGCCTAGTTGGTAGTGACCCTGCCTACGAAGCTAGTGGTTCTGGGTTCGATTACGGGTAGGGGTAAATATTTGTGTGATGGGCGCAAATATTCGGTTTTAAGTCTTGGTTTTTTTTTTTTTTTATCATTTCGTCTAATACCTACAGTACAAGCCTAAAGCTTAGGACTAGGTCAATTTGTGTGAGATTATCCCTAATTTATTTATTTTATCTGTCACCCGCATAGATTAGCTTTATGCCCACGGGCAGTATTTCACGTATGCACCGGAGCATGGACCCATTACGCCGGGCAGTAAAGTGAGCACGCTTACTTTACTGCCTCGTAAACTAAACGCTATGAATCTCATTCAGACCTTGTTGGAATTATGATTTGGGCCGCTTTCAGAGGAATCTGAGGGAAATCCGTTTTATTGCTGGATATAAATGAGATGTTTGGTGAGAAGAAATATGTTTTTTTAGACAAGAAACATAGTAGTTAGTTTACCAAGGGATGAAAGTTATCTAATGCATCCCGAGGTATGTACGCTGGCGCCTATAGTTCGTGGGTGCAATTGATAGTAAAAAACTCTACTCTATATTTCGACTGAGAGGACAGTAAACAAAAACGTTGCAGAGTATCATTGTTACGAACTCTGCCTATAGTTATTGTCTTGCAAAAAAGAGCGTTGTGACACGATTTTAAAATGAATAAAAAAATAGTTTTATTTCGTAACGGCTGTTAAGATTCTTCCATGGTCTAGAAAACAATCAAAATGGCTAAGTGTTTGACCAATAATTTTCCTTTTACTTTCCGCCCTAGGGATAGAATAGTATATTATTACCGAGCGTAGAAAGTACACGAATTATTCACGATTCATGTAGAGTGTACGAGTCCATAAATTGCAACTTCTGCTGAGGCAGACATAGTGCTTCTCTCAACTACCGCGCGGAAATAAAACAGTTTAAAATGGTTTAAGTAGTAAGAATGAAACAGGCTAGTAACATTTATTATGTTTTAAAACCGGGTAAGAGCATGTCGGACCACGCTCAGTGTAGGGTTCCGAAGCCGTTAAGTACTACAAATATAAAAATCAACGAGTAATAACTAATTTTCTATTTAAAGTCAATTGGTGTCATCTTAGATGATTTTAGTAGGTATCAACACTTTAATCGCCTGTATCTCAAGAACCACTGATGTCTACTTAGTCATGATAGTTTTCCTTTAAAATTCGTTATCTATTCTTTCATTTAGATTTTTTTCAGATTTTTATTATTTGTAGTTATGGCTGTAGAGGGGCCACTTGAGTCTAACAAAAATTAGCGCTTTTTAAGCTTAATATTTCGTAAACGGATTACTTAATCGAAAAACTGTTTTCACAAACCCGTGATAAAAAATTTAAAAGACCTATCCAACGACACCAAACACTATAGGATAGACGAGAAAAAAAATACATCCCCCCACGCTACGTGTAGGGGAGGTCACCTAAAAAAAAAAATTGGCGTGACTAATATGCAAATTCATGCCAAATTACAGCTTTCTAGTACTAAGAGTCTCTGCTGCGGACGGACGGACGGACTATAAGGGTTCCTAGTTTGACTACGGAACCCTAAAAATGACCTGCCATTAAAGTGATATTTTTTGACCCCAAACCAGATCAAAAAGTTTCGTATTTCCGAGCAGTGTTGAGAAAATACTATTTTCAGCCCGCTAATGAGATATGAATCCTTACTTTCTAAACAGGAGAGATGAAATTTACGACCTTCGGGTTCCTACTGGACACGACGACGCTCTTATAAGAGACACAACATTTTATTTCGGGCCAGAAGGCTCATGATTACTAATGTTCTGACTTGACCCAAACCCGGACAGACATTAAGAGGATTGTGAAGCGATGCCTAAATCGCGTTGCTGTCAAATATAATCCATACAAATGTAGCTCCGGGCGATAACGTATCTCACCCCCTAAATCTAATCTGAGCTCCACGATTTTTGAATATAAATAAATATCAGAGGACAATCTCACACAAATTGACTTAGTCCCAAACTAAGCTCTAGGCTTGTACTATTGAAATTAAAATTGAAATCATTTATTTCAGATCATTGATCCATAATTGTGTTAGTTATACAAAATACTTAAGTACTAAGGTTAGTACGATACAAATGCTTAAAAAAAAAACTATGGGTACTAGACAACGGTAAATATACTTATATAGAGAAATACATAGAAAACATCCAAGACTCAGGAGCAAACATTCGCGCTCATCACACACATATATGCCCTTATCGGGAATTGAACCCAGGACCGCTGGCTTCGGAGGCAGGGTCACTTCCAACTAGGCCACCGTGTCGTCGAATGTTGTAGATATTATGGAAAACTAGGTCTGTACGTTTTCGCTTTTGTTTTTTTATTTTATTTTCTTTCCAATAAATATTATCTTTGTACATATGATATGTTATACATTATTCAAAAATCGTATAAATCGGACAATGTTTAAGGGGAGAAAAACGTTATCGCATTTTGTATAGGCGTTTTTTGCTTCACAGTCCTCTTAAGAGCTACTGCACTGTAATCAGCTGATAAACACGTGTCGTATTTAAACATGAACGGTTTATTGAGTTGGATGAGTGTGAAGAATGATACAGAAGAGGTGAGTGAGTGACGGTTGGTAAAGACGTGTAAAGAAAGACATCGTAATAAATTCCCAACTCATGTTATTTTCCTCAACCCGCAGCATTTTTTTGTAAGTAAAATAACTTGCGCATTCCCTAAAGATATTTAAATACATTTATTTTCTCCTCTCCCAACATGGCGGGGAAACATTTCCTCCCTGCTACATAGCTCGGAAACTAAATCGTTTCCCCGATATCCGCGGATAAAGCCCATGATAAATAGCGAAAACATACCGCCGCAATCTAAAACACACTTTCTTCTATAAACCGCAAGACCTATTTTCTACCAACAGCAAAACCATTTACAAAAGGAAATATTATTCAAAAGACATCAATCTGAATGGCAGGTGTCCTAGAACAATCAATCTCTGATTTCTCTCTGATGACTATTGTTGTCTTTCACTATCGAATGTAACACGCGTGTGTGAGACAGGGACGGTCGTGTGACCACGGTGCGGTTTCGTGCCGATATTTCAGCGTAAAATGTTTTGTTTTTCTTTCGAGCCGACGTTATTTTTAGAGGATTCATTGCTGAAGTGTTTTTAGTGTGATTGCATAGGTAGGTGTTTACATTGTTTTTCGTTTTGTATCACAGAGGTAACGTTACGTTTTGTCTATTGCTTTATTTCGTTGGATGCAATGATGGAAGTGGAATACGTTTTCGATATTTTATTGTCGTATTATTTTTTCATGATATGAAGCTTTAAAAAGTCATAGTTTATACTCCCTGAAAAAACACTATACAAAATCGACGACAGGAATACCTTATAAGGAAAGGTGCATTTATTTAAAATATTGAATAAAATGAGGGTGACAAAAAATTAAAACTATCTTTAAATGAAAATTTAAAATTATCACAGGTTTTGATTCTATATAAAATCTTAATAAACGTGTTAAAACTTAGTGTATTACGTTTTATATGCTATGTTTACGTTTTCTCCTAAATATCATTTCATGCATATTCCATATAAATAATTCTTACTTATAAAGTAAGCAGGGCGCCTAAATAAAACCCAAAATGTAAGCAAATCTGGGCCTCTATTCAACTGCGTTATAACGATATCGTTTTTGACCTGTTTCCGTATTGTCAACGTTTTGATAACTCTTATGTCATTTACAATAATGGCGACTGTGACATAAACGATTCTTAAACGTGTCAAACACGATATCGTTTTAACACACCTGAATAGAGGCCCTGTAGGCCTAGTGAAGATGCATATCGCAAAGTTAGTCATTATAGAAAATCGACAAAATGTAAGGATTGACGTAGGCTCATAAGAATCGCGTCGATCACTCAACTCCTTATATTTTGAGTCGATAGAAAACGGAAACGTTTGTAGCGTTTCCATCTTTTATTTATACTTATCGCAACAATAAACATTCTCTATCATTCGGTATCTGACATCGAGTCTGGACTCGAGTGACTTTTTACATTGAATTACAATTAATTCAGTACAACAATATAGCATTCCAACGAATTGAGAACCTTTTTATTTTTTAAGTCGGTTAAAAATGCCTCGCAAGAAAAAATATCGTTTATCTTCATGGAAAGATGATCATTCAGATATTGAAGATAAAGGTACGACTGACTTTTGCAAGAAATCCATATGTCAAGAAAAAAGTTGTCGATAAACTTAGTCGATATTTAATGAATCACTAGCACTGGTACATTTTTGTCCCCGTCAATCCGGTGTTTGATAATAACAAACAAAATTGATAAAAATCTGTTTTTTTGTCGGTATGTTTTATAACTTTTTCGATTTAATTATCAAAGTCTTATTAGTTGATGGAATAATATCGTTGAAATGATCAAGGGCCCTAGCGAAGATGCCGTTTGCATCATTCTCGTGCGTTTCGATAAACCACGTGTCGACTGTCATCCCATACATTTTGAGCTATAGAAAAGATAAACGTTAGGAGCGTTTGCATCTTGGCTAGGGCCCCTGTAACGATATCGTATAGATAATGTTAAAGGTAACCCATTTTTTTTTCTCCAAACTGTAAACTATTAAAAAAATTATTACAAATACGTAACAGAATCTTGTAAAATAAAGGAGTCACTGTGTGTTCTAACTACGCCGAAATGCAGTGAAAATTGGTCACGGTACCCGTAAATTTGTGCTAAGAGTGACCCGTTTTTAGGGTTCCGTAATCAAACTAGGAACCCTTATACTTTCGCCATATCCGTCCGTCCGTCCGTCCGCAGCCTAGCCTAGACTACAAAAAATGTAAAAAAAAAAATTTAGGGTACGTAACGTGAGGATGTATTTTTTTTTCTCGTCTACCCCATAGTGTGGGGTACCGTTGGATAGGTCTTTTAAAAAATATTGTGGGTTTGTAAATATTTTTTTTTGAATAACGGATTTCTTTATGAAAAATTAAGCTTTAAAGCGCTAATTATATGGTTCCAACGGAAGATCAGCGCTGGTTTGAACGCTGAGTTGGAACCATTTCGTGACAACACAGGTCTTTTGTTTATGTCACAACTTTGTTACTTTTTGTTGGTCACGAATAAATGTTTTTTTTTTATTTCTTTCTAATTTTTGTCAGACTCAAGTGTCAGCCCCCTCCCTACAGCCAAAACTACCTACTACTAAAAATCTCAAAAAAATCTTAAATAAAAGCGCATATAACAAATTTTAAAGGAAAACTATACGACTAAGTAGACATCATTGGTTCTTGAGATACAGACAATTAAAGTGTTTATACCTACTAAAATCATCTAAGACGACACCAATTGACTTTAAATAGAAAATTAGTTATTACTTGTTGATTTTTATGTTTGTAGCACTTAACGGCTTCGGAACCCTACACTGAGCATGCTCGGACACGCTCTTGCCCGGTTTTAATGCTAGTGTAGTTTCACACTGAAGCTATTATAAGTTAGGTAGCACTGAGAAGTTAAGTCGCACTGAGTCGGCGGAGTGGTCACGTCGCGGAGAAATGTGCGCGAGGATGATCACTTAAAGTCAAGCTGTTCGCTGTCAGTCTTTAAAACCTGGAAGCCGTATTACCAACTCTTAATAACCTGCCAAGGGGTGAAAGGGAGAGCTATAAGACTATTATAACTTCGTGTCTTTCACTGCCTGGAATAACTGAAGTTTTAACGTAACTCTTGATAACCTAAAGAATATAAATAGACTTGTCTTTTGCCTTATCACGAAGCAGCATTATTTGCATTGCTGTGTTCTAGTGTAGAGATAAGACAACTTGGGATTGTTTTGCAGTCTTGGGAGTGCAAATGTTAATGGGTCTCAGATCCCACTTACCATCAGGTGGCCGTTGTGCTCATTGTGACAGTACAAGCCCTATGCTTGTACTGACTATACAACGATAAACATAATAACATATATTATGGAGAAATGCTAACTCTCTCTATTCTGTATTCTTTTCAAATAGTCCACAATGCAGCTAACGCTGTCTTCGGGGTTGTAACGAACTTTTTCCTCAAATTTATCATTCTATGGCCTCCCCGCTCTCCCGACCTGATATCAGTTTAATGCTTCCTTATCTAACTCGAGCCCATTTGCCTTTATATTTGCGTAACGACCCATTTCCTGCCGCGGTCGGTTAAGGAACTGATTTATTCGATGATATGACGGTTTTGCACAAAAACTTACTGAGGATTTAAATTCCTTTAAATAAATACTGAAAAAAAAAATGTATTGTAATTGAGTAAAATTGAATAAAAAGCAATTATTGCACATACCTAATTGATCCATCCGTTCACAAAATGTTAAATTATACATATATACAGTTATGTATACTATGTCTACGAAGCTTTGTCTGAGATTGGATTCCCAACGCAGTATTTTATTGGGTATTGAGTGCATGTTTTTTGGCTGTTTGATGTTTATATATTCAAGCGTGTTTTTCTCTATATTACTATGATATTTAATAATTCGTTTCATTAAATTGGTTACTCATACATTAAGCAAGTTAAAGTAAATAGTCTTAAGCATTACGTCCCGTTTATTTTGTAAATATTTCCGATAGCAAAAGAGTAGACCCGATCCAAAACAAGAGAAAATTCCCACTAAGACGGTGACATTGAGCGACGGCGCCGGAGCAAAACACGGAACGACGAAAACAACGGTTGCCGCTTTAATATTGAACGATCTTTAATAATGTAACTTTGAGAAAATGTTCGATGGACACAATAATGGTTTCGTATTTGACGCAAGAGGTCAAGGGTTGGATACACAGTAAATTAATAAATATGAGGGTGGAATCACAGCTCTAGAGTTTCTCTTTTGCTGTTTTTAGGGTTCCGGAGCCGAATGGCAAAAACGGAACCCTTATAATTTCGTCATGTCCGTCTGTCCGTCTGGGTTCTCTTATTTATCGCAGAAAATTGTATGGCCGATTATCACTTCCCAACTCACGTTTCGCGTAAATTTATTTCGCCGAACGTTCATTTCCCAACTTATCAAATGTATTTGTTTTATTTGCCAACTTAACAGTTACCAACTCAACATGTGGTCTGTTTTTTTAAATGTTATTTTTCAAAATGCCTACTTTCATGTTGTGTAATGTTTTAGTTGGCATAATATTCATTTGGTTGTTTATTGTTTACCAAATTTTTTATTGAGTAGGTACTCCCTGCCTTATTTTAAGCTCCAAAAACGGAGAATATTAGCATAGTTTTTTCAAGGGATGTCAAAAAAAAAATAACTTCGAAGGCTAAGGCGGGAGCTCGCTGCGCTTCGCTCCCGCCATAGCCTTCTAACCTAACCTTGCCGCGTCGGTTTTGCCCAGGAAGGTCTTGCTCGCTCATGCACACAGATTATAATTTCCAACCAAATAATTTGTTATTTTTTTTCTTACTTATTTCTATCTTGGCAAATGTATGAAAAGGGAAATGTTGCATCAACTAAACGTTATTCGTCCAAGAGTTGTTAAGCCAAGTGAAAGATTTGACAAATGATGAGTCTGCCAAAAGTGTAAAGGCGTTATAATAATACGCTTTATAATAATTCTGCGAATTAAAAAGTTGTCATATAAAATTTTGGTAATCGTTAGTTGTCAAAGTGAATTGTCGGCGAAACGTTGGTTGGCAAATGAAATTCGGCCAAAAAAAGTTCTGCAAAAAGGCAGTACACCGTCCGTCTGTCCGTCTGTATGTCACAGCCATTTTACTCAGAGCCTATTGGCACTATTTAAATGAAATTTGGAGGATAGATGTATTCTATGAACTGCTATACAATGTTGTAGTAAAATTGAAAAAAATATAATATTTAGGGGTGGCACGGCACTCCATACATGTAACTAGGGGACGAATTTTTTTCTTTGAGTTACATCAGCGTGTGGGGTATTTTTAGTTTTTAAGTGACTTGTTTACGTAAGTGAACAGTTGGCGAGATATACGCGTCTAAAGTCGTAAAAATTCTGTCCGGGTGGGTAGCTTTTGAACTGTTAAATAGAACATTCTAATAAAAATTACAGTAGTAGAACATACGAAATACTTCCAACCAAAATTGTTTTGAACACGATACGCTGTGTAGTTTTTGTGATTTTAATAATACAAAAAAGAATTTCAACCATGAACGTTCATCCCAGCTACGGAACCCTTCACTGTGCGTGCCCCGACATGCACTTGGCCGGTTTTTGGTGTTCTTCGTAGGGTTCCGTAAGCGAAGGGAGCCCGACGGGACCCTATTAATATGAAGATCCCCTTGAACACATAAAATATTTTCGCATAATGTATCATTTCGCATAACATACTTTTAGGTTGAGTTAGCAAAACTTAATAAACATGTATTGTGTAGATTAGGTAAGGTTAGGTTAGGTTAGGTTACTTAACAAAGAACAAGCAATAGAGGGGCACGATCGGCTTAAGCGTTCGGTTTATCAATGTTTTTTTACGACGTCATCACCTAAAATTACCGTCCGTAAATCGGCTTTACATACAATAGTTTGTTTTGTTAGTAAATCTGCCGTAATTACAGCTGTGTCGAAGAAAAATCGTCTCGTATCTATTACGGTTCAAAATATACAGGTTTTTAAAATTAGGACGGACGGACGGACAGCATAGACATATTAAGGTTCTATATTGAGTGGCATATTTTTTATTGTTTGGCCTTAAGCGGTATTTACAATAGAAACGGTTTTTTTTTAAATATTTTTTTATGTTAAGGAGAAGGCGAGCACTCAGGTCACCTGATGGTAAGTGGAATCTGAGACCCATAGACATTTAAATTCTCAAGACTATAATCCTAAGACCTCAAATGCGTTGCCAACCCTGAGGACTAAGATGGAATGCCTCTATGCTAATAATTTCACCGGTTGTCTTAACCCCACACCGGAACACAACAATGCGAACACTGTTGCTTGGCGGGTGGTTAATGGATAAGATGGTGGTAGCGATCCAGACGGACCCTGCACAGGGTCCTACCACCACTAAACTAAGTTTAAGACTAAGTGAATTTGAAGGCTTACTCTTGAAGATCTCTCCGATGGATGTGTATTTAGTGGTTTAGATGGTAAATTATTTAGCGATTCCATTAATCAGTTACAGACAAATATCATTAATCTCAGCGCATAGCCGGCAAGTGGGTCGAGCCGGGGACTACGGGATTAAGAGCTTTACTAACGTACTAGTGTGTCTTACGGCTTTGTTTGTGTCAAGGCTTTCACGTTTATACAGGGTGGAACAAAACGAGAGACTTTTAAGAAAACGGGGATATTTTAGGTCTTGCACTTCATCTTTCATCAATCAACTATATTAATATTTCTAACCGTTTAAGGGATACAGCTTGTTAAACATTAGTGCACAATCTGCACATTAGCAACTCTAGTAAGTAAATCCGATGACGTCATCAAGATAAGGTATCTAACTTGGGCCTATTTCACCGACTTCATTAGTAAACAACCTTATTGAATGACATATTCATCCTGAGATTGCAGAGTATGGTAAACAAAAAGCTTTAATACGAACTAAAATTGTCATATACCTTGCTAATGTTTTGGCTGAAATACGACGAGAGGCAGCGTGCATAATACGACACGGTGGTACTTTTGAGCATCGCATGTAAAGAAAAGTTGATGACATTAGTCAATTTAAAATATAAATCACTTTGAACTAGTAGTAGTAGGGTCGGCACTGATATTAAATTGATTAATTTTAATGATTTTGTGTTACTTTTCAGTCCAGCTTTACAATTATAATAAATCGATTGTAGATCACTCAGATAACACTACACTTTCAGCTCAGTTTTGTTTCACCCGGTTAAGTACGACTTCGGCTCGCGCATAAAGGGTTCCGTACCATTATCTATACATTAGACACTATATTCTAAACTTCTTAGTTTCACCCGTCCCAGTGTCTGTTTGTAACTAAATCCAGCAAAACGGTTCGTAAAATCACCTGAGTCTTAGTAATAGGGTCTCGTATTAACTTGGGTACGGAACCCTAAAAACCTAATATTTAATAGTAATATAAGAATAATATTTTTTTGCAATTTAAACAGTAGGGAAAAGTATTTTTGTTTTTATAAATAAATATCACGTTACAATCTCAGACCAAATTCACCTAGGTATTTAGTCCCAAACGAAGCTCTATGCTTGTATTATGGGTTCTAGACAACGATAAACATATTCATATACTTAAATACACAGAAAACATCCAAGACTCAGGTACAAATACTCTCTCTCATCTCACTCGGAATCGAACCTGGGACCTCTAGTTTCGTAGGCAGAGCCACTAGCAACTAGGCCATCGCGTCGTCAACCTTTATTGTGAACCTTTTTGTGGCAAGAAGGCACACGAGCACACAGGTCACCTGATGATAACTGAAATTTAAGACCCGGCCATCTCAAGTCTGCAATCTTAAGACTACTATTGCTTTGCCATTCGTAAGGACTAACATGGAATGCCTCTATGTTGGTAATAGGGAACATGCATATTTTTTAATCTTACGCTCTCTGGAAAGCGCTATAAAACAGAAGAATAACTGTATTCGCAAAACAATTGCCGTATTTGTTTTTCAAAAGATATGAAGCGTTAAAAAGTCATAGTTCAGACCCCCTGCAAAAACACTCCATACAAAAGCGACGACAGAAATGACGTCGCAGCTGTTGTTCCATGTTTAAAATATATGGGCCATATAATGCATTTGTTTAAGCCAATGTCATTAAATAAAAATATAACGTAAATTAAATGAATGCTGAAAAAAAGAAGTTATGAAAGGGTGATGGGCAATTTTGTATGGACCCCGTCCCCCCCCTCCAACAGTAACGGGCTGCAGGTCTATATGTTCATTAGGACCCAATAAAAGACAAAATACTTATCTTCGTAGCAAAATCAATGGGATTTTTTTAATGAAAACAAAGGGCCAGGCAAGGCAAATCATCTACATACGTGTTCATTTTCAAACAAATTCCATAGTTCCATACGATAAGATTATGATTTTTCAAGAAAACCCCATACATATGGTGATCGTCGCCATAGAAAAAATACATCATATTGCCAAGATCTATAAACTGGCACATGTTTCATCACTGTTGGTGGGTGGGGACATTTTTACCCATCATCCTTTTAACAAGAGTTGATTCTTTGTAAAATCTTAATAAACAGGTCATAACGTAATGTATTAAGTTTAAGATGTTTTTTTTTACATTTTCTCCTACACCGTCTCAATGAAACTCAATTCTGTTTTTCATGCGTGTTCCCTATTTCACGGCTATGTTATCCCCACCCCTAAACATCAATGCGAACTCTTTTTGGCGGTAGGTTTAAGGATACGATAGTTAAAGTGACAAGATGGTAAAGTCCTAACCATTACTCAGTCATTAACGACTCCATATTGTTTTCCACCCAATAGTAATTACTGTCCTATAGAGCAGACAATAGTGTCGGGAGACAATGGGAGTGTCGCAGACAGCTGACACTAATCGCAGCGGTTACCGGTGACATTAATCTGACAGGGCTGGGTTTCTACACGGTTATAACGATATCGTATTTGACGTGTTTCCGTATTGTCAACGTTTTGATAACTCTTATGTAATTAAGCATTTCTCAAAAAAATGCCACTTTGAGTGACATCCACAGATTTAAAAAAAATGGCCGGTTGGAAGAGAACATCAAACTATGCAATAACTAAATAATATTATAATGTGTCCCAAAATATTTGAATGGAAAATTCCTTTTGTGTTACCGATATTCATACATTTTTGGTAACACAAAAGGAACTTTCCATACAAATGTTTTAGGACATATTAGAAAATTATTTAATTATTACATAGCTTGATGTTTTCTACCTACCTGCAATTTGTTTTTGGAATCTAGAGATTTCACTTAAAGTGGCAAAAAATAGAGAAATGCTCAATTATTTACAATAATAGTGACTGTGACATAACTAACATTGAATGACACGCCAGCGTGACGTATACATGTCGATGTCTTTGACGTTGTTAGTCTAGTTGGTGATTAGGGCAAATTTTTGTGCGATAAAACTATGTATTTCTCTATATAATTATGTTTATCTTGTCTAGGTTTAGTCAAAGTGGACATGCAGGGTCTCTGTTCTACTCGATAAAAACATATTATTTTTGATATGTTGTGGTATTTTAACTCTGCCGTCATTAGCTTTAATTAAGTAAATAAGAAATCGTAAAGTTTAAAATTCGGTGACATGTGAAAATGAATATGCTTTAACAAGTGGAATAGAGTCCCAGGGCTGGAATTCTACACGGTAATAACGATATCGTATTTGACGTGTTTCCGTATTGTCAACTTTTTAATAACTCTTATCTAATTTACAATAATAGCGACTGTGACATTAACGATTCTAAAACACGTCAAACGCGATATCGTTATAACGCAGTAGAATAGAGGCCCTGGCCGATTAATAATATAAATATAATGCCTCGTAGCGGGTCTACGAGCTACGTCGTAGATTTAACCAGGAAATGCTGGTTCTTTAATGTTATTTATTATTTTGGTTGCACAAGGGTTAGTTACGTTAGTTTTGACTAGTGTGCGTGTGCGTGTGTGCGTGTGTGCGTGGGTGCGTGTGTGTGTTGCGTGTGCGTGTGCGTGCGTGTGCGCGCGTGTGTGGGAGAGTAAGTGTGTGTGTGTGTGTGTGTGAGAGAGTTAGTGAATGTGTGTGTGTGAGAGAGAGAGTAAGTGTGTGTGTGTGTGTGTGTGTGAGAGAGAGAGTAAGTGTGTGTGTGTGTGTGTGTGTAAGAAAGAGCAAGTGAGTGTGTGTGCATGCGTGCGTTATACACTTACAAAAGCAGCCCTATGATCCTAACATAACATTTTCTCGGAGTCATTGTATGATAAAGACGTAAAAAAGAGTTTAATTATATTTTTAGCTTTTGCAACACGGGTTTTCAAATTACACTTCTCAAGTATCGCATTGTATACATGTGTGAAAATAAATGATTTAAAATGCCTAGCGAACGCAGAGCGAGCAGTTGGACCATAAGTACTTGTAAGCGCAGCTACCCATACAAACAACGAAGACGGAAAAAGTTCCATTGTGTGACTAATTTTTGTCGCACAGCGGAAAAGTTTTTTAGAAAATTTAATTGCGTGACTAAGCGTGGCCAACTTCTTGGTCCTTACCTAAAACCATTTTGAGTTTACATGTCATCATATTATTTTTAACTCGACCGCCATTTTTGTGAAGTAATTAAGATGATTTTTATCACAAACTATATCATTAACTCTGTCACTCTCGTGGGAACAAAATCTTGTTTAAATACTATCTTTCCCACAGTAATTTATGCTGCTGGACTAAATCATACCCTAATACAGCATCATTTGTCACATGATACAGGGTGGGCCATAAGTGTGTTGGCGGTTTGAAAATTAAATTAAAAAAAAACTACAAATTGTACAATATTTTTATTACTATTTAAAAAAAATAGATTTTTTGGAAATTTTATGACTTAAAAATAATGTTGTCTAAATGACGTCGATCCGTGGCTTGGCACTCCTGAAGGCGGAGTTGCAAATTCTGGTAAATTCTGCCAAAGGTTACTCTCGGGATATTGTTGATTTCCCGGATAATGTTCCTTTTAAGTTGCTCTAAATGGCTTGGATTATTCTCGTAGACTACTGATTTCAGGTAACCCCAGGTAACGGCTAATGTGTCAATAGGGCTACTGAAAACTGTTTTTCCCGGAAAACTCATTTCCAAAAGGGGTGATATTGAATGGCCGGCACGCAGCCCTGATCTCTCCCCATGTGATTATTTTTTGTGGGGTTACCTGAAATCAGTAGTCTACGAGAATAATCCAAGCCATTTAGAGCAACTCAAAAGGAACATTATCCGGGAAATCAACAATATCCCGAGAGTAACCTTTGGCAGAATTTACCAGAATTTGCAACTCCGCCTTCAGGAGTGCCAAGCCACGGATGGACGTCATTTGGACAACATTATTTTTAAGTCATAAAATTTCCAAAAAATCTATTTTTTTTAAATAGTAATAAAAATATTGTACAATTAGTAGTTTTTTTTTAATTTAATTTTCAAAACGCCAACACCCTTATGGCCCACCCTGTACTATAACATAGAAGCAATACGCCACGCAACGAGACAATAGTCACGTCGCCACGCCGACGCCACGCTACCGCAACGCTGCCGCCACGCATGACTCGATTGTCAACTCGGCGCTTAATTATTCTATTGTCTCCGTGGCTCTGTGAATGCATTTATTGGCTATTTGATGTAGGATTAAATTTTCCGCCTGTTGGATTATTTGCTATCAATTTTTATGAATATGTTTTGTTTCTTGCAAAGAGTTATTTTTGTTATCGTTCCTAAAGTAGAAACCTCGTCGTAAACAAACAAACAAACGGTTTACTCAGATATTATAGTCAGGTAACGGCTCGATAAGATTCGGACTCATTAGGAGTCCTTCATTGTTCGTTTTTGTTTATGATAATATTTCGTACAAATTTAGACCTCGTCGTGCTGCTCTCCTAGTCATTATTTCTATTTAACGACATTGATCTTACATTTTAATTTTTCCTAGTATTAATAATTATTGTTTATTACTTTATTAACTAGAAACGTTACTAACTTAAGTAAATATTATTGTATTATATGAATGACTTAACCTTCTGCTGAAGTTTCTTGGCGCTTCTTCTCCGCAATGATGTCTTGTCCGAAGTGTCTAGTAGATTCACTTCATATTACCGACGTGTACAAGAGCCCTCATGTGCGAATTTACTAATTATTACGAATTTAGATTTTTTTTGAGCAAAGAATTTTGTGACATCTTTTTTATATTTGAAATTATTCATTGTCCATAGTATAGAGCATGTGACTTCTAAGGAAACATATGTGATTTCAATTAAGAGAATTTTGGAACTCATTCACTGGTTTAGTGTAGTAAATTAAGGTTGCAGTTTGTAAATAAATAAGTAAGTAAAGATTGTGATGTCCTAAGCTTACAATGCCTATGGTGTAGTTTACGTTGTATATAAGATATAGATTAATCATTACCACCGTGTGAACCAGTAAATAATCTGCAAAGTGCATGCATGTATGCGTGTCTCGACGGTACGCGCCGCGATCCACCACTAGCAAACTCAACAGGACGGACTAAGCCGGTTTAGTCGGGGCCGCGCCATTGCCGTATTGGTTGCGTGCGCACTAAGTATCGAGCGACGCGCATCGACAAGCGGCAGTAGGTAACAGAGACCTCTAAACGGCCAGGATGGTATTAAAATAAATAAAATAATATCACAGGACAATGTGGTGCGGTGTGGTGTTTAGTTGTGTAGGACCCTGTGCAGGGTCCGTCCGGGTCGCTACCACCATCTTATCCATTAACGACCCGCCAAGCAACAGTATTCGCATTGTTGTGTTCCGGTGTGGGGATAAGACAACCGGTGAAATTATTAGCATAGAGGCATTCCATCCTAGTCCTCAGGGTTGGCAACGCATTTGAGGTCTTAGGATTATAGTCTTGAGAATTCAAATGTCTATGGGTCTCAGATTCCACTTACTATCAGGTGGCCTGAGTGAGCGTGAGCCATCTCCTTAACATAAAAAAAAACAAATTGACGTAACAACACACAAAAAAAACTTTAACGAAAAGACTCAGGAATAAATACTCGTTCTCATTACAGAAATATCTGCCCTTATAGGGATTCAAAATCAGAATCAGAATCAGAATAATCTTTATTCAAGTAGGTTTACAAATAATAAAGTCTTTTAAAACGTCATAGTAGCGACTTAGCCTAAATTGACTGCAGGTTCAAATCGCGACCGATCAGAGAAGATCCTGTAAGAAACTCTGTCGGATGTCTTTTTTTTTCGACGTTCGCAACCTTTTGTCATAAGGACTAAACATTTTATTACAAGCAATTCAGTCCCAAGCATTGTTATCATTGATATAGTCTATAATACTATAATATGCTTTAGAAATTAGTTTACGCTTAACGTAACTCTTAAATTTATTTACTGATAGTTCAGTAACATTACTTGGGAGCTTATTATAGAACCTAATACAATTACCCATAAAAGAGTTTTTTATTTTCTGGAGCCGTATGAAGGGCACTGCGAGCTTATATATGTTTATTTCTGGTATTAACATTATGTATGTCACAGTTCTTTCTGAATTTAGCGATGTTTTTATGAATGTTTTCATAAATGTATTGACTGTGCATGGTCAATATATTAACTTCTTTAAACTTATCTCTAAGCGAGTCTCTCTGGCCCATCTTGTAGACAGCACGAATAGCCCTCTTCTGCAGAACAAAGATGCTATTTACATCAGCAGCACTACCCCACATTTGAAACTAGGACCCCTAGCTTTGAAGGCAGGGTCGCTACCAACTAGGCTAGCGTGACGTCAATTTATACCTACATTATGTGTGTATTTGTTTATATGCAAAAGTGTGTTACAAGTAGTTCGTTTTGTCTTCGACTTTTAACTCAACCGAGCAAATTGTTTTTTTGGATGACATGCTGGTAAAACCTATTATTTATATCAAATGCTTATCCTAAACAGTTAAAATAATAAACCTTAACCTCAAACTAGAATTCATAAAAAAAACACTCTTCTTTTGCGAGAGGTTTCATCCCGTTCTCTAAAGGACTGCATTTCGTGGACGTCTACATATTGCAATGAAATAAACTGCAGTCGGCAGGCAGATGCAATTTACTTTAGACAGTTCAGCGGGATTACAGCCGTCGTTTAAGGTGATTAAAAACTCGTTTACTAGGTTAGATAAATTGCTTTGATAAGAGTTTTGTAGTTTTTTGTAGTAACATCATTAAACGAAAGTCCATTTGGCCGTCGATTTATTTATTAATTTACTTAAAAAGGCCACATATGCTGCGACACCTATACAAGAATTAAAAGGGATGGCTATATATGCTTCTACGCGAAGGACGTGAGACGGAGATAGTTTGTAAGCCTTAGACTAAAATAATGCGTGGCGCGACATCTACATTCGCAAACCCCACATACGGGAACCCGTTGTTTCCATATTTTTTTTGGTCATAATGTCATTGTTGACATAATTTTTTCTAGTCATATTTTTTTATATCACTAACACCGTTAACTGTTTAGAATTTCTTAAATATCTAACGTGTAGAAAAGGTTAGGTTAGGTTAGGTTTGATTTATAAAAATCCTGAATACCTAAATAACAGCGTCTTAAAAGAATACGTTATAACTTGCGAGAATTATGACTTAAAACACATTATGACTAATTATGGCAGACAATATAGACACACACAGCTTAAAAATAATGGCTTATATGTACACTATATTTATATAACTATAGTCTTTCAACCCAGGCGAAATCGAGACGGATCGCTAGTTTACTTACAAATTAACATTAAAAATATCTGAAAAATATAACTAAATCATCAATAACAAGTAACTTAAATACTAAAACAAAACAATTACAATACATCACGAAAGTACTATATGTACGTCCATCCATACATACATAACATCACGCCTTCATTCCCAGAGTGGGGTAGGCAGAGCTACAGAAATACCAACAACTGTAAAAAGACTTGTTAATAACTCTGTAACCACATTTTGCACTAGTAGGCTAAGTTGTTTACCAGTGTATTAAGTACTATATACAGGGTGTTAGGTAATGAGTGGATAATCCTTAAACCACGCAAAGAGGGCACTTAGGACGTTATGAAAAAGCTAAAATAGGTCTAGTAAAAGTCGCACGGTTTTCGAGATATTTGGACTTTTAATCGGATTTTTTGTAATTTTTCCTTATGTCCATGTTACGAAAAACCCTTAATTTCATGTATTATTTTATATTTTTTTCCCTTTTTTCTTGCATGGTTAGAATCACTATGAACTAAGGAAGTTTTTAAAGCTACATGCCAAGTTTTTTTCATGACAACTTTTTGAGTAAACTCACTAAGTTACTTTTTCCATACTAAAAAATCCCCGCGTTTGTTTTTCACGTAGTATGGAAAAAACAACTTTGTGCGTTTACTCAAAAAGTTGGCATGAAAAAAAACTGGGCATGTAGCTTTAAAAACTTCCTTAGTTCATAGTGATTCTAACCATGCAAGAAAAAAGGGAAAAAAATATAAAATAATACATGAAATTAAGGGATTCTAACCATGCAAGAAACAACGAAAAGAAAATTGAATTAATACATGAAATTAAGGGTTTTTCGTAACATGGACATAAGGAAAAATGACAAAAAATCCGATTAAAAGTCCAAATATCTCGAAAACCGTGCGAATTTTACGGACCTATTTTAGCTTTTTCATAACGTCCTAAGTGCCCTCTATCCGTAGTTCAAGGATTATCCACTCATTACCTAACACCCTGTATATACAGGGTGTCCCAGGAAGTAGTGTCAAGCGGAAGTCCAGAGGTAGTGCACCTCAAGGGGCATCTGAATCACCCCCATGTATGTTCAGCGATTTTTCGTAGTTTCGGAGTTATTGATCATTTTAATCGGAATTATTGAAATTTCTCCTTATGTCCATGTTTCGAAAAACCCTTAAGTTCATGTATTATGTCATATTTTTTTCAGTGGATTCTTAAATCGACAAAATAATTATGAACAAAGGATGTTTTTAAAGCTACTTGCCAATATTTTTTTATGTCAACTTTTTGTGTAATCACACAAAGTTACTTTCTCCATACTAAGTGAGCCCTAGTTCCCATTTCATCTAGTATGGAGAAACAAACTTCGTGAAATTACACACAAAAATTACTTGAAAAAGAAATTGGCAAGTAGCTTTAAATACATCCTAAGTTCATAATTATTCTACCAATGTAGGTACCCAATGAAAAAATATTGAAATAATACATGAAATTAAGGGTCTTTCGAAACATGGACATAAGGAAAAATTACAATAATTCCGATTAAAATGATCAATAACTCCGAAAGTACGAAAAATCGCGGAACATACATGGGGGTGATTCAGATGCCCCTTAAGGTGCACTACCTCTGGACTTCCGCTTGACACTACTTCCTGGGACACCCGGTATAAAAGATAATCTTTCTGATTACCCACCCACACAACCTTATTGCTGAGTCAATGAAACAAGTGGTTCGTCGACCGGACGACGAGGGATAACTAACACAATAAATAAACTAACAAACTGACAGTAAGAGGATATGACTTCTACTTTGAAAAGAAACAATATTACTCGTATGATTTTTAGGTCAAAATAAATATCACGGGACCGTGTCACACAAATTGAGCTTGTCCCAAACTAAGCTCTAGGCTTGCATGGGTACGAGTACGACTATAAACATGCTTATATAGAGTAATACATATTTAGTAAGGCCATGTAACATATAAAATATGTAATGGTTTAAGCACAAATACGTTTTTGCAAAATGAAAGTTTGTAAAATAATATACAGTGTGTAAATGGAATACGAGCAAACATTTAAACCAGACGTAGGCTATAGGTCTACAAGTGATGTAGATGTAGTTTTTTTCATGTTAAGGAGAAGGCACGCGAGCACTCAGCCCACCTGATGGTAAGTGGAATCTGAGACCCATAGACATTTGAATTCTCAAGACTACAATCCTAAGACCACAAATGCGTTGCCAACCCTGAGGACTAAGATGGAATGCCTCCATGCTAGTCATTTCACCGGTTGTCTTATCCCCACGCCGGAACACAACAATGCGAACACCGCTGCTTGGCGGGTGGTTAATGGATAAGATGGTGGTAGCAATCCGAATTTCTTTAATAACTCTAATACATAGAGTGCAATTCATTTTTAAAGGTCCCATCGAGCAGTAATGTACTTGAAACCTTGTCAGTTGAAATGAAGATGTAAGTGACAGTAAATTGCAGGTTAATTGGGCTATTTCTTATACATTACGTGGCGAATTAATTAGTATTTAAAATTAAAAGAATAAAACTTAATTTAAATGTACAGAAAACATAAATTTTGACGACACGCTAGCCTAGTTGGGAGTGACCCTGCCTTCGAAGCTAGGGGTCCTGGGTTAAAATCCCGGTAAGGGCAGATATTTGTGTGATAAGCACGAGTATTTGTTCCTGAGTCTTGGATGTTTTCTATCCCCCTTACTTATGAACGTGGAATAAGCTTGGAATAGTTTATGCCATGCTTTGTCCTTATCTGTAATTGTGACATTTGCATCTGACAGAAAGTGACAAAGCATGGCATAAACTATTCCAAGCTTATTTCACGTTCATAAGTAAGGAGGTATGTATTTATGTATATATTTCTCAATATAAGTAAGTTTATCGTTGTTTAGTACCCATAGTACAAGCCTAGAGCTTAGTTTGGGACTAGGTCAATTTGTGTAACATTGTTCTGTGTTTTTTTATTGATTTATTAATATTTATTATTTCTTTATCCAAGGCTGTCTGGAAGAGATCGCTATTTAGCGTTACCGTCTGTTGTATAAGGGAGCACCTTAAAATTCCAAAGTATATTTTTCCGAATATTCATTTGTCCGTATTTTCATATTTCCGAAACCTAGTTATGCTTGTATTATTTAAATTTATTGCATAATAAATAGCTATACGTCGGTTAGGTAAGGGTTGATAATTATATGAGCTACATCAAAAAATAAAATCTTCTATAAAAAAATGCATTTGGAATTATGATTCTTCGGTATTATGTAGTGTACCCGTTGTACACCTGTGATTTAAATGTACTGTTCATGTTCAGTGTTTTTTCAATAAACGGTATTTGTAGTGAACGTGTCCCGCCGACATGATTACAACGATGAGGATGTTATATAATTAGGCTCCGACACGATGAATAATATAAGAGTCGCGCCGCTAATGTCGCGAGAGAGATGAATCCACTTCAAGCGACGCACAGCGCACTCAACTTCAGTAGGACGGCGAATCCATCCACCAATATAAATGAATATAAACTCAAAGGTTATATACACGTATAATACTCTTTATTGTACAAGAATAAATAAATAAAAAAACACAGGTAATATACATACATTAAATTACGCCTGTTTCCCAGAGGGGCAGGCAGAGACCACTTCTTTCCACCTGCTACGATCCTGACAAATCTCTTTCGCTTCTTGTACATTCATACATCGAGTCATGCATGCATTTCGGTTTTGGTTACTTAAAATTCGGCCGCTTTGTAGACTTTCTCAGATTTGAGGGCCTATTGCGGCCCCTTCCCACCCTTCCACTCACTTTCGCAATATATATCTTTTTCATCAATCTTCTTTCATCCATTTTCCAAATGACCCAACCACAGGAAAAACCAAAACCAAATGACAGGTAATGTAAAAAGTACAAAGGCAGATATTGGATTTGGATTTCTTTCAATTAACCCTTGAAAAAGGTAAAATGAGTACCCTAATGACAAACGGAGAGGGATACATTAAGTAAAGATAGTTTTTAAGTTCAGTGTCAGATATAAAGTCCTTTAAGCCCGGATTTTTAACAGTCACCGAGGGAATAACGATATGAGTTCTATAAGGACATAGAAGGATGTTTTTTCGGGTGCATAAATATATATTATGTACATATTATTATGTATTCACAAATAAAATCAAACCCTGAGAGGTCAACGTAAAGAGGAAATAAAACCACAGACTATATTCATACTCATATTTATAGTCATATTGTTTATTGCCTTATGTTGTTTACAAAGATGCTATAATAAATTAAATGCTCTAACATAAACCCTGGGAAGTCACTGCAATGTCAATACAATTAAATATCATATATTATTAGTAATATTATTACATTCCACTACTGTACTCGTAAACTATAAACTAGTGTGTATAAAAACTATCAAAGAATATTTTAAGTCATAATAACATTTCAACAACAAATATTTTTAACTCTTTACAAAACGTACACACTCTCTACACTGCCTACGAATCTATCGGTCCCGTTTTTTATTCCCGTTCAGGGCAAATATTTGTTTAATGAGCACGAGTATATTTGTTCCTAAGTCTTGGTTGTGTGTTCTATGTATATGTCAAACAAAGTATTTCCTTCTCTCTACATATACATAGTACAAGTGTTTAATCTTGTTTGATGTTATTTACTTACTTTACCAACAAGATAACCCACTGAAAATTTCGCTCACTATGTTGGTATAAATCGGAGTGACACGGGATATATGACGTCGTTGAGCAAATACCCGGGCACACCGGGAGTTCATGCTCGTGGATGTTAGGGCTTGGTAACAGGAAGCGGGTAGTCAAATAAATTGACGCAAACTTCAAAGAGGGTTGTAAAATACTGTAAAGTTACTAAGTTGGTAGAAATAACATAAATTAACACTTTACTCATATCACAAATCCCGGCCCCTTATTGCGTTGTAAAACTTAATAAATTACCTTACCTCGCCTTACTAAAATATAAAATTACTAGCTACCCACACTCGCTTTACTTTGGTTTATGTGAGGTTTTTGTAACACACGTACATAAACAAAATTTTATTATACTTAACAACATTCCGTGAAAATTAACTAACTGATGGTGAAAACCGCATCAAAATCCGTTGCGTGGTTTAGGAGGTAGCGGATATAAAGACAGGCAGACGTGAAAAGCGTTTTTGTTTTATACTATACAGGGTGGTCCATTTAGATCGGTCAGTATGGGCAAGTCTGAAACTATAAGACACAAAGATCTGTTCTTATGAACCATGTCATGGATTTTAGGGAAAAGAAAAACTGCATTCATAGATTTTAAAACACGAGTACTTAGTTCTAGAATCAAACCCCGCTACGGAACCCTAAAAACGAGTACCTATTCAACTCAGTTCGGGAATCGAGCCCGTAAGTTTTGAAAAAAAATTAAACGTAATTTGGCATATAATTAGTCACGCTAACAAAGTGGTACAATAAAGTGTATACATTTTTTTTTAGGGTTGTTTTTTGTTATTTCTCGTCTTCCCTATAGTGTGGGGTGTCGATGGATAGGTCTTGAAAATGTTATGGGTTTGTGAAAACAGTTTTTCGATTAAGTAATCCGTTATTTAAGCTTTAAGCTTAAGCGCTATTTTTCAAAACTAAAAATACTAAAAATACAAAAAATCGGAAAAAATCGTTAATGAAAGAGCATATAACGAATTTTAAAGGAAAACTATCATGACTAAGTAGACATCATTGGTTCTTAAGATACAGGCGATTAAAGTGTTTATACCTACTAAAATCATCTAAGACGGCACCAAACGACTTTAAATAGAAAATTAGTTATTACTTGTTGATTTTTATGTTCGTAGTACTTAACGGTTTCAGAACCCAACACTGAGCATGGTCCGACATGCTCTTGCCCGGTTTTTTTTAATCTATGAATGCAGATTTTCTTGTCACTAACGTCGATGATATGGTTCCTAAGAACAGAACTTTGTACGTCTCTTAGTTTCAGACTTGCCCATACCGACCGATCTAAATGGGCTGTAGGTATAATAAAGTAATAAAGAAGATTAAAACTATCGCTTACACATACATAACATCACTTCCCAGAGTGGGGTAGGCAGAGCTATATAACAGAAATACCAACAAATCTAAAAATACTTGTTTAACCCATTTTGTCCAATCAGGCCAAGATTTTTACTAGTGTATTAGTGACAGATTGCAAGCCCATCGCCTAACAGTACTACAAGCCCTTATTCCCTTAGTCGCCTCTTACGACATCCACAGGAAGACATGGAGTGGCACTACTCTAACCCGGCAACCACACGTAATATAAAATCTTTATATATTTTATAATTTTGTTAATTAACAAAAACATTACATAAAGCTATGCTAATACAAACTTAAGTATGTGTCCGTATGTATAAATTAACTCAAACTCATCAGTGAACGAAAACAAATATCCCTATTAACATTTAATTTTAATTAACACAACAAAAGCTTAAAACCCTTAAACGTTAATACCCAGCGAGCTTAAAAGGCAAAATATTAATGAAACCGGTGATATTTAATTTCGCGCGTGGCAACACTGACCGCGGTTAAGCTCGCAACCTCCGGCTTGATGACATTGAATAGCCATGTGGAAATGTAATAATATTTAATTAATTAACGTATTAACCGCAATGAGGATTTAATAACGATGAATCCAATTTACGACTTTGTCAAGGAGGAGAAATAAATAATAAAGACAACTACGTAAGTCTCATCAGACAATTTCAAAAAAATGACCGAGCTAATAAACCGAAAACTAGGACTGAAATTACTATGAGCCGTAAAAACAATACTAAGTAATACAACATTATAGTGTGGTGTTATAAGGATCCTATCATTTCGTCAAATTTTTACAGGTCATTGATTTTACAAACATCATTTGACAACCCGCGTTTTTTTCTATAACTGTAAATAATTCTGGATTTATTGTGTAGAACCCTATAGGTTAGGTTAGTTTTTATAAAAATCCTGAAATAATTGAAGTTACAGAAAAAAACGGTTGCGAAACGATGCATTTGTCGGCGACAAGGCAGAAAACCGATAGGATACACTTTAGGGTGTAAGTGTTAGGACTTCATGACCTTAAACATTCCATCAGCACCATCCCGTTATCAAGCATGCTATATCTTTGACTTTATCATCACTTTCCATCCGGTAAGATGGAGGCACTTGCCTATTATTTAAAAAAAAAATACAATGCTGACTTGGCACATCATGCCATCTGAGGATTACTTAGTTAATTTTATTCGGTATAGAGACAGTTTGTAGCCCGAAAATGGACGAATATTCCAAGCTTCGAATATTTCCCGAGGAAATATTGATAATAAATGTCTGTAGAATTAAAGAAAATAAATCGCTCCAAACCTATCCTAACCTTTTGAATTTTGGATTTTAACGATATCATTATTTAGACATTAATTTATATTCTCAGTAGGCTAAGTTTTTTTTTATGTTAAGGCGTGTGCCTATGCACACGAGCACTCAGGCCACCTGATATTCAGTGGAATTTGAGACCCATAGACATTTGAATTCACAAGACTATAACCCTAAGACCTCAAATGCGTTGCCGACTCTGAGGACGACGGAATGCCTCTATGCTTGTAATTTCACCGGTTGTCTCATCCCCACACTGGAACACAACAATGTGAACATTGTTGCTTGACGGTTGGTTAACGGATAAGATGGTGGTAGCAATGCAGACGGACCCCGCACAGGGTCCAACCTCAACTAAAAAGAAATACTTATACAACATATAAAAATTACGAAGACCCTAAATACTAGGGGTGCAGCCGGCAGCGGGGAGGGGCTCAAGCTACCGGTGGTTAGGACTGCAGAGGGACTAACCTCCTCACAATACGTGCCGTGTCGAGGAGTACTGCTTTCTGTATCTGGATCTTGATCCAGCCGCTAGATGCGAGAGACTCTTAAGCTGTTGGTCGAGACTTCGCTATAAGACCATTCGCTGAAACAGCTATCGGGACAGTGATCGTCGAATCAACATCCCACATTGCGGTGTCTTCGTGAGCCAAATCAAGGTGCTTGCTGAGCTTGTCGTTCTCACCCTTCAAAAGGTTTCGTTATGTGGGATGGTGACGTCGACGAGCACTGCCCGGTGTTGAGATCGATTTGTGAACACGATATCAGAGTTATTCGCAACAATAGTCCTGTCCGTGATTACAGATCGATCCCAATAGAGCGTAGCACGAACATTTTCGAGAACTGGCGCAAGTGTGTACTTATAGTACATAACGGCACTTTGGAGAGGTTTTCAGGGCCTCTATTCAGGTGCGTTAAAACGATATCGTGTTTGACACGTTTAAGAATCAATTATGTCACAGTCGCCATTATTGTAAATGACATAAGAGTTATCAAAACGTTGACAATACGGAAACACGTCAAATACGATATCGTTATTACTTTGTAGAATTCCAGCCCTGTTCAAGTACTCGCCGATAGTACCGATATTATTTTTATTGCATCGCCATCCAGGGGCTCTATTCAACTGCGTTATAACGATATCGTATTTGACGTGTTTTAGAATCGTTTATGTCACAGTCGCCATTATTGTAAATGACATAAGAGTTATGAAAACGTTGACAATATGGAAACAGGGCCTCTATTCAGATGCGTTAAAACGATATCGTGTTTGACACGTTTAAAAATCGTTTATGTCACAGTCGCCATTATTGTAAATGACATAAGAGTTCTGTTATCAAAACGTTGACAATACGGAAACAGGTCAAAAACGATATCGTTATTACCTTGTAGAATTCCAGCCCAGGTCAAATACGATATCGTTATTACCGTGTAGAATCCCAGCCCTGTTATTCTGAGCTATGTTTCAAAGTTTCAAGTCTGTACCTTTTTGGGAAGAACTCTTAAAAAAAACAGACTGACGGAAAAGTGAGCTAAAATCATGGTAAAAAATGAACATAAAATAATTCAAACACTGCGACACATCAAAAATGTCCATCATGTTTTTAGCCCTGGGTGGTTATTATGACATGACTATGCAATTCTGTTTACGCTCAGAGAAAAAGACAGAGCTATATAACTGTTATAGCTCAGTCTTTTTCTCTGAGCGTTTCTTTTGTTGTGTCGCATCAAAAATGAGACACATCAAAAATGTCTCCTTGTTATTATGTCATAATAACAGGGAGGTTATTATGACATAGTTATGCACGCTCAGAGAAAAGGGCAGAGCTATATAACTGCCATAGCTCTGTCCTTTACGCTTACCATAAAATGAGCTGCATAGCTAGTTCAAAGTAACCCCCCTGGTTGTATTAAGCATTACGTTACGTTTCATTGTTCTACTAAAGTAGTTACTTTCGTTTTGTCAATATTTTTTTCCGTACATGTATTATTTTACTATACTCTGACTGAACGGATAATTTTGTTTTTGTGCGAGAGCCGGATCAGCCGCGATGGCCGGGACACGCTGATCCGGCCGACTCTCGGTCGCCAGGAAAATAGATCGGTTTATCTTGTATTTGAAATATTTCATGTGAAGCGGAATTAATAGGGGAGGGGTACTGGCAGCGAGGATTAGTGAGTGGTGGGATATAGTCGGGTTCATAAGGGCACATGTGTTAAATTCGGTAATTTCAACCATAGCGGCTCCGTTTCTTTCCTTAGAATGGACATATTTAAGGAAGCTACCACACCGGAGCTTAACGGTGCGTAAAATACGGTCCGTCAAAATTGACCCCGTTTAAATCGTATGACCCAGTCTTTTGTTTACGCACCGTCACCGTATTTTACGCGTCGGTGTGGTCGCTCCCTTTATTCTTGGGTAGGGTACGTACGATTGAAAAACGGGATCGTTATAGGGTTACTCGTGAGTCTGTCTATCTGTCCGTCTGTCACAGCCATTTTTTTCCGAATCTACTGAACCAGTATTTTTTAATCTTTAGTAATAAAAACCTCAATACTTTTATTTCCCAACATGGCCTCTTTTTTGTGTAATTTGGCGAATCATTTCAATGATCCAGGCTGAACCTTTCTGTCTTAAACAATCATTTTTAGTTTTTTTTTTGTGTAAGTAATAAACAACTTCATTTTTTGTTATTGTTTTAATACATTTTGTGGTTTTACAGTAACCAGACCTGAGATTTTACACGGTTAGAACGATATTGCTTTTGTCGTGTTTCCGTATTGTCAACGTTTTGATAGCTCTTATTTACTTGAAAGTAATGGCGGCCGAGAAAACAATACCCTGACACTTCAGCCGCAATATCGTTTTAACCTAGTAGAATAAAGGGGTGTCTATAATTTTATCGAAACACCTATCATAGAATGTATCGTTTCATCGAATTTCATTTCAACGAACACTATTTTCTGCGGTAACCATGTTTTCATCTTAAACATCTAACCTAACCTACGTAATAAATGTTTGAGATACCCTGATAACATTAAATGAAATGCGATAAAATTATAAGTTAACAGAATAGAGGCCCAGTAAATAGATCATTTGGCGCTTACGACTCTTCAACAAGCGCGCGAACTGTCTTCTGTATTATAATTATTTAAATTTTATTCAGTAGCATAACAACAATTGATCTGATACACTTCATGCGATGTAAAATTAGCAACATAAATATCATAAAACTCTGTCCTCTAGTCACCAAACCGTGAATCGACGCCATGTCGGCAAGATTTATCGCCACGTATCGATAGTTTGCGCCGCATTTACGACGTGGAATAAAATATAGCGGTAAACGTTATGCCTCCCCGCATTTCACGCGAGCCACTAAACGAAAACTATACCGTGACAAATTATGTTTGGGAATTGGAACAAATATAAACAAAATGTATTCACGGGGCGTTGGCCTGGTCGGGTTCGATTCCCGGTATAGGGAAATGTTTGTGTTGAGCGCAATTTGTTCCTGAGTCTTGGATGTTTTCTATGTATTTAAGTATTGATTAATTACCCATAGTACAAGCCTAGAGTTTAGTTTGGGACTAGGTCAATTTGTGTGAGATTGTTCCTTAATATTTATTTATTTGTTAAATAAAAATTATTTATGACTAGAGGCCCGCCAGCGGCTTCGCTCCGCTGCAAATTTCTGACTTTCCCGGTGGATTTTTCAATTATTTTCGCACCTTTTAAACCTTCCCTGGACTATGACAAATATTTTAAAACCAAAATCAGCCAAATCGGCCCAGCCGTTCTCGAGTTTTAGCGAGACAAACGAACAGTAATTCATTTTTATATATACAGGGCGTCCCACGGCTATGATGGAAGGAAAGTACCTTGAATATTGTACATGGAACATTTTACTGAAAGAAGATATTATTTTAATTTAAAAAACAATTTAAACTGCCTTCATACATATTTAAATAATCATACGGTTGAACCGGGAATCGACCCGTTACAAAATTTCCAAAATTTCACATCAAATGTTAAAATTCATGGTCTTCCTTTTATTTGTGACACTATGTTATTTAGCAAAAAATAATCCTTATGATGAAGCCTTTCGATCGGTATGATAAAACTACAGGGTAATTATTTTTCTCGTGTAACGGGTTCGATTCCCGGTTCAAACATGTAATTATTGAAATATCTATGAATGCGGCTTAAATTGTTTTTTAAATTAAAGTAATGTCTTCTTTCAGTAAAATGTTCCATCTACAATATTCAAAGTACTTTCCTTCCATGTGGCATAGCCGTGGGACGCCCTGTATATAGAAGACAACGTTTACCGGGTGTCCAGGGCCTCTATTCAACTGCGTTATAACGATATCGTTTTTGACCTGTTTCCGTATTGTCAACGTTTTGATAACTCTTATGTCATTTACAATAATGGCGACTGTGACATAAACGATTCTTAAACGTGTCAAACACGATATCGTTTTAACGCACCTGAATAGAGGCCCAGGCTTGTTTCATTTATGCAGCAAACAGTTCTGCCCTGCTAAGCCAAATAGCAGTATGTCAAATAAGTCTCCTGTAGCAATCAAAACCTTATTACTAACAAGAGAAGATTGAATCTACTTTGGCAATTGAATCTGACATACTGTGTTTTAGCTTAGGAGGGCAGAGTTTTGTAGCGTTGGTTATGACTCATTTAAATTTATTGATGCCCCCATGAAGTTACATACTTTCTTGTTTATTTGTTTGAAATATTAGGGCCCGGACAATAAGAACATAGACGATAACTCAAATCATGTAACGATGAGTCAAACTGACTGCAATCGTAAATGTTTTTTTAATTACAAAAATGGGAAAGCTAAGGCATAACCTCCACTTTCAAACCTTTCTTGTCAACTCGGGGAACTGCACAAAGGAACATTAAAGCGTACTTTAAACTTTAAAACAGATAGAAAAACTAATAACATTCCGTTTTAAAGTCGAATCAAACCCATCGCTATCTTCCTTTTGTCCTAGGAAACAATAAAAGTGTGAACAGGACAGCCGAGCGATATCCCGGCAGTTATCGTTTTCTGGAGTCGTTTCGTTTTAAACAGCCGTTTAACGTTTAAGGCATTTGCAAGATAGCCTCGCCGATTGGAAACTTGATTTATGGATATTGCTCAGCATGTAACGGTGCCGTCGTCCACACCGCCGTCACTAGAAAAGGGATATTTAATTTAAAAAAAAAGAGGACAACAAAACTTTACCTAGTCCCGAACTAAGCCCTAGGCTTGTACTATGGGTACTAGACAACGATAAACTTACTTATACTATAGGGAATTAAATACTTATATACATAGTAAACATCCGCTCTTACTGGGATTTGAACCCAGCTTCGAAGGCAGGGTCACAACCAACTAGGCTAGCGTGTCTTCTAATGAAAGATTTGATTTTGTTTGCTTTGTTTTAATACTAGTTTGCTAGTAATTCAACAGAGAGACCTAACTGATCTCCCTCCTCCCCCGAAACGAAACATTAATTTTATTGTATTATATTTGCCTCAATTGCTCTCTAGCATATTGTATCTAAGATACGAGTATCCTTAGATTATTTACATATATTTGACGACACGGTGGCCTAGTTGGGAGTGACCCTGCCTCCGCTTAGTTTAGGACGAGGTCAATTTGTGTGAGATTAATCTGTGATATTTATTTCGTTTTTGCATTTTTCAGAGGCACTATAGCTCTACATAATCTTTTTCATGAATACAGAAATATATCAGAAATCCAATCAGCTGCGTTTTTTACACGCAGATTGACAAGTAGAAGGAAAGATTGATAATCAAACATCCTGCTCCAAAGATTCCTATTTCAAGATCGATATCAAGTAAATAGAATCCCCTGTGAAATTGGCATAAATCTCAAATACAAACCGAGTTGTCTGGAGACCCGGCGGAAGTAACCTAGTTACCAGGGGACAATCCAATCGCGTGGCAATCACCGGGATCGAACCCGGGCCCTCCCGAGCAGCAGGACAAATAAAGTTACAAGTAGGTAATAGATATTTCAAAGTTCGATAAATACGATTTTAAAGGTGCTTTTGCGTTGAGGTTGTTATTACAAGTTTTTGTGTAAATTACACAAAGTTACTTTCTCCATACTAAGTGAACCCTAGTTCTTTTTTCATCTAGTAGCAATGTATGTCGAATTGTGACGTATCACGTGTCATTGTTATGAGGGTGAAAAAGGGGGCTAACACTGCATATTACTAGCATTATTTGTGAACTTGTCTTCAGTATGATGCAGAGGCTCAACGACAGTAAGTAACTAGCGGCTAATTTAAATAACGAAATAAAACACAAGATTTAAAAATCCAACAGCAGTTTTTGATAATTCCGTCGATATATAATTATGTTAAACAAATAAAGCGCAGTTTTGTTTTTTTTAGGTTCATTTATCAGAGTCGGTTGAGACCTTGACTATTTACGAGCGGACATAGGAACGGACATACATACATAAAAGTCAAACAGATTAACCTTTAGGGCTTCGCCGCAATTAGGTAAAAACACAACGACCGCGACCACGGGGGATTGTGTTTGACTCGTTTAAGAATCGTTTATGTCACAGTCGCCATTATTGTAAATGACATAAGAGTTATCAAAACGTTGACAATACGGAAACAGGTCAAAAACGATATCGTTATAACGCAGTTGAATAGAGGCCCTGGGTCACTACTAACTTCTCTAAAAGACCAACGTTTGCGTTTTCGACCACCTCATGAGCTGCGCTGGCTTTCAGTTCCGGGTCGCAGTGAGTGATGTGTATGGCAAATGAAACCCTCGAGGGTAAGTGAACCGTTTATAAGACAGTGATATTTATTACACCGCTTTATAAGGGTTGGTGTCGAGGCGCTGCCGTTCGCGTTCGCTCTATTCGCTGAATAGAGCGCACGCTGTCAAAATAGATTTTTTTTTTATGTTAAGGAGAAGGCACACGAGCACTCAGGCCACCTGATGGTAAGTAGAATCTGAGACCCATAGACATTTGAATTCTCAAGACTATAATCCTAAGACCTCAAATGCGTTGCCAACCCTGAGGACTAAGATGGAATGCCTCTATGCCAGTAATTTCACCGGTTGTCTTAGCCCCACACCGGAACACAACAATGCGAACACTGTTGCTTGGCGTGTGGTTAATGGATAAGATGGTGGTAGCGATCCGGACGGACCCTGCACAGGGCCCTACCACCACTTGGGATGCAGTTAAAAACATTGCATCGGTATTGTGTGACAATTATTTATAAAAAAAAAAAACCACTAGCTTGTGCCCGCGGCTCCTTCCGCGTTGAAGTCGTAAATTATCACTACTTGCAAAAAGTACCATTATGTTCTTCATTGAGGTTCAAGCTAGGTATAGATCCGTCCGCGTTGAAGTCGTTTATTGCGGCTCTCTCGAGAACTGTACAATATTCCGGGATAAAAACTATCCTAAGTCCTTCCCCAGGACTCAGCAGTTTAAGCGTGAAGAGATAACAGACAGACATACACATATTCTCATTTATAATATTATGTATGGTATGGATTACATCAATGATATTTTCTTTAACATTCAACACTTCTTATGAGGTCATTCCCGGTTAGCACCGAAAAAATTCACTTCCTCGAATGTACCATTTCATCGAACGCTTTTTTCTGCTGAAACCATAATGTTTTCAGGGAATATGAAATATTAATTACGTAGGTTAGGTTAGGTTAGGTTATATGTTTGAGATACCCTGAAAACATGATAGTTTCATCAGAAAATAGCCTTTGATGAAGTGCAATTCGATGAAATGATATATTCGATGAAAGGTGTTTCGATGAAATGATAGACACTCGCATTTTATACATTTCCTAAAATCGAGATCTAAGTTCTTAAGTAAAGATTGCGCTAACCCTTATAGTTTCCGATTTTTTCTTGCTAACGGATTTAAATTGGTCATCTGTATACCTGTTATGTAGTAGAGTACAGTCGAATTCAAAGATGTATTTATAAACTTTTGCACCTTATCACATTATAATAAAGAGCAAAAGTGTATACCATATCTTTGGACTTGATTGAGCCTTCTCTCGTTTTCACTGACCTCAAAACAAAACATCACTTGCGCAGGGTCACCCAGTATCAGTCAAAAATAAACCAACCTAACATTGTTAGTAAACTCGGTAAATGATTAACGAAGCAACAAAGTTGGCCGACGCAATAAAGATTATCAAAAGCCGGTAGTTAGCCCGAAAACGCCGGCCAAGTTCCTAAAAACTTTGCGGAACTCTAATTAATAGTTTTGGGTAGTTTGATGGAAATTCGAGCTTGGGTGAGCTGTTATTTTAAAATACCCGTGTGTTAAATTGATGGGAAAATGAGAAACTGTTCATGAAACTTAGCAAAAATATTGCCTGAATGTTTGGAAGTATCCCAAAAAAAATGGATTCAATTGACAGTCCAAAGACTATTGAAAATCAAAGTATAAGGCTGGCAACGTGACAACAATGTCCATTGTAAATAATTTCTGTGTACTCGTCTGGGCCTCGATTCTACTCCGTAAAACCATATTGCTCTTGACATGTTACAGTATAACTTAGTTTTTTTTTATCGCATGGATAAGGTACATGAGCCCTCAGCCCATCTGATGGTAAGTGACATTTAAATTCGCAAGACTCTTGACTGCAATCCTAAGACTTCAAATGCGCTTGCAACCCTGAGGACTAAGGTGGAATGCCTCTATGCTAGTAATTTCACCGGTTGTCTTATCTCCACACCGGAACACAACATTGCAAACAATGCTGCTGAGCGGCAGGTTAATCTACAAGATGGTGGTAGCGACACCGAGTGGACCCTGCAAAGGGTCCTACCACCACTGAATAAATAAATAGAGTAAAGTTTATTGCGTGGGATTGGGTCAGTTACAATGTTGTTCCTTAAACGTTGTTATTGCTTTAACTTGGCCGTTATTACTGTAAAGTAAATAAAAAATAACGTAACGTTGAAAACGATAGGATGTCACAAGTGATAAAGCTTATCGAATAGAATAGATACCCTGCACTTTTTGGAGAGCTGGACTATCAAGCGGGTATAAAACAGGGTTGTTATTAATACAGCGCTGGGTCGAACGCAAAGGCGAACGTTTATCCGGCAAGTTTAAGAAGTCACGTCGGAGCGTACAAAACAAATTAGAGCGCATGCCTTCTCAATTAGGCAGCTTTTGCGACACTGAACTCGACACACCTGTCAAATCAAGGTAATCTGATGCAGGTCGGTACTTGCTACTTGCTAATAGGCTAGCTAGGCAAATAAAGGTTTCCTCTTTCTCTCAAGGATGATTGTTTACCGTCGCACGCAAACTAGGGATCCACTGAAAATCAGCGTTGCAGCACATGTGCCGCAACACATGCTGAGTGGGCCCCTGTTGGCGTAAGGGTGCAATACCACCAATGTTCTGTAAAATTTCTTATGTTTAAGTTTATTAAGTTAGTGGAAGTGCGCTATTGATTCGAACAAAATATTTTTCTTTCTTTCTTTCTTTCTTCTCTTTAAGGATGCGCCATTCTTAAGAACTTTTGTTTTTAATAATATGCAAACCCTCAGTAATTGTTTTTTTTGTGAAAAGTATATTTTTGATCGGTTCGGTTTTTAAGTTTGATGTATTCTTGAGTTTTGGATAATCTCGATATATCCGAGTGTTTACCGGGTTAGAATAGTGCCACTCCATGACTTCCCGTGGATGTCGTAAGAGGCGACTAAGGGACAAGGGCTTGAATAATAAACTTAGCCTGATTGTGCTAAATGTGCTTACAGAATTATTTTAGAGTTGTTGGCATTTACGTAGCTCTGCGTACCCCACTTTGGGAACGATGATGGCGTGATGTTAGGTATGTAAGTATATTTATAGGGTTCAGTTTAGGAATAGGTCCATTTCTGTCAGATTCTCTTCTAATTTATTTATTTAGTGTAAATATTCACAAACACACAGAAATCACAGAACATTGTCACACAAATTGACCTAGTCCCAAACTAAGCTCTAGGCTTGTACTATGGGTACTATATAACGATAAACTTACTTATGTATAGAAATATACTTAAATACATAGAAAATATCCAAGACTCAGGAACAAATACTCGTGATCAACACACAAATATCTGCCCTAACCGGAATTTGAACGCAGGACCCCTAGCTTCGAAGGCAGGGTCACTACCAACTAGGCAAGCGTGTCGTCCGAATTTGAATTAGTTAGTAAATGGTAAAACCTAAAACCCTCTCAGTATTTAAACTACATCCCTGCCACAGTTCGGCTCCTAAATGTAAATTCCCGAAGTTCCCGGCGAACTACCCTCGACACGTGTAATCCCGCTCAACATCCCGCCGGATATCCCGGATCGGAAAAACTCAAATACCTAACGTGCGGGCGCTTAGCGTGTCAATTACTTTTTTAAACTAACAGGGTTTTCGATTGCGGAGGTTTTAGAGACAGAGATGTAATAATATTTTTTTTGAAGATTTAAATACATGATTGAAAGTTGTAAAATGCTTTTAGATTAGTTACTTTTTATACTGTTGTTACGTCAAAGTGAACTATTGAACGGTTCTATTAAGATTATTGATTGACCTCTATTATTTTATTTAAAAAAACACAATATTAATGAATACGAATATTTCATTACTAAATAAATTTCTGGTATAGATAACATCACAGGACAAGGTCACACAAATTGACCTAGTCCCAAACTAAGCTCTAGGCTTATTATATGGGTACTAGACAACGATAAACATACTTATATAGAGAAATACATACTTAAATAAATAGAAAACATCCAAGACTCAGAACAAATATTCGCGCTCATCACACAAATATCAGCCCTTACCGGGATTTTAACCCAGGACCGCTGACTTCGGCGGCAGGGTCACTACCAACTAGGCTAGCGTGTCGACATTCTAAATGAGAACTGATAAATACTCACACTGATATTTACTTACTTATGTTTTATCAAAGTATAATTTGTTACAAACTGTTATTTTTAAGATCTCGTAAAAAAGTGCCGCAGCAATATTTTTGGGATTACTCAAACCTTACTTTACCTATGAAATAAGCCTATGCAGTCTATGTAACGGCAAAACACAATTAATAAAAGTTTGTGAAATGATACGTTTGCCAACAGTGTTTTAGGTAAAAGAATGGACCCGGAATAAAACAAGCCCTGAAAAAACCGGAGAACCGGATAACAAGGTAAGTTGCAGACAACTTTAAATTGGAACCTTTATTATAGTTTAAACTAAACGTAGATAAAGATGGCGGTATCAAAAATAAAGATAAATAAGTTTTGAACACTAATTCGTTTTGGTGATTTTTTTATCAATACTAAAAAAATCGGGACATTTTAAAATTAGAGCTCGTATTACGTTTGTTAATCCTTTAATGAAAAATATTTATATTTCTGTGTTTTAAACAAACAGTTTTAAAATTTGTTCATTTTTAACATGTGGATAAAACTTCCAGACATTTTAACAAACGTAACACGCAAAAAAATCATTTTTTTATGTTCGTTCACAACAACACTCCCAAAAGAATCTGATCTGTTGTTATTAAAATACAAAAGCATCTCGATTATTCCAATTACTTCGCAGGCGTCAAGTAAATTACTTTTTAATCAATGTGCCGCAAATACCTGAAAAATCTGAACGGAAAAATATCTTCACTTATTTGGCACCTAAGGCGTTCCTCGGAGTAAAAATAACTTTTCGTCATGCCTCAGAGGGGCTGCGGGGAACGTCAGACGAATACAAAAAAACGAAAGTAGAAACATTTCCAGTACGTAATTTTATTATCAGTACTTTTTTTCGGTTCTTGTGCAGTTCGTGTTAGTTTAACTTGCCCATGCATTGTGTTTACTCTAATTTGTACTTGGGTTACCCTTGTCTGGCATAATGTTAATTGATCGAAATACATCTCGCATAATATGTATTATTACAGAAACACTTTTAGTCAAATGATAGTTTTGCATAAAAAAAAAAAAAACTAACTAACTAACTATCACTACTCATATTACACTCGCGGTCAGTTCACTTTTGCCGACTTTAATTTAACATTACTTTATGTATCCTACAAACAATTCTTCAGCGGCAAAATATTTTTTTCTACTAGCTGGTAAGTTAGAACAAATCAAATCAAAATGTTTATTCAGTAAATAGGCCCCCATGGGGCTCTTTTACACGTCGGTAATATGAAGTGAGTTTACTAGCGCTTCAGATAAGACCATCATTGCGGAGAAGAAGCGCCAAGAAACTCCAGCAGAAGGTCATTTTTTAAAACATAAAGTACAGAAATACTTAAAAGTAAGTTACATTTACAAGTACTTAATAAAGTAATAAATAATAATGATTAAAGATTGAACAAATATAATCGATACAAATGTTAGGCTAGACAGAGCTATATAACTGCTATAGCTCTGTTTTTGCGCTCATCCTAAATTCAATTGCATTTCATGGCAACCCCACAGCAACCGTGACACAAACAAAACTGTGCCAGGAAAGTATTTTAATTAGGTTAGAACTTTATGCCACCTAATCACTGTGCAAAATAATTCTCAGCGTAATCAATATTCCTTTATGTCATTATATTATCATCGACAGAATAGCAAAGTATAATTCTACATGCAAAAGAATGCGAAGTGATTGTATTTTGAAGGAAACTATGCGAAAAGTACTACCAAAAGATATTTCTGCCAAGTTACGATATGGAATGTAAATACATATATGACAGTCAAATTCCTCAAACACAGTAAACCTTTGAAGTTTGAACTGATATTAAAAAGACCAGTTCCTCATTTAGACTCCGTTTTTGAAGCAGTCGTGTAACAAAGGAAGCGAGGTGAAAGAAACGTTAGAATTACAGTCTTAATAACGTGAGTTGTTAGGTTCCATTTTCAGCGGTTTTTTTAGGCGTCCTGTCCTTTTGACATTGTTTTTGAAACTTTGGCAGCTACCATATTTTTGTTACTGACTAGCGAAAACTGCTAAGACTGTTTAGGATCTAAGAGTGATTTGTTTGTGTAACTTTAAGACATAAAGTAATTTACTTTCTCGCAAATACAACGTGTTACAAAATCCGTAAAAAAGGAATTACGAAAGTAGTGTCAACCCTAGTATACTGTATACCTACCTAAGATACTGAACTGACATTATTTAATAAGGGTTGACACTACTTTTGTAATTTCTTTTTTACGGATTATTTTGTAACACGATCTATAAAGCCACCTGAAAATTTTCAAAGCCAAAGTTCATGTGGATGTAGTTCGGAAATTCTTCACGATGAAACACATAAAATATTTAATGAAAAATGAACTGAATCTCATTTGTATTTGCAGGGTCCATATTGGCTCATATAAAATTGGTCTTTCGAAATTTTATACAAATAACGATTTGTAATTATACCTACTCATCATTTCTCCGAAAAATATTGCTCATAATTTTTTTGTTCATAATTTGTTATTCATAATCATCGCAACTCCTAAAGTGAATTTTACAAAAAACCGTTCTGATTTTAGGACGTTTATAATACAAACCTAACCTAACCTAACAAATCAAAAACAAACTAAAATCGTAACAGTTTTTTTGTAATTACAACTTTTACGCTTATTAAGGTGCTGATTACCGCTTTTATAAGATAACTAGCGACCCGCCCTCGCTTCGCTCCGGGTTAAAGTATTATACATATAAACCTTCCTCTTGAATCAATCTATCTATTAAAAAAAACCGCATCAAAATCCGTTGCATAGCTTTAAAGATTTAAGCATACAAAGGGACATACGGACAGAGAAAGCGACTTTGTTTTATACTATGTAGTGAAGCAAATACAAGGGTAAGTTCATGGTAATCTTTACTATAAAATATAAAAGGACTGTTTAGTAAAAATAACGTTTTAATTTGGTTTACAACAACAAGACATAATATATTTTTTTGTGGTGGTATGACCTTGCGCGGGGTCTGTCCGGATGGCGTCTACTGTTATAATAGCGGCATTACATCTTTGGCCTCAGGGTTTGCAACTTGTTTGCCATTTTAAGATTGCAGTCTTGTGATCGCAAATGTCTATGGGCGTGCAGATTCCATTTATCATCAGGTGGCCTGTGTGCTCGTTTGTCATTCGCTTGCCATTCAATAGCTTTATCATATTCTCTTAGTTAAGTAAATAAATAAATATGACGTGACAATAATGTCACACAAATAGACCTAGTCACAAACTAAGCTCTAGGCTTGTACTATGGGTATCAGACAACGATAAACATGCTTATATAGAGAAATACATACTTAAATATGTAGAAAACACCCAAGACTCAGGAACTAATACTCGCGCTCATCACTAGGCCAACAAATACTAGCTTCACATAAAATTCCTTGTTTCGAATGATTGAACTAAGCCCAATCATTTGTTAGCCCAACATAGCAGAGACACGTCACCTCAAACGTCGAACATCGAGCTCTGATTGGCAGATCGAAAGAAAATTTTGACGTTTGCCTTCACACCATTTTCGGTCCAATCTCCTGTTTTTAAATCATTAGACAGAAGCTTTACCGGCCTGATATTTGGCATTGTGTTTTGATGCAGGTATAAAATATTTCATCGATGCTGCGTGGGAGATGGCTGGTGAGTAAGGTGGTGGTATCAATACGGATGAACTTTGCACAATGCCTGTACGAGATGGTGTCGTAGTTGATAGAGATTTTAAAAAACCCCATACTCAACAACTACAAAAAATTCGTTAAACATACACGGGGTGACTCAGATACTCCTTCACGTGTACATCTAGACTTTTTGTTGAAGCTTCTTTCTGGGACAGCCTGTATATAGTATCCCCGTGTTTTAGAGAAACTCATTTCATAGAATGTATCAGTTCGCAGAATTTTCATTTCATAGAAAGCTAACTTCTGCTGAAACCTTAATGTTTTCAGATTATCTTAAGCATGAGTTACGTAGGTTAGGTTAGGTTAGACCCGTGATCACCAAAAAATTGTCTGACAACAGTAAGGTTCCAGCAGAAATCAGCTTTATATGAAATAGAAATTCTGCGAAGTGATAAGTTCTATGAAATGAGTTTCTGTAAAACTGTGTACAACCTATTTATATATTTGTTCATACATGTTTCAATTCTAACCTAATCGCCACTTTTGAAATGAGATTGTGGCTATTTGGCCAAGTGACATAAAAAGCGCTTTTGGAAATGCAATACAACAACAATACATAACATCACGCCCTCATTCCCAGAGTGGGGTAGGCAGAGCTACAGAAATAGCAACAACTCTAAAAAGACATGTTAATAATTCTGTAACCACATTTTTCACAAGTAGGCTGAGATGTTTACTAGTGTATTAGTGACAGGTTGCAAGCCCATCGCCTAACAGTACTACAAGCCTTTATTCCCTTAGTTGCCTCTTACGACGTCCACGGGAAGACATGGAGTGGCACTATTCTAACCCGGCAACCACACGGGGGGTTTTGGAAATGATTATGAGAAATCTTTTCTCGCAGTCCACTCCCCGCCAAGACGTCAACCGTAATGCCGCCTCTGTTATAAGTACTCACACTTAATTCCCACGCAAAAATGTTAACAAAACACCGTAAAGCCGTAAACATGGTAATTCAGACTCTGCCCAATCTCTTATCGCGACAATGCTCCATTGTGCCGCGACAAAGGAGCAAGAATGTCCTTAATAAAGAAAGGCCTGAGGATGTCTTTGTTGGATTATTGTGAGGTTCTGTAGGTATACGGAGATGTACAGCCGGATTCAATGTGCAGCTGGTTTTTTTGACGGTAACATGAACTGAATGCTCGTTGCTATGCACAATAGACAAATCAATGAACAGTTAAAACATTTTTCCAGATTCAGTTAGGAAGACGGTCATATTAATGCACCAACTTTCTGATTTCTGTTTTACCTTTACGGTTGAATGGTAGACCTTTTGTTCGCTATTTTAATTTAGTGCACAAAATAATGAAAATAAATAAATAAACAAGCATAGACTTAAGTTGAAAGTTGAAGAGTAGGGATTTAAACTTTCCCGAGTTGTAATAGTTGCGAGCTCTGGCGATGCTGGAAAAAACCTTTAAGTAGCAAAATTTATATTCTTATCTTTAAAAACATATTAAGTTTCAGATACGTAACAATTTTGCATCAATTTTTTCTCCAATATACAGAGCAAACTTTACTTTAACCGTTCACAATATCCATTGAGAAATGAACTCAACACTTCAATATCGTTGTTAATATTCACGCGCAGCGACCCGTGACCCGGTACGGACGGCGTTTAATATCTCACGGGCGGAAGATATTACAGCTGCACTCGCTCACACTATACTTCGTCGTCCCCGGAGAATAAAATCGCAATGCGATATAGCCATAGTTTTATTGTTATTGCATATTCCGCTTCTCCGTAATGTAATGCATATAGTGATTTTTTTACATATTTTTCCTTATTATTTTTACGAAGTTATGCGATTTTTAATTTTTATTCGTTGGTAATATTTTCCATTTTCTTTCCGGAAATAATACTGTAAGAATACTTTGGTTAAGCAAAACATAATCTTCATTTTGGTAAAGACCGTTTGCGATACTGTCACGGATACAAAAAGGCTCGCGACCTTTCGTAACAACCTTTACGATTTTATTCGTCTGAAATTTAATTACAATGACATCAGTAAAAATCTTAACTATTTAAAAGTATTTTTGTTATTTCTGTAACCATCATTTAACATATATTTATAGTAAAAATACAAAACGTAGCCGATCGCATTCGTACTTTATGAAATGTTTTTGAAAAGTTAAATATCGCAATGGAAAATAACTATTATTTTGTTGTAATCAATTACTATTACACAATAAATTACGTCAGGCAATGATATGAAACGATACTAAAACCTTAATGTTTAATAACAACATCGATACTTTACCGTTTTAAGTATCATTTTTTGAGTAGTCGTTACTCCCTACTGCTTTCTCTTTTCAACGTTATGCTTCTCAATTCGAGTAATAATGCTATTTTACTTTCATTCGGCGTCGCGAGGTGAAAGGAGCCAGGACTAAGGGACGAGTGGCTGGTGGTCAAAATGTCCCAGTTATGATCTCACAGGTGAATGATGGGAATAGTCTGGTCGTCAAAGGAGAAATTGGTGGAATACCATGTCACCTTACTATCGACACCGGAGCTTCTCGGACTGTGATCAGTTCTCGGCTACTGAAGCACTTAACCAGGGATCATCTAGTCCTACCTAAGCATCTTCAGCTGCAAACGGCTACCGGCCAGTTCATTTCCGTCCTGGGGGAGCAAGAAGTGGCGGTGCAAATTGGTGAAAAGTACTACTGGCACAAAGTCATCGTCGCTAACATCATCGACGATTGCATTATTGGACTAGATTTTATGAGAAAACATGGCTGCAAAATCGACTTGAAAGGTGGAGTCCTGAAATTCGGGGTTGATGAAGTCTCCATGGAAGGTGGAGTGAGTGGACAAGTCTACTGTGCTAGAAGGACCATTCTCCAACCAAGATCGCAAGCCCTTGTTCCTGTGAAATTACCGCACTATACGGGACGGGGATCTCATCGCTGCGTATTAGTTGACAAAATTGAGGGTAGTCAACCGTGGATAACAGCTCGCACGGTTGTGACAACATCATCTGCAGCGTGTGTAAGGGTCCTAAACTTAGGCGATACTAAATTCGCCCTTAGTAAAGGAACCCTTATCGGGTCTTGCGAAGAAATTTCTTGGTTGCCGGGTATCGAATGGAAGCGGAAAATCTGCAAGTACAGGAGTAGACATTACCGGATTATTAGATGGTTGCCAAAATGATTTCAACAAAGAAGAAATACTGAAGGCACGCAATTTATTGCTGCGTTATAGCAATGTTTTCTCTGCGCACGACGGTGATATTGGGAGAACTGGAGTTGTAGAACATGAGATCAACACTGGTGGAATCATGCCTGTCCGACAACGTCCTCGGCGAGTCCCAGTAGCTCGCGAACAGGAAGTGGAAGACATGATTGAAGATATGAGGAAGAACAGAGTTATAGAGCCATCAACAAGTCCTTGGTGTTCACCGGTAGTTCTGGTTAAGAAGAAGGACGGGACGATGAGATTTTGTGTTGACTACCGCCGTCTTAACGATGTGACAAAGAAGGATTCTTATCCACTACCTCGAATCGACGTCACGCTGGACACTTTGAACGGGATAAAATGGTTTTCCACGTTGGATTTGAAAAGTGGGTACTGGCAAGTGGAAATCAAGGACCAAGATAAAGAGAAAGCAGCCTTCTCGACTGGAAAGGGACTTTGGCAGTTCAATGTTATGCCATTTGGACTGTGTAATGCACCAGCAACTTTTGAGAGATTGATGGAACAAATACTTGCTGGTCTACTAGGAGATACTTGCCTGGTTTATCTGGATGACATCATAATTGTTGGTGGAGACTTCGATGATCACCTTGGAAAATTGGAGCAAGTTTTGACTAAGCTGCAAGATGCAAACCTGAAACTTAGTCCAAAAAAAAAATGCTCACTTTTTAAGCGTAAGGTGAATTATTTGGGGCATATAGTGTCAACTGATGGTATCCAGACAGATCCTGAGAAGATAAGCGCCGTTAAGGATTGGCCGACACCGAGGGACAAGACCGCAGTTCGTGCCTTTTTGGGACTTTGCTCGTACTATCGACGTTTCGTGAAAAACTTCTCAGATATAGCGAAGCCCTTGCACCAGCTGACAGAAGAAAAACGTCGATTCGACTGGAATGACCAGTGTGAAACAGCTTTTGCCAATCTCAAACAAAGGCTTTGTGAAACTCCTATATTGGGATATCCAGTCCCTGATACTGATTTTATTGTTGACACGGACGCGAGTAATATTGGTATCGGAGGAGTCTTGTCACAAAAGAAAGAGGACCAGGGGGGTTATCATGACATAACAATGCAGTTCTGTTTACGCTCAGAGAAAAGGACAGTGCTATATAACTGTCATAGCTCTGTCCTTTTCTCTGAGTAAACAGAACTGCATTGTTATGTCATGATAACCCCCCAGGAAGTTGTAATTGCCTACTTTAGTAAATCACTATCGAAACCAGAGAGAAATTACTGCGTCACTCGGAGGGAATTGCTGGCAGTTGTCAAGACGTTGCAGCATTTCAGTAAATATCTGCTTGGGCGCAAATTCCGTATCAGGACGGATCACGCTGCTTTAAAATGGTTGTTGGAGTTTAAAAATCCTGAGGGTCAAGTAGCGCGCTAGATCGAACAACTACAGGAATATGACTTCATCATAGAACATCGCAGTGGAAAATCACACGGCAACGCTGACGCCCTTTCCCGAAGACCTTGTCCGGATGACTGTAAATATTGTTTGAGGCAGGAGGGCAAAGATTGTGTGAAGATGTTGAGAACTGACACTGTTAGCGACGAGTGGAGTAATGAAGTCATGCAACAAGCGCAGCTAGAAGATAAGGACATCAAACCCATTTATGATTGGATTAAAGCAAGCGTACCTAAACCAAATTGGTGTGAAGTGGCTCCGTTGAGTACACAAACAAAAAGCTACTGGGCCCAATGGGAAAGTTTGGCTATGCATAATGGCGTATTATGCAGAAAATGGGAGTCCGCAAATGGGAAGGATGCTCACTTACAGGTTGTTGTCCCTAAGAAAAGAATAAGTGATTTTTTGAGATCCTTCCTGTAAGGTTGTCCACGTTGACCGACTGGCCAGATACTACGGGTCTAATAATGCTCGGGACGAGCATGTCTTGGGAGGGGGTAGTGTTACGAGTTGGTATGGTTAGGTAGATAGGTAAATTAGAATCGACGCGCCGGCTCAAGGACATGTCTATTGTTAACGGGTACAATCGAGTTCAAGGCCAAGGCCGTCGCTATTGTAATACAAGGCCGCAATGAGTAGAACCTTCCATTATCGAACGTTCCCGGCGGGTCAAGGCCCATCGATCATTCGAGAAGGCATTCTGGAACAATCGGCGATTGGGAGTATAAAACGTGAGGCGCGCGCGAGCGGCGAGACATTCCTTACTTGGAGAGCGAACAGTGCGTACCTACGAGTGAACCGAGCGATCATCTAAGTTCATGTGCGATAATTGTTTGTAACGATTAAGTGAGAGTGTTAATTTAAGTCTGCTCTTAATTATCGGTGTGTTCGTGCATTTCTATCAGTTACCTACCCCCACGTACGTAACAATAATTTAGATTAGAGGTTTTAAGTATTTTTGATTTGAAACTAGATTAAACTCAGATCTCAGGCTGTTTTAAACTGTTATTTTGATGATTCTGTGCTGTGATTTAAATGCCATAATAAATATATTATATAAATTGATCGTTTTATTCACGCACGGTAACCTTACAAGTATATTTAAAATAAATTAGTAATAAATATGAAATATTACAGTAATTGTATTTTTCCATTATTCTCTGTAATCATTCCTAACCGTTGTCAATCATGAGATTTATAATCCGAAATAAAATTGTACTCCGTCTGTAACGGTAATAGAAAGCAAACAAAAAACTAGAATAAAATGGTATTAATGTATTACATTACAAGACAATCTGTTAAAAATCGATGAACATAATCACTAAGTAGTCTTACGATAGCCTCAATTGTTCGACATTTACACGAAAAAAGTGGTAATCAGTTAGAACAGAAAGCTATTTAAGGTAAACTTACCGTAATATACATTTTGGCTTATTACAATCAAACGAAACTCATATTAAATACATTAAAATACATACATAAAACATTCAAAAATCACAATGCTTTTTATATACGACATGTTGGTTAACTCTTTATAGCACCCAAGATATGGAACAAAATTGGTTTTTATATTTTCCTGTAAAATTAACTTTTTCCTATTACGATTTTATTCTCCGGGGACGACGACTTATAAAACAGTTTAGTTGGTTGTACTGACTGATAGACCCGTATGCATAAACTGATCTCGGTTTAAATGCCCGTCTCAATTTACGTCAAAAATTACAGTTTTCTATGGTTTCACGTATCTTGAGATAGGCATTTAAACCGAGAAGAGTATATTAATAGGCCATTACAATACCTAAACCGACGACGACCGTCGTTACTTTAGTGTTGAGCAGATAAGTCAAAAAGACTCTTAAAAAATATATTTGTCTCTCCTGTGGTCAATTGTTAAAAAGCTTGTGTACATATAAGTTATGTTTTTATATGATAGGTTTAAAGCAGTCCTGACGGCGTTGTTGCGGGAATGGGCTTAGCCAGAAAATTAGACCTTAAAAACGTTAACTTTCGGTGTGTCCACAGGAAATACGGTAACCTTAATCTGTGTATGACCCAGATGTACTAAGTTGCACAAACGTTTATTAAATTAGTCTTTAGTGGCGTGCTGTTACTTTCTACCTTGCCGAGTAAGAAATGGAAGGTATTCTAAACAAACGTTGCTACAACTGAGTATAAATCAGCACGTAATGTAGAAAAACAATACTGTTTTAAAAGAAAATGAAAATTCTCAGGAAATTAAACGGCCATTCCGAATTACAAAACATTCCGGTGTTGCCACCGCACACCGCGGAGCTAAAATATGAGATAACTGAGTCGCGTCTAACGATTTAATCCCGTTTTAATTCCAATTTCTGCAAGGCGGGCAACATTTAATAAAGCAATGCTGGCTAGTAACGTTACCAAGTTTATAGTTCTGGTTTCGGTTTAATTAAAAACTGTTGTTGTTTGCTAAGAGATCGCTATTTATATCGTTTTGTTATTACTCTTCATTGATTGACTTAGACTTACATTAAACTGAGATTTTCTTAAAAAATAATTAAAATCTCTATTTAGTTACAGAATAAAATTTGATGAGTTTCATCGCTTTAATACCTAATTTTTAATATACATTAGTTCGTAATGTAAAGCATGGCAAGACACATTATAAGCACTAATTAATTGACATGACGTAATAAGTATGCCATGTATTGTGTTTTAAGAAGGCAAATTTTTGACGAGTAATTTTTGTTAATATTGTAATTATTGTTTGTCTCATCCATTGTCAGATATCGCCAAACAAATGTATAAATTGGCTTCAGTAGGCTTAAGGAGAAGATAACATAAATTAGTTTAAAAAATAGAGCGACATGGTCACAATAGTGACCCAGCTCTTTAAATAAAGATTAAAAAAAATGTATTGTTTGAATTATTAATTAAGAAATTTCGTTTGTGATTTACTAATACTTAAATAATCCGCATATTCAAAACTATTAATCTACTGTTAGCGTGTCATCCCATTGAAATATCCAAAGTAGAGTACTTAAAAAAGATAATTTTCTTAGTAACTACAAAATAATTATAGTTATTTTTTGTAAACTCGACTAAAACCATTAGTTAACCATTTATGTGGAAACGTTACAGAAAAATATGTCGCCGATCGGCGTCCACGGCATTGTGTGTGTAAAGAATGACGCTAATCGACGTCATCGGCTATGAATGGGTTAACTATATTCTAATTTCACAGTTTATTCAAACGTTACAATTTAAGAAAGTTTAGTTTATGCAATACCGTTACCGGTAAAAACCGGTTTGCCCCTCCTTACGCGTGTGGCGATTCATTCTGCGAGGAGGGATTTTTTAATTTCGCCTCCTTTGGCGCTTGTCACTTGTCTTTGAACGAGCTAGTTCCACCGGGACCGCTTGCAATTACGTTTCACACTTTTTAATTTCCAGGAATCCGGTAACTGGTAATTATGTGTCCACATTTTAATTAGAAGTGTGAAAACGTCTTAATAATATAATAATGTACTAGGGAAGGACAAGTTATTATAATCAGTTATTTTAACGATATCACTCTCTACATACACGTCCTTAACAGAATTTCTCACAAAATAATACTTATCCACACGGATTATGATGTTATAATTGTGAAAAACTATTTTTTTATTAAATAAGTGATTGTTTAATTAGATGATTATTCAACTTGAATAAAGTTTGAGGTTTTCCTCGTTAATTTTAAGTCTTATTTGTAAAAACAGTACCTACAACTTTCAATTAAAAATTATCTCCAACGATGGATTTTTTTTTTCCTTATAACTTAGGTATATAAATTTTACCAAAGGTTTCTCTTGAATAACAATCTCATCAGAAAAAAAATATTTCGCAGACTTTCCATTTGACGTGTTTCTGTAACCAATTTAATCTTATTAAGAATTATATCTTTCAAATATTACAAGACATTTTCTCGACTCGCTGAATTTAATTTATCATTTCCACAATGCCAACCGCAGAAATCAAACTTTTGTAAACCGCGATGTTCTTTATTTCTTATGACGTTGATGTCTGGATGGCTGTCAAGTATCATGGACTTTATTGCGCTGCTTTAGCCCATCTTGCTTCTTTATCGTAATGGTATCTTGGGCATTAACGACTAGAATAGAGGTCAAGAAGACGCAAAATGTAAAGTTTCCTCTCACACACACAAACACTGAAAGTTCATCAAAAACATAGACTGATATACTACTACCGGGTATCAATTACCTTTTAAATTATTCAGCCATCATACAACTCCGTCAAAGTCAGAGTAGCAAGTCTCAAATTATGTCAAAAAAAACGGGCAAGAGCATATCGGACCATACTCAGTGTAGGGTTCCGAAGCCGTTAAGTACTAAAAACATAAAAATCAACAAGTAATAACAAATTTTGTATTTAATGTCATTTAGTGCCGTCTTAAATGATTTTAGTAGGTATAAACACTTTAATCGCCCGTGTTTCAAGAACTAATGATGACTATGTAATTAGTACTGATAGCTTTCCTTATAAATTCGTTATATGCGCTTTCATGTAACATTGTTTTACAAACCCTTAATTTTTTTGTAAGACCTATCCAATGACACCCCACGCTATGGGGTAGACGAGAAAAAAAACGTTACGTGTAGGAGAGAAATACTAAAAAAAAACATATTTTAAGATTTTATTATATCACTTTGTTGGCGTGACTAATATGTATATTCATGCCAAATTACAGCTTTGTAGTAGAAAGAGTCTCTGCGCTAGGCTGCGGACGGACGGACGGACATGGTGAAACTATATGGGTTCCTAGTTTAACTACGGAACCCTAAAAAGAACATTGGGACCCAGAAAGCCTACGATTTTGTTTTACAACGTGGTCTAGTGGCTCTAAATTATCTACCGTGAGTCATCACCACACCGTATCGGGAATCAAACCTGAGACCGCTACATATGCAGGGTCACTACGAACTGGAAGATCATTGCTTGTACTCAGTGATTCCATGTAAATTCCTGTTTAATTTGTTAATAAAATTAACGCCAACAAGCTCGGGTTTTTCCTTAACGACAAAAAAATTGAAAATGTTTACGTCTTAGAAATATTTTCTGAAGAATTTCCTCGAAGAGAAGGAAAGGGTGTTTAAAAATATTTAACAGGTTTAATGTTGTGTTGGAAGGTGTTGCTTGACATAACTGGTGATAGGGAACAAGAAGCTTGGCAGAAGTCACCTGGGTTGTCATAATTATGTTGACGATGTACAGTTTCAAGGACTTTCTTACCTTCAGTTCTTTTTGCTAGCAAAACCATGTGTTTGCTCTTCTAAACACTGTAACCAGACACGTGCCCCAGATAAATCATTTTCACTACAACACCTCAGTTTTAGTTAACTTTTAGTGTTCGGTGGATTGAATCGAAATGAGCTAAACAAAGAAAGCGAAACAAGCAAAAAGTACTTCATGTAATCTTCTAGATATTATTTTGTACATCGTTACTAAAATTCTTTAATTACAATAAATAAGTAGCTAAGACAACATCAAAGGTAGTACCAGAGTATTAAATGAGGCCGACAAAAAAACAACAAATATTTGCGAGAACCCTAAATAAAGACGTAAACAAGAAACTTGTAATAAAATTTCTTCGGAAGATTTCCTTTGATGCGAAGTCAGTTTTGTTCGGGAGTTTGGGGAATGTAAAAATCATTATTTTTAATTAACCATAAATGAATATTCCGGGTTCGTTCCCGGGAGAGGCTGGCGGGATTCCGATGAGAGAACAGCAATTTGTCTATTACAGGTAAAGCCATCATCGGGAAGGTTGTCATTTAACATTGTATCTTTAACCCATATATGCCCCTGATTCGAAAACGATCAACATCATAATACGCCCCGCAACTATATTATAGAAGAAAAAAAAAAAACAACGCTTACAAAAAATACACTTAAAACAAATGACAACTAGAATGACACATTAAACATGGCGTTGAAAAGGGCCCCTACTCAGCATTGTTCCGCGGTAAGCCGAGGCGCTGATTTTCAGAGCTGGTTTCGGTGTTATACCTTTCATATAAATCTTTTATAGTTAATTACCCCTGTTTTGTATAAAAAATAGGACCACTGAATGTTGGCCTTGTAGAAAGTTCCTGTTCTGTGTTATGTTTTGTTTTTATAATATTGTGATGTTATGCAGTGTACTTAAGGATTATTCACACATTGCAGGCTGAAAAACAGCGCTGCGTAGACCCCCACGGCATATGCTGAGTTCTGAACCTTTTGCTATAACATTTATAAGACTTGTTGTAGTTTTAATTTTGGTGTATTTTATTTTATCTTAAATAATAATCTGTAAATATGTGGGGCAATAAATCTTTTTCTGATTCTGATAATTGGTATTGAAGAACCACTTAAAAGTATAGTTATTAGTTATGACTAGATACAAAGTTGATCGTAGTCGAATCAGGGGCATTTAAGATATCAATTAAAGACATAGTTCTGGGCATACATGGGTTAAGGATTTACCACACTGAAGCTTAAATACGGGGAAGTTGAGTAAATTAAGTTGCCTCAAAATCTTAAAAAGTATTTTTTTACATGTTTCTTTTGGACGTGACGACACCAGTCCGCTAAGGAGACGCAATAAAACGTGACGCAGTGGACTTGTTAACTGTGTAAACGTTGCGCCAACGTGTTTTAAACTTCATTGTGAAAAATCCTATAAATTCCCATCCCCGCTTTGGCTGGGAAATATCGTCGCAGACAATAGGCTAGTGCTCTGGAATATTCTGTATAGTCCGTCATTTACACTATCCAAAAATATTTTTCTCGTATTTTTTCTACGGTCAATTACACAAAAAAGATATAGTACGTTGAATTTCCACGTACATCCCGCCGTAGCTCACTTTTTATCTACCACATTGTGATGTCACGATGAGCCTCCACTCCCAAACTTTGATGCGCGTTTTCTTTGTCACTTTTGTTTGATTACATAAACCAAAAAATAGATACGTCTACAATATTTTTAAATAACTACACTGACGGAGATACATATATGTAAGTATATATTTTTACCTAGGATGAGGCCCTATTAATAGACAAAACAATAGTAACTTTTTTAATAACTGACTATTTAATAATTTCCAAAAGTAATTTCAGGAGCCATTATCGAAATTACAGACGAACAAAGCTTTAATTGTTCTTTCGCCATTACGACATTAAATTGTGAATTCGAGCTTTCAACACAAAGCCCGCATTTTGGACGTAAAGCTCGTTGATCGCCGAAATGAACTAAAAGCTTTACCTGGAGCTTTTGATATTTATCTAGATTATATAGAGCGCTTAATCAACTATAAAGTAATCTATACACATAAAAAGAAGTCTGACGCACAGACTCATAAATGGGCAGCCTATAAAGCTGAATTTTTTCACATATGTTTTAAAACTTAGACAAGGATAAGATAGAATAGTTGAGTTTTCATCCTCAAGGGGTCAAAATAGGGGGAGTAGTGGGAAACTAACTCTACGCGTACGAAGTTGCAGGCGTTATCTAGTTCAGCACAGAACAGAACCATAGTTGAGAAAATAATAGTCAAGATACCGATACTTACAAATACCGTTTATGCATAACAATAAAAAAAATAGTTTCAGGATGAAATCTAGCCGGCGACCACGGAATCGCCGCAATATCGACAGATTTTAAACTGTACACCCACCGCATAGGATTTAAATTCGGCTTGTGCCGTTAACACAAAACTCTGCCGTCACTGACTGAATAAAATAAATAAATATAAAATAAATCACAGGACAATGTCACACAAATTGATCTAGTCCCAAACTAAGCTCTAGGCTTGAACTATGGTACTAGGAAACGATAAACTTAAATACATAGAAAACATCCAAGACTCAGGAACAAATACTCGTGCTCATCACACAAATATCTGCCCTTACCGGGATTTGAACCCAGGACCCCTAGCTTCGAAGGCAGGGTACCAACTAGGCTAGCGTGTCGTCAAAAAAAACCGAATGATTCACAACCTTAACTGCTGGATCTAAGGACTCCAAAGGGAAGAAATAACGAAAAACTAATTCTAAGCGCACAAAGTCGCAGGCATCGGAAATATAAGAAAAGGGATTACCAGTTAGAAGTGTTTAAACAGCAGGACTGACCACCGATATGGTAGGAAACTCCTCAACCACGAATCATCGAACCATCTCTACTGTTTCACTTGAACTATACTCAAATCTTGAAAATGTGCCGTGTTTAAAGTGCACCAAATATTAACCACTGACTCAATATTCTTCTCGTAAAAAGAACGCTCATCTTTTATAAATTTATTACATGTTCTTCTCTATTTACATCCTCAAAAGATTCAGTTTGCTATGCGTTATGGGTTGTAGATACGTCTATTTAACTTGGAATGGATTCAAGCTCACTTTAAAAACATGACCTAGCCGCAAACGGTATCAGTTGGCGCTGCGCCAGGAATCGATGAGTCTTTGGACCACATCTATATGTATATGATACTTATACGTGGCTTCCCTGGGGCTTCATTGTGTTGTATGATGTATGAAGTCAGTTGAATCGAGTCTGTGATATATGAAGCAAGGTCAGTATAAAATACGTATCCGGAAATACTATTAACAATTTTAAACAGCAAATGGTTTTTGTATGAATAGTAGAAATACGTCGATTCAGATATACGAGTTACACCTATGACACAATGTGAATAATGCGCATAAATAGGTGCGGACAGAATATAAAATAGCAATATTAAACACGTACTTTATAACTTTATTGGCATGTTGGAGCTGTCACGTGACAGAGTGTTAGCTTTTTTATATATGTATGTACCAAACTGATATTACCTTTATACTGAGAATACAATGAGCCATGACATAAGTATAAACAGGGCTGGGATTCTACACGGTAATAACGATATCGTATTTGACGCGTTTCCGTATTGACAACGTTTTGATAACTCTTATGTCATTTACAATAATGGCGAGTCATAAACGATTCTAAAACACGTCATACGCGATATCGTTATAACGCAGTAGAATATTATAGACGCCCCGATACATTATAATTATGTTTCTGTGAAATATGTTTTTACATGAAAGCAAAGTAATGGATTTAAAAATAGGCCAGAAAAACTGGTTTATAATAAATCCACGGGAACACGGGAAGAGTTGGAGGCAAAATTGTTTTATATTTCATGTATTATTTTTATGTCATTTGTCACGAATTTAAGTCGTAATTTACAAACGGTTCAACTATAATATATTGTTGGATACCACTTCTCATGAAAGCATTGGACTACTTAATTATCTGTGTACTCGATTGCCATCACCAAACAAAACTGTTGTAAGTTCAGTTGAGATTCAATAACTTCCATTGCTGATCGCATGGCGTTGACGAATTTTGAACTAAACATCGGCTTACTCGACTGATCGCCACAAATTGCGGCAAATATATTGCACATTTGCGGCGCTTAAATGCGTTCAGCGATAAATTCGATAACAGTTTCATTCCGAATGGAAATCAGGCGACCCGGGTGGCTACCGCATACTGCCTTCAAACTGTTTCTCCCCCTGTCTCTTTCTGACTAGTCTACAACGAGAGAGACGTAGATACTCAGATACTGCGACAAATGAGAAAATACAATTCATGCTAGCAGGTTTGCTACTGAATGTCCTAACATATATCTCTCGGACACATTTGCTGCAAATTACCGCTTACGCAATTTGAATATGCTAACATGAGCTGAGCCATTGTCATTGTCTCTCTCTGTCTGTAGACGATTTAGATTATGTTAAAGGGACATACTTAACGTGTATGTACCTACTAGGTGTGTTTGTTCTGCAAATCTAAATGTGTGGCCAAACGTTCCGGTTAACATATTTGGAGAGTAATTATTACGGATGTTTTAGGTATCATAAAAAAATATTGAAATTTTTATTCAGCTCAAATAAATACTTGTATCTTGTAATTGTTTTGTGCAATATGAGTTTGTTTATAAAGAAAACAAACGAGCATACTCGCCGATAACTCAAAGAAATTTGCATTCTCAAGACAATTCTAAACCTGAAGACAGCAATCCTAAAACTACAATTGCGATGCCAACTTTGTGAAATTTGTTCGGTTTGTGTACAGTAATGAAACGTCAATTTCACATAGCAGTATTGGTAGGGATTAAATAGCAGTTTCGATATATAAAATTAATCCGCACACCGGTTTTTAGGGTTCCGTAGTCAAACTAGGAACCCTTATAGTTTCACCATGTCCGTCCGTCCGTTCATCCGTCCGCAGCCTAGCGCAGAGACTTAATACTAGAAAGCTGCAATTTGTCATGAATATGCATATTAGTCACGCCAACAAAGTGGTACGATGAAATGTAAAAAAAAAATTATTTTAGTGTGCCTCCTCTACACGTAACTTGGGGATGTATTATTTTTCTCGTCTACCCTATAAAGTGTATTGTCGTTGGATAGGTCTTTCAAAAATATTACGGGTTTATTAAAAAAGTTTTTCGATTAAGTAATCCGTTTATGAAATATTAAGCTTTAAAGCGCTAATTTTTGTTGGACTCAAGTGTCCCCCCCCCCCTCTACAGCCAAAACTACAAATACCTAAAATCTGAAGAAAAACTAAAATGAAAGAACATAACGAATTTTAAAGGAAAACTATCACGACTAAGTAGACTTCATTGGTTCTTGAGATACAGGCGATTAAAGTGTTTATACCTACTAAAATCATCTACGACGGCACCAATTGACTTTAAATAGAAAATTAGTTATTACTTGTTGGTTTTTATGTTTGTAGTACTTAACGGCTTCGGAACCCTACACTGAGCATGGTCCGATATGCTCTTGCCCGGATTTCAAGTTACCCAAGATCTAGGTCGTAACTCATGACTCAGGTGAATCGCTAATTTGTTGCTTATGCCGATTCACCCAGCGTTTGTTTTACCTTGTCATGTTTTCTCGCACGTAACCCCCCTATTGACCGGTGGGAGGTAATTAATCTTGTGGAGGGGATGTCAGTAGCACATGTTCATATGGGATTGAAAACAAATGGCATTAGTTGGTTTTGTTAAACGAATGTTGTAACGTTATACGTACATATTTACATAAATAAACCTTAATCCTAGCTTATTACGTAATTAAAAATAATATATACAACTTATTACTACACTACACACTAAAACACATAACTAAACTATCCTAAATCAAATTATTTAAATGTATAAAATCATCAACACGCTAACTATTTGAATATGTTGCGGCACAGATTGACGTTCAATCGTTCCTAGTTTCACTCGCACATAAACGAATGGATGTGTGACGTATGTGATCGGCGCGGGCACTTGTCACCGCGCGCGGCCGCTCATTGATTAGCCAAAAGACATTGAGAAGAACGCACGTCGCTTGAAATCGATCTCTGCTACGGTCCACGGCACGGAAACGTAATCGATCTTCTTGTGTTCGTCCCTACGTGTTCCTCAACCAATATAAAATCACTGTGGTGTTTTATAAGTGTTTTTAGTGTACCCCAAATTGGGGTCCAAAGTCCAGAGTGAAATCTTACGGGCTGACTGCTTGCCGCTTGCTTGCGTTTCGCTTCGGGCCTTTTTACAAGACCGCGGAGCTGTTTTCCGGGTGGCGCTAAACTCGTCGCCGCTGAGAAAAACTCGTCGCCGCTGAGAAAAACTCATCGCCAATGAGAAATTCCGCTGCCAACCTACCCAGCGCACTCAGGGGAGTACTTCGGCTGCAGGGAATTTAACGGAATCCGATTTTAAGTGTATTCGCCCGAACCCACGTATTTCTTGGTTACTGAACTAGCCTGCAGATTTTAAATATTATATATTTTTTAATTGACCGTTTTTCCGACTCCTCATTTATAACCCTTCCTTAAATTAAGAAATAATTAGGAGGCAGAACGTTCAAGGCGGGACAATGTGATTGGATGAGCGTTTGTTAATGTGTAGTATAAATCATATTAACGTTTTGTTCCTCCTTTAATTTGTCGTATTTATTTGGAAGTAAAAAGATCTTAAAGTTAATTTTTCTAGAAAGCATTGCAAATAAAATAATAACATCTGTTACTAACGTTTTACAAGTGAGGGTAACCAATATTTAATACAGCCTGGGCCTCTCTTCTCCTGCGTTTAAATGATATTGCGTTTGACGTGTTTTAGTATTGTTTTTAAGTTGGCCGCCATTACGAGTACAGTCAATAAAATATGAGTTATCAAAACTTTGACAACTTTGACAACTCGGAAACACGTCAAAACCAATATAAAAAAAGGTGAATAATTGTAGATAAAGCATTTGTCACTTTCTGATCAGTAAGTGCAAGAGTAGGTAAGGAGTGATTTATTGAGATTGCACTGCGACAAACGCGACTTATGCTGAGCCCGCAAGTGAGATATTACTACTTCAATTGCTCAAATGGATGCCAATTAAATGATTGATTGATTGATATTATTCTGTAAATGCTCGTTAAAGCCTACTCCTGTATAGTCATAATGTGTTCAATTCACAAAGTAACTACGGGGAATTTAATATCAAAGTCTTTACAGATTTGAAATACCAAATCTTTGCATAGGTATAGGTGTTTAAATATGTTATATGCTACCATAAAGTTGTAAAAATAAGGTCAATGCAAATAGTCGATTCAGCGACATTTTTAGTCCGTTAAACGTTATTGTATCAAAAATGAAAAACCTCTAATTTGGTCGACTACCTATCTACTCTGTTAAACAAAAAACACGGAATGAAAAAAATACTCGAAAACTAAAAAAAGGCTTTTTTAAATTCATCCCTAAAAAGGGTAAAATGCGTAGCCGAGATAAAAAATCTCAACATTCGAACACAATTTTCTAACTTAAATGAATTCAGAAAAGTTTATTTATTTCGATGTTATTGACAAATGTTAAAAGTACGAGGTTGAATGTATGAAGTTTTTTTTAAAGAAATCGTTATACCGCAAATTGTATATATATTTTTAGGGTTCCGCACCTCGAAAGGAAAAAGCAGAACCCTGATAGGATCATTTTGTTGTCCGTCCGTCCGTCCGTCCGTCCGTCCGTTTGTCAAGACTTTATTTCTCAGGAACGCGTAGAGGTATCAAGCTGAAATTTATATCAAATAGTCAGGTCTACTGTCCCTTGGAGATGTGAAAAAAACAAACTACTAAGCCAACGCAATCAAAAGATACAGCCGTTTATGCCGCAAATTTCCGCAAATTTTCGAAACTCGCAAGGGAATCAAAACCTAAAGGGCCTCCAGGCAATCTAGAATATTGAAATTTGGTACGAAGCAACGTCTTATAGCACAGATAAAGGAAAAATTGCGAAAACCGTCAATTTTTAGCTACAACACTAAAAAAAACATTTTACGATTGCAAACTTTTATGCTGTTGGTAAACTAACCAGTTTGTACAGAACCCTCGGTGCGCGAGTCCAACTCGCACCTGACCGCCTTTTTTTAAATTATAAGACTTTTCTACGTTTTTGTTTTTGTGTTGTATAAGAATATAAAGTATTTGTGCCAATTTAATACTAATGTTATACATACAGAGTGTTCTGAAAACCTTAAGCAACCTCAGCCAAATAATAATTTGTCAGCCAGCGACAATCTATAGATACTAATGGATTGATCCGGGTTCGGCTGCCCTTGTCTCGTGTCGCTGCTGGTTCCGTTTGACATGGGTACCACTGCTGGAGTGGTTTGGTAATAGTGAATTTATTTTAAGTTCAGGTTAGTAGTTTCTGCGTTAATTCGCTCAAACTGGCGAATGCCTAATATAGTATTGGATAAATATAAAACCGGGCAAGAGCATTTCGGACCATGCTCAGTGTAGGGTTCCGAAGCCTTATGTACTACAAACAGAAAAATCTACAAGTAATAACTAATTTCCATTTAAAGTCATTTGGTGGTAGGTATAAACACTTTAATCGTCTGTATCTCAAGAACCAATGAAGTCTACTTAGTCGTGATAGTTTTCTTTGTAAATTCGTTATAAGCGCTTTCATTTTAGTTTTTTTCAGATTTTAACTATTTCCAGTTTTGGCTGTAGGGTTGGAGGGTGCTTGAGTCTAACAAAAATTAGCGCTTTAAAGCTTAATATTTCATAAACGGATTACTTAATCGAAAAACTGTTTTTACAAACCCCTTCAATTTTTAAAAGACCTATCTTACAACATCCCACACTTTAGGGCAGTCAAGAAAAAAAATACATCCCAAAATTACGTGTAGGCGAGGTAAATATTTTTTCCCATTTTATTGCACCACTTTGTTGGCGTGACTAATTATGACTAATATGCATATTCATGCCAAATTGCAGCTTTCTAGTACTAATAGTCTCTGCGCTAGGCTGCGGACGGACGGACCGACATGGCGAAACTATAAGGGTTCCTGATTTGACTACGGAACCCTAAAACCTGAATGTAGAACTGTTTATGACCTCGCAATTTGCAGTGTAACAGAGTTCAATCCACAAAGTAACCTCAATTTCAGTCACTGCGCATCTTGACGTTACCTTCATTGTTAATTTTTTACGTGGCAGTGAATACACGAGAAAACCTAGACACAAATCCTAGGATCGAGGCGCGCAGGCACATGACTCGCAGCGTGCGCGCAGGCAAGCTACCGCGCGTTCCACACAAACTGGCTAAATCCCAGAGGCTTATCCACATCATGGGTCCTAAAGTGTACAACCACCTCCCGGATGACATTACCACTGCGCAAAGCGCTCGACTATTTAAAAGTAGGCTTAAAAAATGGCTTGTCGAGCAGGCGTTCTACAACCTCAATGAAATTTATAGTCGTAAGGGAACAACCTAATGTATTTTATTAGTTATTAATATATTAAATGTAATAATTATAAATTGACATGTAATGTATTTATTACCAATAAAGAATATGAATATGTTCATGGTGTACCCTTTGAACAGAGTTCAGAGTTCGTTTTAAGCTACCAAACTAAGAATACACCCCCTGAAATGTTGTATTTATACTCTAACAGGAACATTTTATCTAGTTAACATTTCGTCCTTTAAGTTTGAAAGTGAATACTAGTCTAGAAAACCAAAAAAAACTATTAAAACTCATGAAAATTCATAGTTTTTAACACTAATCTTCCAAAAACATGGGGTCCTAATCTTGATTTAATTTCGTATCGTTAGCATCTCCATCCTGCCACACACAACTAATGTTAGCTATAATTTCGGAACCCTCATATCGCCGACGAGGGTTCCTCGGCCCTGAAAAACCTTTGACTTGGCAATTATGGAATTACGCGAGAGATCGTTATCGGGATCGAACCCCGACTTGGACCAGGGTTGTGTTATCGCACATGTAGATTGAGGATTCGTGTAATTAGAAAACTTAAGCGAGAAGAGGGAAAGTCGGGGTATATGTTGGGAGTTTAACTACTTGGGACTATTTTATGGGATGTGGTAAATGTTAGAGTTTGGTGAAGTTGGGAGTCAAAGGAATTGAAGCCGTCGAGGTTTTTGAAGTACTGTACAATACAATACAATACAAATTATCTTTATTGTACACCACATACAAATACAGCTTGAAAAGTAAACTACAAATAAAATGTTGCTCAGTGAGTCATTACGTGGTCTTATCGTTAAGTAGCTATCTCTTCCAGACAACCTTACAAAGAAGAGAAGTTAAAAAGAAACAGAAATAAATTGGTTGGCGGTGAACTAAAATGAAATGTAATGTTATGATTTTGTAATTTGTTTTTATGACATATTTTAAATTATTTCTTTTGCAAAAGAAATAGACGCAAAGATATTAAAAATATCCTCGTGTGTTTAAGTAATTACTTCATTGTTTACTCATGTTATATTTATCTACCTTAGTATTTCTTTCGCAGATCCAAGTCTCAGTTACGTACCTGCAAAATAAGAAGACCAAAATTAAATTCCATTATACACACCATATACCATAAATATATGAAAGCCTACTTTCCCTAATTCTGAAAAGATATCTCTATCTATTTTTACATAAAAAATCTTTAGCTAACAAAGCGTATAATCCACATTAGGCCCTTATGTAATCCTTCGTGGAATCCTTTATGAAATATTATATAGCTCTAGGGCATAAAATGCTAAATGAACACACATTAGGTTAATTATCACAAAGGACTTCGCTAACCGTCTAGAACTTCTAACTCATTATGAGCCGACATTTTTGCTGGAAATTGCTACATTTAAAATATTAAAATGTAAAAGGAGTTAACACAGTGTTTTGTAAATTATGATGTTACATTAACTGCTAGAAAGAGCCTAGGTGGCCTAGTGGCTTAGAGCGTCGACTCGTGATCGGAAGGTTTCTAGTTCGAACCCTCGCGGTTACCATGTACCGATGAGTTTCCCTAACTGAAATACAATACCCGATACTTTTATGGTGATGGAAAAACATTGTGAGGAAACCCGCACATTCATACAGCTGATTGTGTGATGTAAGAGGGTAATTGCACAAAAGATCCTAAAGGGGTCGAACTGTATCTAAAAGGTTGAAACAAATCGAAATAAATGCCCAGTATTGATTTTTTGGCATTAACAAAGCAATCGAGCCCACAGGCCAGCAGATGGTAAGTGGAATCTAACCCATAGATACATGCATTCTCAAGACCACTATATTAGGACTGCAATCTGAAGATCTTAAATTCGATGCCAACCCTGAAGACTAAGATGGAATCCTACTATACTAGTTATTTCACCGGTTGTTATGTACCCACACTGGAACACAACGATGCGAACACTGCTACTTGTTTGTAGGTTAAAGGATAAGATGGTGGTTGCAATACAGATATATTATGGTTGCAATATAATAGGTCCTACCACCACTAAATTAAATTACATTCATATTTTTTTCAATAGAAACAGTATTACAGTAAATACCAGCTCCGTAAAATTTTACAATTTGTACAATTTGACAAATAATACGCAATAAAATACATACATAACATCACGCCTCGATTCCCAGAGTGGGGTAGGCAGAGCTACAGAAATACCAACAACTCTAAAAAGACTTGTTGATAATTCTGTAACCACATTTTGCACAATCAGGCCAAGAAGTTTACTAGTTTATTAGTGACAGGATGCAAACCCATCGCCTAACAGTACTACAAGCCCTTATTCCCTTAGTCGCCTCTCACGACATAAACGGGAAGACATGGAGTGGCACTATTCTAACCCGGCAACCACACAGGGCAATAAAATAAATAAATAATAATCACGGGACAATGTCACACAAATTGACCTAGTCCCAATCTAAGCTAGGCTTGTATTATGGGTACTAGACAACGATAAACTTACTAATATAGAGAAATATAAACTAAAATAAAAAATAAACTTAAATACATAGAAAACACCCAAGACTCAGGAACAAAATACTCATTAACAAATGACACATTAACATCATTATAACATCAACAGGCTTCGTCAACACCTTTTACATAAGAATGATCATCATCGGCAACACGCTCCGTCGAATTCTCTTATCACTAACAAAACAAATTTGTCAATACAGACTTATCCTAATCAACTCCAACCCTGCATTGTGGCTGGCTCCAACGTTCCCATAACACCGCCTGTGGCTGCATTGCTGTTAAAGGCTGCTGAGTCAGCCACGACCTACAACGAGGATCCCCCTCTGTCCCGCAAAGCTCAGACCTAACTCCCTAGAAATCTCCTTCGCTTCTGAACCACAAGGTCTTGATGACAAAAATGACAAATATATACGTGGATAATTTTATGGACTTTTACAGTTCTTCTTCTTCTTTCGTGTCGGCAAGAACTCGGGCTAAATCTTACTTGCCCAGAAAGCGGCTACCGTGGTAGCCCTTTGGTTACTGACAAGTAAGTCCTCACGCGAGCAGGTGGTTGGGCACGCGGGACAGTTTGTGAGGTGTAACATGGTTTGCAAGGGTTCTCCACATTCACAGCTAGCGTCTGCGCTACTTGAGTACCCCCACCGACACAGGTTATCTTTGCTTCGGCCAACCTGGGTCCTCAGCCTATTTAGACTTCTCCAGGTGGGCCAAGGTTCCTTATAGCCTTAGTTTTACAGTTGTAAGGGGTCTATATCAGATGGCATAAAATTATTAGTCCTATCGTTGTGTCGCATAACGTCTTTTGTCATAATAACGTATGTCATACACTTTGTTCCGCACATTTTTGACTGTCCGAAATTGTTGCTCCTAGAATCGTTTGTCCTAAATATTATTTGTCCTGTCGTTTGATGTGGAATAGTGTGGATAAGATTCAACTGTGGAATGATAGATGTGCATAATTGTAATATTTAATTATTGAATTGTTTCGCTCGCTCGTTAGGGTCACAGTTCTACCTAACACTTCTCCTCGCTTCGCTCGTCGTCGTACCTAACCTTACCGAAATCTGACCTGCCTGAAGGTAGAATACGTAACGATTTTGACTTCACGCCTAACATAGTTTAGTTTAGGTGCTGTAATTATAGTCAATTTAATATTAGGAAAAATAATTCTTAGGACAATTCATGTTAGGATTATTAGATATTAGAGTTACCAATATTAGGACAAACTAGAATTAGGACTTTAAATGAGTATGCGCAAAAAGTATTAGGATAAACGAGTAGTATGCCATTCAACAGTATGCCAAACATACTCGGCCAAACATTTTCAGGACAAAAAATGTTATGCGATACGACAGTCACCCAATTGTAAGGTAGGTATTGTGGAATAGGGAGGAGAACGCTGTAAAATTGAGTTAATATTACAATAGCCCTTGTTAGTTATTCACAATCCGGTCCATTATGTAATCTATGTTATTACATTATTAGGTATAGTCAGTAACCTTGTTAATCTAGTCCGTCAATAGCACGCTCAGGGCAATTAGAGCCGCGGATCGTGCCGGGCTTACAGAACTGGTGATTGGGTTTGTTTACAGCGGCTTATTAACAAACGGGAACTGCACCAGTTGGTTTTGTCTAAAAATAGTTTATAGATAGACTATCGTCATAGTCTCATTTATTGCACTTTGTTAAAAAATGGCCTTACAAATAATGAATGTCCAACATAAACCCTCTTAGGGCACTGCATCTAATTCATAGCATATTTCGATAACTACTTAACAACTAAATTACATAATTACTTAGCTTATCCCTTGTATTCGAAGAAGGCCTTCTGCTGGAGTTTGTTGCGGCGCTTCTTCTCCGCAATGATGTCTTGTCCGAAGTGCTAGTAGATTCACTTCATATTACCGACGTGTGACCTATTTACTATTTATTTTGAATTTTCCCTGAACGAGGTCGAGGTTGATTATCCCTTGTCTTGTAAATAACTTACAAATCTCAAAAATGGTACTGAAGTTAGTAAACCTTAATCGAGTAAAATGTGGTCTACAACTTTCATTTTCGTTTACATTGACTAAAATCCTTATTTCACTTATTTGTTATGTTAACAGATATTTTTTGACGACACGTTGGCCTAGTTGGGAGTGACCCTGCCTCCGAAGCCAGCGGGTCCTGGGTTCAAATCCCGGTAAGGGCAGATATTTGTGTGATGAGCGCGAATTTGTTCCTGAGTCTTGGATGTTTTCTATGTATTTAAGTATATATTTCTCTATATAAGTATGTTTATCGTTGTCAAGTACCCATAGTACAAGCCTAGAGCTTAGTTTGGGACTAGGTCAATTTGTGTGAGATTGTCCCGTGATATGTATGTATGTATGTATGTATGTATTTAGCTGAACTGTTGTATACGTAGGTAGCTCTTGCACTTATAATTCAATAACACTTCATGTTTTCGAATAGTACGTGTACCTAAAGGCTATTCGAAAACGAACGTGTTCTAAAGTTATGCAATGCACAAACCCCTAAAATATACTTACGTTTCCTTAACTAACGTAGTTTTACTTAAACTTTCGTCTAAAATGAAAAATGTGTACCAAGTTAACGTGGTCTTAAGTGGAGATCGCGAATCGGCAGACGCAGTGTAGGACGCCCTCAGACCTGGAGGAGCGACGACCTTCGCAAGGTGGCTGGCCACAGCTGGATGAGAGTGGCTGGTGGCGTGTAGTTCGGTAGTATACTGGTAAGTATCCCCGCCTGTCACGTGGAACACCAGAGTTCGATTCCCCGCCGGAAAGCCATTTCTGAAGGTATAGTGGTAAGTATCTCGGAGATACATGCTATTACTCAGGATATTGTAATTGGTATTAAATAAATTGCATTCTTTAAATATTATGTGTTTAATACTTTTGGTAATAAAAAGATTTACAGAACTAAATAAATAAAAATAAAAAATGAGACACCAAGACACGGGACCCGTGTCTGATGCTTATCGAATTTTTCTAGAGAATGAACTTATCGATCGCAACAAATACATCATGAACAAAATTTTGCAATTGGATAGAATTTAAACGAAAAATAAAAAGCCAGGAACGCAAAAAAGGAGGTAGTAACGACCTCGCTACAATGGGACCAGCAGTGGACTAGGATAGACCGATAATGATGATGTTGAAGAACCAAATACTTCATTCGAGTAGTCATTTTTATACTTCAATATAATTATAATACTCGCTCAAACATAATTTTTAACTAAATTAATGAGGACATTTTTATACTTCGACATACATACATCTTATTAAAATTATATAAGGACGAAATTATTCTAGTAGACATTTTTATACCTCGTCATTTTTCCTTGAAGTCCACATTCGTATAAATCAGAAATTTACGTTACGAGAGTCAGCGAGTTCACGCTCGGGGCACCGGCGTTGTCTTTCGCATTACCACAAAAGTTTACTGGAAAAGGACGTGAATGGAATACGTTTAATGATTTAATTACTTAGTTTCTGTCAAAAACTAAATTTTGGGGACAATCTTTTGTTGCTGACTGTACTTTTTTTTGCAAACTAATGAGTCCCAACACGATGTGTCTACGTTAGGTATAACGGATATCCTGTCGCCACCTTCCAACTCCATCATCAAATCAGATCTTAGATACAATAATAATAATAAAGCATTTTCATCAGGTTTACATTTGTGGTTCAAATTTCAGGCCATTCCATTAACGGCAAGTCGTTTAAAATTGACTCGCAAGCGAAAAATTTGAAGAGGTCAACTTACAAACAAATAGTGCAAGTAAAATAGAAGATTAAAAACCGGACAAGAGCATTTCGAACCATGCTCAGTACTAGGGTTTCAAAGCCGTTAAGTACTACAAACATAAAATACAACAACTAATAACTAATTTTCTATTAAAAGTCATTTGGTGTCTTAGATGGTTTTAGTCGGTTGATGTTGTCTACTTAGTCGTGAATGTTTTCCTTTTAAATTCGTGGGGCCCCCCCCACCGGGATACTTGACCTTAAATAAAATTAGCACTTTAAAACTTCATGTTTCATAAACGGATCACTTCATCGAATAATCGTTTTACAAACCCGTAATATTTTTGAAAGACCTTACCAACGACACCCCACACTATAGGGTAGACACACTTTGTTGGCGTGACTAATATGTATATTCATGCCAAATTACAGCTTTCTAGTACTAAGAGTCTCTGAGCTAGGCTACGGACAGACGGACGGAGGGACATGGTGAAACTATAAGGGTTCCTAGTTTGACTACGGAACCCTAAAAAGAGCGTTTGTCTGTGTGTGTGGCTTCATGTATGAGGGCTGAGGGTAACACAGCAAACGAACTCCGCGGGCGACAAAGTAACAACGAAAATCTAGTTTATATTCCTTGTCCCAAAAAGCTACACATATCCCGCGTTTGTTCATCACAACTTAGCTTAGGATTAAGTTGAGCTAAGTTAGGCAGGCATGCGAGAGCCGCAGCTGCGGCCGGGGTACAAATTGGGACATTTGTCGCTGAGACAGAGGCGGCAATATGCCTGCGACTTGGTTTGTGTAGTGGATGGATGGAGGTGATTTTAAGCCTAATCCCACACAGTGTAAGGTGAAGGTTCTGTATGTGTTGTTCATTGTTTTGGACCTCTATACCTACCCTTACCATGAGTTGCAATTACCGTACTCGCTAGCGAGTCAAATGCTCTGTCCCTCACAGTATTGTAGTAGATTGAAAGGGCCAGAGCATTAGAATCTCTAGCGTTACTGTAACTCGTGGTAAGGGGACAGGAAAATAATTATTGCTTCTGACATGTATCCGTATTGAGTTGAGAACGAGAATTAGATACGTGGTGTTTGCGTAACCCAAATATGAGCTGAATGCATTAATTTTGAATACGTTGTAAAGCTTCGCCTCCGTAACATCCAAATAGCACACGTCGGCATAGTCCAAAATAAGATGAAGTTGTGATTGGGCAAGCGAAATTTTTGTGGAAAGATGGAGAAAATAAAGTGCCTCAAGATAATTAAATGTTTTGGACTAAAGTTTGTATGATCGTTGGTCTTGTTTACACGTTATAATGGATGGATCAAAAGATTGTTATGACGTTCAAAACCAAACATCACGCCTTCATTCCAAGAGTGCGGTAAGCTATTAGAATTACCAACAACTCTTGAAAAGCTTGTTGATAATTCTGTAACCACATTTTGCACAATCAGGCTAAGATGTCATGACGTTTTTCTATGATAATGTATAAAGTAGATACAGTAAGTAATCTCAAACTAAAGAAAAAAATTCTATACAAATCGTGTCATACCATTGCTGTCCTGATTTCAAAACAAACACGCTGCCCCATTTGTAATATCAATAAAGATTAGTAGGGGTTGAGATTAAATAAAGAAAGGCTGCTGACGGTTAAGGATGGGTTCCGTTGTACTGCAGTCATTTGTTTTGCTTAGTGCGGCTTTGCCATGTGTGCAGTTTTAACGCGTTATACGCCCGTGGACTCTATTTCGTGTCCAATGTAAATGTAATCCAGAAAACCTAGCACTGAATAATTTAACTGAGCTGTAAGGCAAAAAGCATTTGGGTGGGATATTTATAAATACGGTAGGAGTTTAGAATAACAATATACATTCGTATATACCGTGTTTATTTAAATATTTCTATGGTTAGAACTATGTCTGTTCTAGTTTTGTAATGATTATGGTTTGTAAAGTGTTTTTTACTAATTATTATTCTTTAATATCCTTGTTTGCACCACCTACTTTGTTTTCATTATTACGTTGCTGCGTTTTTTATATCTAAGTATTGGTTGTCTGGAAGAGATCGCTTATAGCGATAAAACCGTCTGCTGTCTGTAAGAAGTTTATGTTTTTGTCTTTCCTTGTTTATTTTTCTTTGTGTGGTGTTCAACAGAGAATCATACTTTAAAAACTAGTTTGCCCGCGATTCTGCCTACACTATGACAAAATAAATCATTGGCTTTCCGCGACAAGGTCACAAAAATGCATAGTAGTATATTTTAAGCATATGTTAGCTATTGTGCGTTTATGAATAAGAGGGATTTCATCTTTAGCTAAATAACTATTAATCCACTACTAATAAATAAAAGTTGTCTAAGAATGCATCCTTTTTCTCCTCCACGACCTGTCAGTAATCTATCTCACTCTAACTCTGGCCATAAATCCTTGCAGCTCATTTAGCGCTGCCGTTTCTCAGGCAGACTTATGGCTGCGTCTCCGCTAGCTAACAATACGACGGCGGCAATAAGGGTACATGATAAATTGAAAACGATAAAATTGCTTATTGCTTTAGGGGAGTGTGACATCACTAAGCTTTAAATGGATAGATAAATCTTATTGCCTATGGTGATCTCCGCTCCCAAACTTCGCTTACATACATTCCTATTCAGGTAAGACTGTGTTTTGTTTCATGTCTTGTACAGTCAATAACTAGGTCTAGCAAAATCACAGCACTACGAACACTGCAAGGGTGGGTAGTATCAGCGATTCGAATGGACTCTCGACTAAGATTCTCCACGGTAAAACCTTATCGCTTTTGTCGTGTTTCCGTGTTGTCAACGTTTTGATAGCTCTTATTTACGTGACAGTAATGGCGGCCGAGTTAAAAACAATACGATAACACGTCAAAGGCAATATTGTTTTACTCTGTTCGACGACACGTTGGAATAGTTTGGAGTGACCCTGACTCCGATGCCAGCGGTTCTGGTTTCAAATCCCGGTAAGGACAGATATTTGTGTGATGAGCGCGAATATTTATTCATGAGTCTTGAATGTTTTTTATGTATATATGTATTTCTCTATATAAGAATGTTTATCGTTGTCTAGTACCCATAGTACAAGCCTACAGCTTAGTTTGGGACTGGGTCAATTTGTGTGAGATTGTTCCCTGATATTGATTTCTTTATGTTAATAGAGGCCCTGCAAACATGATCCCTACCAGCATTTATGAAAAATATGAACTGGTTCTTATTTCTTCGTGCGCAATATTTTACTATAAAATAATATGACTTGAGCAACGTCAGCTTAAACAGTATCCAAGTTCAAAGCTGCGCCAGTCCGTCGCTATAACAATTCCGTTTATTTCACGAAAGCATTGCTGAACTCAAAGACGCCGTTTCGCAAAGAATCTGAGAAATGCTCTTTTGGGTTTGCACATTCTTCATTTGCTTGACTTTAAAACGGGTTCGTATATTCCCGTCTGTTTATTTCACGTGTAATATATACAAGGTGAATTCGTGAAAAATCACTGAACTAAAGTTACCTTGTATAGTAAAAATAAGGGAGTAAAAATATTAGATTTTTACTTATTTATTCAAATTTAATGCACAAAAGAATTATTGATAGTATTTATTTAATAAGTACAATTTTAATAACATATTATAATTAAACATTGCCTTACACTGGAGTAACAGTTTGACTGTGGGAACGGCATGGCGGTGAGGCATTCATTAACGTTAAAATAACAGTAGGTAAATTATATTATACAGGGCGTCCCACGGCTATGCCACATGGAAGGAAAGTACCTTGAATATTGTAGATGGAACATTTTACTGAAAGAAGACATTATTTTAATTTAAAAAACAAATTTAAACTGCATTCATACATATTTAAATAATTACATGGTTGAACCGGGAATCGAACCCGTTATACGAGGTAAATAATTACCCTGTATCTTTATCATACCGATCGAAAGGCTTCATCATAAGGATTATTTTCTGTTAAATAACATAGTGTCAGAAATAAAAGGAAGACCATGAATTTTAACATTTGATGTGAAATTTTGTTCAGAAAAATGAAAAGCTGATAGATAGAGAGATAGGATTTAGATTTTTTATGGGGTTATTTCAAAAATTTAGTTCACAAGAACCAATATCAAAGTGTCCACGAGCTACAAACAGAACTTAGACGTATTATTCTACATATCCACCACAACAAGATCAAAAAATCGACCGGGAGCTAAATAATCAAAAGAGTGCGACTTTGTATTCAACAGGAAGGGACTCATTTTGAGCATTTGATAAATTGATTAATTTTGTATTAAAAATGTTAAAATTCATGGTCTTCCTTTTATTTCTGACACTATGTTATTTAGTAAAAAATAATCCTTATGATGAAGCCTTTCGATCGGTATGATAAAGCTACAGGGTAATTATTTTTCTCGTGTAACGGGTTCGATTCCTGGTTCAACCATGTAATTATTGAAATATCTATGAATGCAGTTTAAATTGTTTTTTTAAATTAAAGTAATGTCTTCTTTCAGTAAAATGTTCCATCTACAATATTCAAGGTACTTTCCTTCCATGTGGCATAGCCGTGGGACGCCCTGTATAACTGGATCTAGGTAATGCTTTTTTAACAGTCTCTTGAACTTATTTTTTATATTTTTTTGGTCTGATGGCATCAGGTAAACTATTGAGAAGGTAAGGGATACGATTTTTTAGAGTACTGTCCCTTAGTAATTATTTATCCTAGGAACGAATAGTTTACCTGACGCTATAGCCTTGGTGTTATAAACACTCAATATACTAAGTTAATCTACAAATAGCAAACTTGAAGAAAATTTGTTAAATTTACAGGATAGTAAGCTATTCATGTATCATTATTTCCTAATTAGACATATCACACAGCATAATAGCAAAACAGTAGAGCACTGAACTACAAACTACATGAAATTAATCAGTAGGTGTACGTAGGCCTTATTAAACACAAGCTTATCAGAGCGTTTTTGTGTTCCGGTGTGGGGATAAACCAACCGGTGAAATTACTAGCATTCCATCTAAGTCCTCAGGGTTTTCAACGCATTTGAGGTCAGGATTGCAGTCTTCAGATTATAGTCTTGAGAAAACAAATGTTTTTGGGTCTCAGATTCCACTTACCATCAGGTGGCATGAGTGCTCGTGTGCCTTACCCTTATCATAATAAAACATATTATTGTTTACATAAAATACACTTCATCTAAATATAATGAACTAGAGAAAAATACATTATCCAAATAAATGACAATTAAGAACTTTAAAACTTAAATATATCGTATAAGTTTCGTAATCATTTAGTATTTAAACGTTCTACTTTCAATTAAAATCTATGTCAAACGAAGAAAATACAATTGAAATCAATTTCCTACTAACCAATTCAATTTCCAAACAAATAGTTCCACCACAAATCCTATAAAGGAAGCAAGCAAGTCCCATTTCATTACACTGGTTCTGTCGTCATAAATAATTGGAATAACTAGCAACTAACGGCGCAATGGACGTCAAACAATGCCGGTTGGTCGGTGGCGGTAATGAGGTAGTATTTATTGGGAACAGGTCGGGTTCGATGGAGGTTTATTTATTCCGTAGTTGGGAAAACAGGTCGGATAATAAGTGCGAACTAGTGTTTTTAATACATTAATTATTTGTATTGAAAGTGTATATTAAAGAACTGGAGGGAATAAAGTCTATGAGACGGCATTTAGTACGCTTAAAGTGAAATAGAAATGTAACGGAGGTGAAAGAAAAGAAGACATTGTGATAAAGTAATAAAGACCACAATAGAGGTGAAAGATCTAGAAAAACGTTAAAGTAGTAAGTAATATAAGGTCAGGTGGGACAAGTGCACCAACGGGGCAAAACCGACAAACCATATACTTTGGCCGCTTGAGTGCTCGGGCAATTCTGTTATAAGCTAATAAGGGCTAACTTGCAACTGAGGTTATAGATTTATCTTTGGTTTGACGCCCTTGCCCCATTGGTGCACTTGTCCCACCTGACCTTAATCCAGGGCCATATTTTTGAACTGGAACCAAAAGAAAATTGTTGCATTTTCCATGCATGACATTGCGCCATGTTAGCAAACACTGGTGGGGCAGGACGTCATGGATTGGAAATAGTATAGCAATTCATTATGATATAAACGAGGCATGTATGAATAAAATAGTTCACACATGTTTAAAATTTACACCTTATGAAAATTAGTAAAAGGTGTAGCCCCTCATAGTTTCGCCATGTCCGTCCGTCCTTCCGCCCGTTCGTCCGCAGCCTAGTGCAGAGAATCTTAGAACTAGAAAGCTGTAACTTGGCATGAATATGCATATTAGTCACGCCAACAAGTAGACGTCATTGGTTCTTGAGATACAGGCGATCAAAGTGTTTATACCTACTAAAATCATCTAAGACGGCACCAATTGCCCTTAAATAGAAAATTAGTTGTTGATTTTTTTTATGTTTGTAGTACTTAACGGCTTCGGAACCCTGTACTGAGCATGGTCCGACTTGCTCATGCCCGGTTTTTGAATTGTTCTATTTATCCTCTAAATATAGTTGAATCAAAGAGTAGAAGATAAGTATTCGTGGTGTTTGTAGCAACACCATTGTCTCGCGGTTTAACATAGTTCTGAAACCGCTCATAAATTTGGTACATTAAATCCTTGCTTAGAACGCTGTGACAGCTACACCATATTTGTTAATGTTCTCTTTGAATTATATTTGGACTCTTATAAAGAATCATAGCTCCATACCTGTGTACGTTAAAGTGTTAAAAGTATTTCTCCCTTATATAATATGCAAATAAATAAGTATTAGGGGACAATCTCAACCAAATTGGCCTGGTCCCAAAGTAAGCTTACTTTGCATACTTTAAATTTGTATTTTTTCTTTCATATTTTTTTAAATAACTTTTTGAGATAACAAGATACCTACAAACAAAAAATAATTATAGTGAAGTCACAATACGAAATAAATAAAGTCCATTCAATTCCCAAAGCTAAAACGATGAAATAAATTAGCTTTACCCGAGCAATAAACAAGACTAACAGCCAGAAGGAGTCCTCGCGGGCCGATTCAACAACTAAGACTCTTTCTTCAGTAATTGTAGAACTCGTATTAAACACCTGACCCAGTTGCGAGACAATGGGTGTTCCGACAATGATTGAGACTCCATCGGACTATCTAACGAAATATAAAGGACATTGTGTTCATAAGACACTGAAGGAATCTTTTGTTTTGAAAATAGTTATTTTAACATAGCCGTTTTGTAAGAAACACAAAGAATAAACGGAAACCTTAGTGCAATAAAGTTATAAATGCTTAGAACGATTTCAAATAAAACATGCAGCGTCGTTTTAAATCCTTTTCTTTGCAAATAACGTCCCTCTTAGAAAAGGAATTGAAGGAACTGAAAATAGCTACCGAAGCTTCTCGACACACAATTGAATCGACTGCAGACCAAACCTCTATTGAATCAAGGAGCCACCCAGATTGAATCGTGACACAGAACAGACAAGATGCAAATTCTATTTGCAAGGTGCATCGGGCAGAATCAGTTCTTTACTGATGCTTGCGATGTTGGTTTAGGAGCTAATGGTAAAGCACTGAAAGAGGGACGTAACTTTACTTGGCATGTACTTATTTGTTAAGATTTTGGTGTTATTATTAATTAAATAAGGAAACAAACATTTCTCAAGTCAATTTACTGAAAGTACTTTCATTGAAAATTGTAATACAGTGACTTTTTAAGTGGGTCAGTATGGGGAAATCCAAAACCACAGGAGATACAGGTAAACTGTCTTAGAAAACATTAGGTCATTTGTGTAAAAAAAATATGGCATAGTAAGTTTTTTGGTCAAGCATGAGTAAGTTGTTCGTAAAAATTAACAATATAAAGTTTTTTTTAAATGTAAATCCACTAGGTTTTATGTAAGGATCATCAATATTTCATCGTATGGAAATAAAAATTGGAACAGCAGAAGTTCATCAAATTTAGCAATAATTTTTTCATACAATTCTGCATATACCTATTATTTACAGTTATTTCATTACTTTTGTGGCTATAAAATAATAAAATCGAACATTTTGTTTTTTACAAAAAACATTATAGTGAAGCGAAACCTTCCACTATAAGTATAAAGATAATTCCACTCCTGTTTTAAGATTTATATCAAAACAAAAAGTATAATCCAGTGCCTTAATACCGGTCGGCAATTGCTATTCGGCAGGTAATCTTACTATAAAACACGAGTGACATACTATAGTGTCAGCGTCGAGTGCGAGTGTGATAGCACCACCCAGCAAAACACCATGTAGAATCTGGAAGTACCTGTATTATGATGTGTATATCTTTACTCGTCAATATTATTCACGGTAGACCCAACTTTCACGATACTCCTCCGAACTAAGCCACTAACTGGACATTCTAAACCGGGTCCATTACCGGGAAGTTTCCAGGTCACAATTAATCTTGGAACTTCAGTGAACTTCCAGCAATACCCGGGATGCATAAGATCAGTATTTATATGCCTTATAGTTGAAAATCATTTAGATATCTCGTGGATTACATGGGATAGTAAAGGCCTAAAAAAACTACCAGACAATTTGCAAATATTGACACAATCTTCGTAATCTATTGGTGCCGTGTGGTTGCCGGGTTAGAAAAATGCCACTCCATGTCTCCCCGTGGATATCGTAAGAGGAAACTAAGGGAATAAAGGCTTGTAGTTGTTAGGCGATGGGCTCGCAACCTGTCACTAATGCACTGGTACACATCTTAGCCTGCTTGTGCAAAATGTGATAACAGAATTATCGAGAAGTCTTTGTAGAGTTGTTGTTATTTTTGTAGCTCTGCTTACCACAGTTTGGGAATGAAGGCGTTCTGTTACGAGTATGTATGTGTGTGAAAATGTAATTATTTTTTTAATTTTAAAACTTTTTCTTGACTGACCGACGCACAACGCACAATACTTGAAATTTGAAGGCATTATTCTTTGGCTAGGGACCCCTAATATTTCTATATTTTCTTTCCAAATAGGGAAGCAAAAAAAGGCGCGGTCATCCACTTATATTTCATAAGATGCAAAAGTCCATATTATTCATCAAAGGAATATCAACACTCTTTTCACTTCACATCTCCAATATTTCAAATTAACATTTTACATATCTTCCAATCGATCCCCCCCAATCAGACTCAAATTTCGATGAAACCCGACCCTCCCAGGAGGACCCAGTAATTGCCTACAGCAAGTCCTCGACGGACCTCCACGTCAAACGCCGTGCCTCATTTCACTGAGTTATAGCAGTTTGGGGGTAATTTAAAACTTCGCTACTTAATTTTCATAACTGTAGGAATTCCTTATCGCAAAATTATAAGGGGAAGAGTTTATTTTGTAAGCAACGTAAATCTTCGATAAGTATTTTCGTCAATATCAGGGAGTTACGTTTTTGAGAAAATCTTTGTTAAGTATGTTATCACTTTAGCATGGGATTCAGTATGCTCGCGCAGGCCTCAAACTTCAAAAAAGATTTTCCTTTACCCATAATTGGCAAAAATTAAAAAGGTCTGAATTCAAACCCTATTTGATTTTGAACCAGCTTAAAAAAATATCAATACAAAAAAATAAAAAGTGAATATTATGGCATGCCATAATATATTGGACACTATCAAATTAAGTGAGGATTGATAGGCCGAAAATTTTTACACCATTTGCGGTCACATTTCTCTGTCCTTAAACCCGAGACTTACTTTTTCATAATAGCTACAACATATTCAAAAATCGTAGAAGGGTCATACACACTCTTAAAAACAAAATTGGTCTCTCCTGTGGCCTATAGTTAAAAGCTCGTGTGCATATAAGTTGTGTTTTTATATGATAGGTCTAAAGCAAAAAGCCTAAAGCCTGAAAATTAGGCCTTAAAAACGTTAACTTTCGGTGTGTCCACAGGAAAGACGGTAACCTAAATCTGTGTATGATCCAGAAATTTAGCTTGATTAAAGACGTGAGAATCGTTGCCGCCCGAAGCTAAATTTGAATGGATAATATTCTGACATCTACGCGATTTAAGCGTGGTCTGACAATCCTCTTAAAGACCTATTTGTCCTTAACGGATATTTTTATCATACTTTACCATAATCATAATATATTATAGACAATTCCAGGTATAATGTTGGGTATAACTTTATCGAATTATATTTCATCGATTGTATTATTTCAACATTTATCAAACGCTATTTCCTGCCGAAACCATGATGGTTTTAGGATATCATAAACATTCATTACGTAGGGTTTTTTTGTCGTCACAAGTCTAACTTAACCTCGGTTAAATTTGTGACCAACAAAAAAGAAAACTTATTCGTCAAGATATGCCTTTCGATGAAATTAAAATTCTGCGTAATGATTGGTGAAAAGTGTTTCGATAAAATAATAAGTAGGTACCCGGAATATTGACCAATATTGGCATGTGACGGCAAATACGGTAAAAAATCGAGGTTTCTTCTAGGGTGATACTCAACTAAGCAGAAAGGTGATCTCAAACGCAATACCTAAAGCAGTTTTTGTTTTGTTTTTCGTTAATAATGAATGAGATAGAACATACTACAACTGTTCCGAAGGAGATGTTACTATTCGGTTTAGTAGGACATTAGCTACAGCTCAGTTTCTACATAGTATAAGCGCGCGTGTGAGTGTGTGTGCCGAGGCTTGAACAAAAGAGTTACTTATAAGTTTTTTTTATGTCATCAAAAGACAATGAGGCGATCGATGATGTTGTTTGAATAAATATAATGTTTAGTTAAACGTCACTAAATCCTCGACTATTTTCTAAACCATGAGTACTACATGCATCTGTTAAGTAAAGCCATTGCACAATGTAGCTCGATTCTACCATGAAACAAAATTCAAAATTCCTAGTTACATTGCATTTATCAAGAGCAAAGACGAGGCTAAATCGTAAACGTTTAAAATGCAGAGCATGCTTAGAATAAAACCTACGGAGGAATAAACAATACGAGAACAACGTCCACAAACAGATAAAAAACATCCACGATTCTATTTGTACCGTCTGGGAATCCAATAACTACTACGTCCATTCAAACTTGGACGCTATTCACCAGCTTGGAGGCCGGGATTCGTGCAGCACACGCCGCTGTTAGGATTGTGGGTATCCTACTGCCTTTCACTGCCAGTTTGCTTATGCTCAGTTTGTGTGATTTTGAGCTTTGTTGAAAGGGTTCTGAGTGTGGTTTTGGATGGCTGGTTGCTGGGAATCAATATGGAAAAGAGGATTGCAGGAGCAGACGGAGTGCAAATATTTCAGACAGGTCATAACGCGGACAGGCGACAGTTTAATGCTGTAGCGGACACGTGTGCCGTTTTAAACCTGCTTAAATGTGTTATTTGAAATTTAAGATGCTAATTCGGTTGTTTACAAAATCGTAAGGAAAATTTGACAGAGATTTCAACACATCAGAGTAAGATTATTAACGAAAAAGTTTACGATTTTTGCGTAATTTTAAAAGAGAAGACTAATGTCTATTGCATAATATTTCAACACTATGAAAAAAATAAAGTACCCTTGTGTCACTTTACAAAACATTAGAGGAATAATTACCAATATATAATTACAAAGCTGATACGAATTAGTTCAACTTTTGACCAATATTCATAAATATTTTTTGACCTTAAGTATTTTTTAAGCTCTATTTGTTGCAAAACAGTTTTTTGGTTTATTTTTTCACAAATTGTGAGACTCGTCAAGTCATCAACATTAATTATTATTAAAATAGGCAGCCCTGAAGAAACGAAACCTGTCAAATGAGATAATTAAAAAAGTTGCCCCCTAATATAATTCAAAGGTCAAACAAACTTCCATTTGAGTTCAACAAACAAACCTTAGAAGTGTCTTATTAGATTATATTAATACAGAAGGTTTGAACACTATATGATAAGGTAGTTTTTATGATCTACATTATTACGTTTTACTTGACTCGCGAAATACGAATAAGTAGAAGGATATTAAATATGAAAACAACGTGTTTGGTTTAAGTTAAAGGGAATTATTATTTTGTATGCAGTTGTCATCAAATTTGGCTAACAGCGAACTAAAATAAACAAACTGCAGTGGTTCGTTTGACGGTACTTTTAGGTACACAACAAGTTTTTTTATCGAGCGGGGTTAAAAATATATCAATAGAATAAGAAATAAAAACTTATTACAGGACTTTTGTAGACTCGAATTAGATTCTTATCCCACCGTTTAATTCCCCTTTCACCCTTACGTCTCGTTCTAATTCTCCCTAAATCGCGTAAAATCACCCACATACGCTGCACAATCTCGTGAGAATCGGAACCCGGGCATAATTCTCGCTTCCCATGCCTGCCGGGGAGCCGGGAACAGCCGGGCATAACCGGGAGATTACGCTATCTCGTAAATCAAGGCGACCTCATCCGTTATCCGAAGTTTCAGATAGAAACCGGTTTTTGTTGTCAATGAGTTTGAGTTATGTTTTTTTATGAGTTTGAAGAATTTCGGAATTTTAAAACTAAAGTAGGTACATTATATTTAATACGTTATAATTATAATCTAGGTTGTTCAAAATGTGGTTACAGAATTATCAAGAAGTCTTTTTAGAGTTGTTGGTAATTCTGTAGCTCTGCCTATCCCACAACTTTTTGGCTGTGTGATTTTAACTACCTATGAAAGAATTATGCGCTGTGGTATAGGTATAATACTAAAAGTGGCGCTGGATAAATAAAAATGTATGCAACATTACTGAGAATACAGCCGCAATAAACTCTAGCAAGTATTTCTTTAAATCAATAACCTAAGAAAACATTTGTAAGAAACATCATCAACCGATTTTGGTTTTTATGTATTGTAATTATACCCAAAAAATATGTCAATCTTTGAGGAAAAGCGATAACTAGTATCAAATAATAAAGGTTAACAAAATAATGAAAAATGTAAAACTTAACAAAACAAAAATTCTTTAGCAGATATTAGGTATTTAAAAAAAGGATAATACAGTCTATACACAATTATTTCTAGAAATCTACCTAAAACAGTTTCCTACACGGACCCACGTGGAGATCTGAAAGGTTTCTGTTTTGAGATAGATCCCGAAAAATGTGTCACAAAGAATAAAATATCGCAAAGTGGTCGGACGGCGTCTGTTTAAGAAGTGGCGTCATTTGTCATTCGAGTCACGCGTCCTCGCAACCCGGGAAGATGGGCGCCAGTCAGCACGGCTGGAGGATTTCCTACGATTGTTTTGGGAGAATGGTTTTGAACGAGTTTAAACATGTTTTATTTCTGGAGATATCGTTGGTCCCGTGTATTCATTGAATTAGAATGCTGAAGTGTTTTCAGGCCACGAAGTCTTACCGTTCTTCTTAATTTTACGTTCATTGCGCCTTCGTGGATTGAAAAGACTGTATCCTGTTTAAGTCTGAATGTCTGAAATTTTAACATGAAAATCAAATCAATTTCGAAAAATTATCTAAGTATTGCTTATGTCATTTGATTTTGTACGTTTTAGCTTGCAACATTACCTACCTAATTATGAGAACCTCATAGTCATTGACCTAAATACATACATACATAGCATCACGCCTTCATTCCCATAGTGGGGTAGGCAGAGCTACAGAAATACCAACAACTCCAAAAAGACTGGTCGACAATTCTGCAACCAATATATATATAAATATCAAGAAACAATCTTACACAAATAGTCTTGTTCCAAACTAAGCTCTAGGCATTTAATCTGCTTAATAGACAATGATAAACATAAATATATAATGCATGTTTAGAACAATATTCAAAAAGTCATCTTTCAAACTTGAAGTCATAATTTTATTATGTACTATAGAGACCTTAAATTAGATAGTTAGAAATAGAGAAATTTAAATTTTCTGTATCAGGTCACTATTGTTCTGAACATGATATAGAGGAGTAAATGCGTATATACATGGAAAACAACCAAGACTCAGAAACAAATACTCGCGCACATCACACAAAATATTTGCCTATACCGGAAATCAAAGCCGGGACCGCTAGCTTCGTTGGCCGACTCGAGTCACTATTCGGCGAACCGCGTCGTCAAATGATAATGTTGAACCGTGTAGGTACATACATAATAGGTAAGTAAAATTCCAGTAAAAGAGGCTCGCCCACACAACATACACTGTACGAGTAACATTTTTTTTTAAACTAATTTCACGTAAATAAACAAGCATTATGCCCAAGCATCGACTCGTAACGATTCCTCAGCCTGTTCGCAGCTTAAAGGAATTCCTCACAAAGGCCCTATGCCGGAACTTTCTGGAGAAAGTAAACCCTTTTTATTTGGTAAAATAAAATAAATGGTGCGCGTTCCATCACACTCGGACGTGCCTGTAATTGAAAAATAAACCTTTGTACGGACCGGATTCCTCTCGCTACAATATTCAGAGTAATTTGACTTAAGAGGCCGTATAAGAAATTTTGCCAACTTTGCTGATTTATGTGATTTTACAGTTGAAATACTTTACTTCTGCAAATTTTAATGCGCAACACAAAGGATAATTTCGATATTTAACGAATGTATGAGCTACCTTTTTTTTTATTACTTTTTTGATTATTCGACCTGAAACCGGCGATCGTTTTATGAATTTTGCTGTAAGAGATTAAGAATATCGCATATTCACGAATTGTTTTGACGTCTAAAAGCTTTTTCCCACATTTATATATTTAAAACTTTATAAAAAATGGCCAAAATTTTCATTTTGATTTCAGCTACTTAAAGTTGTCGTTCATAAAGTTAAAACAACAGTTATAAACTTCAGTTCAAAATCAATTAATTCCTTATAACAACATCCAAAAAAAATTAAAAAAATTACTAATATGTAATGTTTTAAAACCACCTAAATCTCGTATTACATTAATCCACAAAAATAAAAAAGTAGCTCATTCATTCGTAACGCATTTATTCGATCATAACTGCAATGATATTTCATGATGTGCATGAGAACTTATAGAAAAGCAGTTTGACTGTAAAATCACGAAAAGAAGCAAAACTGGCAAAATTTCGTGTATACGGCCTCTTAACTTCCTCGGGGTTGAAAGGCAAGAGAGTGCTCCGGCTACTGCATGGCTGGTATCTTATCATTGCAAATAATTTTTAACTCTAAAGTCGGGAGTGCCTGTGAATTTATTCGCAGCATTGAGTAGTAATTTAACAGGCTGTTTTACTTACTGCTTCGAAACATAGCAGTGGAAATGTACACTTAGTTCTTTTCTCTTAGTTGACTCAAATTGAATATAATAGTCATGCATGATATTAATTATATCAACCGAAGCTGATAGCACCAACAGTAAGTTCTTTAGCGATTCCACTACCATCTTAGGGCCTCTATTCTACTGCGTTATAACCAGAGATCCGACAAATGGGTGTCATTACTCGCAATAATGTGGACATGACTCCAATTTTAATTAAACAAATTAAATTATATTAATTTATTTCTTACCTGAACTTTAATCTTGATCCTTTGCAGGATAGTTATAAATAAATAATACAGGAGTGGCCATTGATATTATATTAATATAAGTACATAAGTTTGCTCCATTAACTTTCATGGATTCGAAAGGAGCTTTAACCTCATAAGTATATTTTAGCCGTGAAAAGGAATAAAATAACCACGGAAAAATATTAAAATACCTATTTTTTTTTCTTTAATAAATAGGTATACACAATAACAAATCTTTGTATCATTTATTACTGCCTTGCAAAGGATCAAAATTATTTTTAGGGTAAGTAATCAATTAATGTAATATAACTTGTTTAATTAAAATCTATGGAGTCATGTCCACATTATTGCGAGTAATGACACCCATTTGTCCGATCTCTGGTTATAACGATATTGCAATGGACGTGGTTTAGAATCGTATGTCACAGTCGCCATTATTGTAAAGGACATAGCCCTAGGCTGGGATTCTACTCATCAAACGCGATATCGTTATAATGCAGTGGAATAGAGGCCCTGTTGATGTGTCTAGCGTCTTGTCAGGCTCGTGTGGAATCAAGACGCTTATGTGCAACAGTCACAATCTTGTTAGAAGCGACCGTTTTTTTTGTGTTGTAGTGCCAATGTAGTGGACGTAAGGTAATTTGCCTTAAGTTATTTTCAATTAGATAGTTTTCTAGACAAATACAATTAAAACAACTTGTACAGGGACGAAGACACCGAATAATTTAAGAAGTGCCCGTTCATGTGACTTAAAAATACAAGGCTTTTATTTGAGTGGGTGCAAACCATATTGTCTTTGACGTGTTATAGTATTATTTTTAGCTTAGCCGCCATTATTGTAAGGAAATAGAGGCAACAATCACTTGTGCAAAAGAGACAATACACGACGTGGCCAAAACAAAGTTAATACAATTTCAAAGGCGAAGACCAACTTCCATAAACACAATAGTTACGCGAGCCGACCAGCGAACTAGGACGAACATTGTCCCCAGACGTCTGCAGACACCGATTTTATCCCAGATGACAGCGACTACAGTCGATAGCTGAGAACTGGGGCGGCTGTGTTGACTTAATCAGTTTAAACCGACTACTGCTTTTAGTATGCGTTTAGTTGCGGGGTGTTTAGTGAAACACAGGGAACCGTTTACACATGGGTACGAATTAGTAGCTTAGCTAATACACAAAGGACATTTGAAAGTATTTTCGAAGTAGAGACACCTAGTCAACTTACCATGGGGTTCACATGGCTTAAAAAGCGATAAGTGCCTCTTTAAGCTGTAGATGGGTTAAGTTTGTCAATTAGTGGAAGTTATTTACTAATGATAATTTGAAAATTGTATGCCTTCGGTATTCAATAAATTATTTAACCAAGTTTTAATAATAAATAAGGTATGACAGTGATCTTTATAAGTTAATTTATTAACTATTGACAAGCACATGCAAGTTCACAGTTCGCAACCGAAACGGTACTTAACACATTATTAACAGTAACAGCATTTGAGATTATGTACCTTGAGATATAGCTGTCAATTTCACTTTTTTAATATCTACACGCCTATATGTCCACTAACAATAAGGTTTGTTAAACATATATTTGATGTACGTACGGATACAAGCGTAAATTTAAATAAAATAAAAAAAAACTGCTTTAAGTTGTCAATGTCTTTAGAGATGCCAAGCCATTTGTAACTTAGAGGAAACTCAACCTTATTGCTGTAGAATCTCAGATTGACTTTGAACCTAAGGTCAGTCACAAATTTAAGTCTTTGACTGTGCATAGTGCTCTCTACTTTAGAAAAGTAACAACTTACTCCATTAAAACATTAAATACTACCTTGCAAATACAAATACGAATTGCCGACTCCAAGTGGCAAGCAATAACGCCAAGTACTAAACCCGTGTGAACCAGCCATAACGAACAATACCTTGGGCCATTATTGTCTGGGAAGATCATAATATCCCATTCAGAGTCCATTTGCTGGGCAAATACAACGGGTTCCAACTTCTAAGTAAATTTTGAGCGTAATTTTCGGAGCTCGGTGTGTAGTTCCATGCAAAGGTGAGTAGGATTATCAAATGAAATAAAGGCATGTTTAAACGGATGTTGATTTCCCTGTTGATGTTTCGAATTAATTAAACTTAGAGCGTTATAGGAAGTCATTATTATAACAAAGGAATCCAATAGTACAATAAAATCGTTGTTTTAGGGGAGATTTTAAGTGATGTAAGGAATTTGAATGTTTAATTTATTTTCTTGCGTCATTTTATCTAAAAGATATTATTAATCGTGCCATGGTTTTTGTTTTCGTGTGGTAACCAGGTTAGAATAGTGCCACTCCATGTCTTCCCGTGGATGTCGTAAGAGGCGACTAAGGGAATAAGGGCTTGTAGTACTGTTAGGCGATAGGCTTGCAATCTGTTAATACACTGGTAAACATCTTAGCCCGATTGTGCAAAATGTGGTTACAGAATTATCAACAAGTTTTTTAGAGTTGTTGGTAATTTTGTAGCTCTGCCTACCCCATTCTGGGAATGAAGGCGTGACTTTATGTATGTATGTATGTATGATTTGTGTCAGGATGACCTCTTTAAAAGTTGTTGACAGATCTCTATTCAAACCCTGTGACGACTGTGGATATCGAAAGAAAATCTATACAGGGTGTTTGGTAAATAGTGGATAACCCGAATAGGGCTGATAGAGCAGCTAATAGCTATCGATTTAACCCCCATGTATGTTCAGCAATTGTACTATTTAACAATTGCTGAACATACATGGGGGTTAAATCGAGATATTGGTCATTTTAATCGGATTTTTTGTCATTTTTCCTTATGTCCGTGTTACGAAAAACCTTTTTTTCATGACAACTTCTTGAGTAAACGCACAAAGTTTGTTTTTCCACGTGAAAAACAAACGCGGTGATTTCTTAGTATGGAAAATGTAACTTAGTGAGTTTTCTCAAAAAGTTGTCATGAAAAAAACTTGGCATGTAGCTTTAAAAACTTCCTTAGTTCATAGTGATACTAACCATGCAAGAAAAAAGTGAAAAAAATATGAATTAATACATGAAATTAAGGGTTTTTCGTAACATGGACATAAGGAAAAATGACAAAAAATCCGATTAAAAGTAAAAATATCTCGAAAACCGTGCGACTTTTACTAGACCTATTTTAGTTTTTTCATAACGTCCTAAGTGCCCTAAGCTCTATCCGTAGTTCAAGGATTATCCACTCATTACCTAACACCCTGTAGATACATTATAACTCATTGTAAATGCCATAATTAAAAAACCGAACAAGCGCGGGTCAGAGTCGCCACGAAAGGTTCCGTACCATTCTTGTACCTCTTGAATGTTTAGTAAAAATTACTTTTTATTACACGTTATAGCGGGAATAGAAATACTCACTGAAAATGTCAACAATCTAAAACGGTTCATAAGAAACAGCCCGCGGACAGACAGAAGGACGGAACATTGAAAAAGGTCATGCATACAATCATCTCTTGTTCATTTAATAATTCGGTTTTTATGCTACGTACTTCCATACAATGACCGTACTAGGAACGTGTGCGACATAAAATAGTACATTATTGCCTAGGCGCGGTAAGGGATTGCCTGACGAGGCGGTTAGCAGACCGAGCAATAGCGAGGCCTGCTAAAATATGAGTCAAGCAATCCCATTTCCGCCAAAGCATATACTATATAATGCATTTCTCAATATATGCGAGGGAATTATACAAATGCATAATTATAAGTATTTGTAAAAAATATCGACGAATTGAGAGAGATTCTCCTTTTAAAAACTACAAGACAGTATTGGGAATTCACAATGACTCGCCGCCCGCCGCCGCACCGCGCGTTGCCCCAGCGCCACCACATTTTATTAAATTGGGTGTATGAGATTGTTTCATGGTCAATTTGATTTTACAGGCAATTAGAGATCATTTTTATATAAAATATGGACATGGAAGGAAAGTGTTTTCATATGGTTTTTTGCTCCTAGGAGTAAAATGAGGCACTTTCCGTCCTTGTGTTTCAACCGGAAAACGGTTATTTCCGAGCATGTTTGAGAAAAATATATTTTGTATTGACAAGTATGAGACCTTGCCCACTAGCCGACACGGTCGCGTGGCATGCACGCAGCGTGCCGAAACGCTTCTTATACGGCGCGCAACGTTGCCAGACCGATGCGAGCAGGTGATGCCACGGGGAGCATACGGGTTACAATCGCGTATGATGACCGTTCTAAGACTGTTATAAATAATCATAAATACGAGGATTCTACGCATATAATACGCGAATTATACGGGGATGGTACGCGGATTCCATGGTCACTAAACCCGTTATACACGGGTATGATACAAAATCAAAATCAAAATGTTTATTCAGTAAATAGGCCCCCATGGGGCTCTTTTACACGTCGGTAATATGGAGTGAATTTACTAGCGCTTCAGATAAGACCATCATTGCGGAGAAGAAGCGCCAAGAAACTCCAGCAGAAGGTCATTTTTTCAAACAAAAGTACAGAAATACTTAAAAGTAAGTTACATTACAAGTACTTAATAAAGTAATAAATAATAATGATTAAAGCTTGAACAAATAAAATCAATACAAATGTAAGGCTAATAACATTAAACAAAAAATAATAGGTCTAGGAGAACAACACGACGAGGTCTCTATGTCAAAAGCCATATCTCGAATAATCAGTCCTTGCAAAAGTGAACAGACCGGACCCCACAAGCAACACCCGTTCACGAGTATATGACGCGTATCTCAGCCATCGCCTCTCTCAACCATGTGTTCGGGAAAGTGGCGACCCGATCAACGACGCCGCCCTGTTACCACGTAGTCCGTGTCGCGTACATTCCGTGCCTGAGACAGTCATAGTACGGTCATGGTATGATACGGTGTAGTGGACAGACCTTAATGGTTAGTACATACGAGTACCTCGTCCCCGCCAACGTCCTCTACTCCACAGCGCGGGACGCTCACGCCCAATTTGGTTTGGCTATTACTAATTGAATTAATTCTCCAATACACGGTGTATTCACACGTCGCAAATCATTACACATTTCCGATTTATACAAAACAAATATATATTTCAGAAGCTACAGCCCGCCAACGCGTTTATTTCGGCGTTTCGCTGAAAAGTCGATTTAATTCTCAGCTCATTTCACACGTAATGGGCTTTGTGCTTATTTACATCACAGCACTCGTACTATGTATGTATCCCTGATATTCACACTGACTACCCGTATAGGCTAGACATTTTGTAACCCCTGCCTTGACTCAAGAAAGAGGGTATAATGTATTTTAAAATGGTTAGTAAATAAATATTTAGTCCGTATACTTTAAACTTTAAATAAGTAGCATTGTTGCAAACTTTAATAATCTTGTTTTTACAAGATACAGGTATAAAAAAAAAACAAAAATTAGGTAATCAAACAGTTGGGTAAATCAATTTTGGACTTGCAATAGGTTACCCTGAAAAACTTTTATTTATCTGTGTTTTTATTTAGATCTGTGTCGTTAGTAGATGTGGAATAAAGGTTTGTAGTACTGTTAGGCGATGGGCTTGCAACCTGTCTCTAATACACTGGTAAACATCTTAGCCTGATTGTGCAAAATGTGGTTACAGAATTATCAATAAATCTTTTTGGAGTGGTTGGTATTTCTGGTAGGTCTGTCTACCCTCCTCTAGGAGTGAAGGCGTGATGTCATGTATATATGTAAATATTTCTGTATTTAAGTTGTTTTTAGTGAATAAACGTATTTTTCTTTATTCTTTCTTTGATCGCAACCCGTGATGATGAAAATAATGCTTCTAATATAAGCGTTTCACTGGGTGTCTTGTCCACACACCAGAATATATACCATAATATCCACACAACAGAAGGCTGGATGCTTAGAATCAATGCATTAAATAGTACCCTTGCATCACCGAGACTCATTTCATGGAATATTTTATTTCGCCAAATTTTCATTGCATTGACAGACCATTCCACGTGCAGGAGTTATAATTTTTTGGTGGTCACAGATCTAACCTAACCTACCCTAACCTTCATCCAAAGTCCATGCTTAATAGGTATAACCTAAAATAATAAACATTGGGCAGAAATTAGCTGTCAATGAAATTAAATTCGGTAAAACGACACATTCAATGAAATGAATGTCAGTGATTCAAGAGGAGCCTGGATAAAATATAAATTTATTATTTTACGAAATAAATTATTTCTTTAACAAATATGGCCAGGGTTTTAACTCGGTTCCTCAAGGAAAATCCGAGCAAGTTTAATTTAATCACATAGTATTTGTCCTCTTGACAGAGAATCCTTTGAGTTTGGGACAAAGGTGACATAACCTTGGGATTCCTGGAACGACCTGACCCGGGATTCCAACGCCGACGTACAGTCAGCTACGTCCAACAATGCGACCATTTTCATGCGATCAAGAACTTATAAATTAGGACGATAATTTTAAACAGTTATTTTTGTTGCAAGATGTACTCAATTTCAGTAGGCAGAGTTTAACCCTATCCAGCTTCCGAAGTTTGCTAAAGTATATAGTTTGCTAGTAGGATAAGTCATGTTTATTTTAAAAACTAGGTTCCGCCCGCGACTTCGTATGCATAGAAATCAGTTGCCGAGGGAATAGCGATATGAAAAGTACCCTATGTGTTAATCCAAGGTATACGCTATTTACATTCCAAATTTCACTAAAATCCGTCCAGTAGTTTTTGCGTGAAAGAGTAACAAACCTCTATACTTACAAACTTTCGCGTTTATAATATTAGTAGGATGCTGAAATTGTTCTCTCTTTGTTAATCTTGTGTGAAATCGTCAATACAAGAACGGTGATTAGAAAGGATGGACTTAATTTGTACCTAGTCGTATAAAAAAATGCGAGAAGACTTTAGATGTAGCCGCAGTTAACCGCCAAAAAACATAATTAAGTACATTACGAGTATAATCAAAATGCACACGTCTTTTCTAAATTCGGGTGTAGTTTGCATGACTTCCTAATTTTAAAATATCGTCATTATATTGACAAGTTCTTTTAGCCTGAATTAGTGTCCGATTCCCTATCCGCCGTTCGTCCCTATTAAGTACACGCTCCCGATACTCACTTCGAAACATGTTTAAGTCATCACACCATTTCCTTTTCAATCTGCCTCTGCTTCGGCAATTTATATGTACCTAACATAAATTTCAATTATAAAATCACTACCCAAACATTATAAGCTCGGATGCTTGAACCAAACCGAGATTGAATGTGCACAAACACAACGGAATGTTAATATTGACTCGAGAACAATGTCTCTGGCACTCTATCGGTACAAATGACATTCGCACGGAGCTACACGAGATAAGTTTGACAGGTGAGAGCGGCAGTGACAGTGAGAAGTGCCTGTTACACGGGGACTGTCAAGATAATTGTTGCAGCCACGTGTTTCCGAGTTGTTGGTGAAATCTTGGCTATGATTAAGTTATTAGTAGGTACATACTCGTAGTGTAAGCCCCTATTTAAATGTATAAGGAAGTACAATACGTTTAAGTAGAATCTATATTAGGCTTAAGACTGAAGATTTTGGTTTTAGAATATAACAAGCGAATCAGTTGCGCAAGGCTTCAGCAAGAAGACATTTTTAAATTTGAAATATTAGATTATACAGAGATACAGATGAAAGATCTTAATAATGTTTCGACATTAAGAAAGAGAGAAATACATTTATTTTGCAAACAATTAACAAACCTACGGAAAATAGATACACATGAGAATTGGATACAATTGCATGCAAAAATGTATACCACTCAGCATGAAGTCGAGTCGCTTGTGAGGTCCACGACGCTGGTCTTCCGTGGATCCAGGCGCCCCCGTGTGCGAGACAGCGGTCAGGGAATTACATGATTAGATTATGAACATAAAAAAGAAATGATTAAGATAAACGTTTATCACATTACAAAGATAATTAACATAATCCCATATATACTGCTTGGACTTCTGTCAGCGAGATTTAGAAAAGAAAGAGAAAACACGGCGATAAAGAAACTTGAAAAGTTTACATTAGCGCTGAGATAATGATGGATACAGGGTATCTAAAACTTTACAGTCACTTTATCCGTTAATTTCCTACCTAGGAGGTTACAATGACACGGCTAACCAATTCAATGATGAGTGAAATGAACGGAAGGTATAGTAGTTATACGGCTCTGTCTCTTCTCTCATCTTAAATCAGACTGTTCCGTGGCTGACGGACCGGCAGACAATGCACGGCCTTAACCGCTGATCCAACGTAATTTAAATTTGGAAGAAATTGTCCTTGGGTACACTTGAGTGCATTAAGAAAGTAGTTTCTCGATAATCGAATTCTGAAAGAAATAAATATTGGGATAAGCGGAAAACGAATTCTTTACATATTCCGGAGTGGTTCTTCTATAACAAATAATGTACCGCTAAATATTTTATTTTGAAAGCTTCATTTATAATTACTAAGAGAAACACGCAAAAACACGACCAAAAAAAAGCGCGCTGGTGGAAAGTGTTAACAGGGACAAAGATGAATAAACAAAGATAAATAAACAAAGTAATAAATTTATGAAAAATAAACCGGAGTGCCGTAAACAAAAATATAAGTAATATAAAATTGAATTATACGGCACTCCGGTTTTGCTTCTCTATACAAAATATTTTGTAATAGAAATTTATGAGGCGAGAATATGCAAATTTACCATTGAAGGATTGTCAGGTCATTCGTTTACCTGTTGAGTTTATGGAATTCTGAATCACTGATCGATGGAAACTATTGAGGATCCTGGATCATCCGACAAGATCCCTGATCGATGGAAACTATTGGGGATCCTGGATCATCCGACTAGATCCCTGATCGATGGAAACTATTGGGGATCCTGGATCATTATTGGGGATTCTGGATCATCCGAGCGCAGCGAGGACAAATGATCCAGAATCCCCAATAATACCCTACTAATATAACAAATGCAAAAAGTGTTTGTTGCTTCAAATAATTGACGTGAAATTTGACACAGAGATTTTATAGCCCGAAACCGTTTGTGTTGTTCTGGTGTTGCCACACAAATCGTCAGTTTTTTAAGTGTGTACTTGTGTCAAATTGTCGCTAGTGTTTGTTATGTTACGTGTTGCCTGTTTACTGTTACTTGTTTTTTCTGTTAATTAAGGTTCGTTTTTTAAGTCAGGGTCCCTCTGAAAATCAGCGCCGCAGTTTGACTGCGGTACAATGCTGAGAGGGATCCTGTTCAACGCAATGTTTTCTGGTTTTCATATGTTTATTTTTTGTTGTGTTGTGTAGTGTGCGTTCAATAAATATTTTCTATTTCTATTTCTTTTAAAATGTTACCGCATCGTTTTTAACTCGGTAACGATTAAGTAAAAACTGGCCAAGCGCGAGTCGGACTCGCGCACGAAAAGTTCCGTATCATTATCTATACAACATGATGCACTATGTTATAACCTTTTTTTTTAGTTTTACCTGTCCCGGTGTCTGTGTGTAACCAAATCTTGTAAAAAATGTTGTGTTCCGGTGTGGGGATAAGACAACCGGTGAAATTACTAGCATAGAGGCATTCCATCTTAGTCCTCAGGGTTGGCAGTGCATTTGAAATCTAAGGATTATAATCTTGAGAATTCAAATGTCTATGGGTCTCAGATTTCACTTACCTGGTGGTCTGAGTGCTCGTGTGCCTTCTCCTTAACATAAAAAAAAAACTTGCAAAAACGGCAATAAAATACGTTTGTTGTCCGGGAGCCCCACTTAAATATTTACTTTATTCTGTTTTAAGTATTTGTTTAGACTCGAGTCCTCTACAGAGGCTCGAGTGTTTTGTTTACTCTTAAGGCCTTTAAAACAACTGAGTCATGATTAGAACTCATTTGGACTTATAATTGTAAGAACACTTGAGATTATGAGATTACGGAATATAGGTACCTACTGAGTAAAGTAGTATTATAGTTATCAGTACCTACTTAGGTATATCTTTCTTTTGATTTTAATGCTGTCTGTTTGTATGGTTTTCACAATGAATTGAAATACGGGCCTTAGGCATTCACGGCTTAAAGAACTGATGACGAAATGAAGCCAAAATGAAATGTAACTTTTAAATTCAACTAGATGACGCCAGCAAGTTTGTAAATTTAGAATTCTAGGATGATAAATGTTGCATGAGCTTCCTTGGTTCTCTTACGGCATTTGTATTCATTGTACTATTCGTTTCTAAAAGAATACCCACCACCCTTAGATCGAGGGGTCTCCAAATGACTTATTTCAGTATTTTCTTAATAGCGTAGTTACAACACATAAATCCGGAAGTAACTATATGTTTCTACCTATCTGTCTGTTCCTTTCACGCTGAAAACATTAAACCGATTGAAATGAAACTTGGTAAGTACAGAGATAGTTTGAGACCCGGGGATGAACACAGAGTAATTTTTATTCCAAGAATCAACCCTTTGAATAGATGAAATTTGGGATGAAAGTTTGTACGGTAAAACCTATTACACGCGGAGGAATTCGTGGGCGGATAGCTTGTGTTATAAATATTGACAGGTATTGAGGTAGTAACAGCTTTAGGAACCCTAATAAGAGCTATCATAACATTGATAAAACGATAACATGCCCAAAGCAATTGTCGAGTAAAATCACACAGATTTAGGTTACCGTCTTTCCAGTGGACACACCGAAAGTTAACGTTTTTAAGGCCTAATTTTCTGGCTTAGCCCATTTCCGCAAAAACACCGTCAGGACTACTTTAGACCTATCATATGAAAACATAACTTATAAGCACACAAGCTCTTAACTAATGACCACAGGAGAGACAAGTTTTGTTTTACCCATAAAACTTTACAAGTCTAAAACCACTTTAAATTATATTTTACAAACGTTGACACAAGACAGCGACCATGCATTATAGTGCTAATCCGTTTTAACAGAAGCGCGCTAATGCGTCGCGGGCGGCGACGGGCGCTCGATCACCGGCGCGGGCGCCGCGGCGGGCGGCTCGAGTGACGCCGCTGACTGATGTACTAGCTACTTACTTGTCTAGTTCCCTTGTTGGGAAAGTTGTCGAGTTGCAATGTGTTAAAAGGTTTTGATTTTAAGTAGGTTTTTGTTGTTTGCAAGTGGCCGGTAGGGAGAATTGCATTGTAAAGGACATATAAACTATTTAGAAGCCGCAGATATTTTAATTATGACTGTGGCATGTTAACTCTGCCTCTCGTTTCATTATTATTTTGCATGCCTGACACTGGAAAACTGTTTGAGCAAAATAAATGAATTTGATTTGAGTAAGGTCGCGTGATTAGATATTAATCGTGTAAATCGGCCGGCCGTCTTCCAGCTGATGATATAGTTATTCATACATAATCTTGCTGGCTGTGATTCTACATGGTAAAGACCTTATTGCCTTTGACGTTGTAGGGTATTGCTTTTAACTGGGCTGCCGTTTCTTGTCAGCAGTGGTCTCTATTTGGGAATCGTTGGAAGATTATTGACGTGTTAAAGTGCCCATGCGGCCTAATTACTGAATAAAAATTCTCCATATTTATTTTGTTTTAAGGTACGGAACCTCAAAACGGAACCACTATAGGATCACTTTGTTATCCATCTGTCTGTCTGCCTGTCTCTAAAGACCCTTTTGATCAGGAACACGTGGAGGCATCAAGTTGAAATTATTATCAAATACCTAAGTATGTCTGCATTCCTGTAAACGCAATTCAAAGATACGGCCATTACACCCTTATTTTATAATACTTTGCAGGGAAATCAGAACCTATAGGGTACTCCCATAGACCTAGAACCATGACATTAGGAAAGAAGAAAGGTCTTACAGCACAAGTAAAGGAAAAAATCCGAAAATCGTTAATTGGTTGTTCTGTCACAGTTGGTTTACTTATCGCGATCAATGTTGTATGGGGACAAAAGTTTTTTAACGGCAAAGTCAATTTTTCTCCCTCAATCCAATTTTACATAGAAGTTTGTACGTGTTTTTTAATCTCAAGGACCTTTGTCCAAGTGTGTAGTTGACGTGTACTAGTAACCTGTCAGATCCCAGGGCTGTCGTTGATCTCAGACACGGTGCGTTGTTTACCGACTAGTCGGATTAGCAGCGGTCCTCAGAGGCCCAACTCAAATAGAACCCGAGGGGTCCCACTGCTGGGCGGGTGCAAATACACTGCAATACTTATTATTTACACGCTTTTCTCTGCGAATCCGTAGTTATAGAACAAGTTAATTGCTGTTGCCTTAGGAATTATGTTATTAGAGATAACTATAATATATACAGGGTAATTTTTTATTTGTGCATAAATTTTAACATATGATTTTGTATCGTTAATATAATATATTACGACAGTAACGAGTTCAAAACAAAATATTTTTTGTTGCAAATTATCTCTTTTTTACCTTCTCGTGTGGACACAAATTCACACTAGAAATGATGATATGTGTTGTCAAGCTGTAGGTATGCGATTCACTGTATCGATATTCGAAATTTGAAATTTCATGCGTATCTTATCAGACAACAAGCCCCTCTCCTACTGATATTCTAAATTTGAAATGTCATTTATTAACTTACTTAACAACACTCCCCTCCCCTCGCACCCCTGCATTAGACGATTCATGAATATCGTTAAGTTAGTGGAAACATGGAATCGGCAATATCTCTGATATTTTTTAAGCTCGAGTAAAAATAACACAACATGTGTTATTGATTAACAATAGCGAAGCATATATTATTTGTACACCTATTAAAAAATTACCCTGTATTCACGCTGCTGAAAATAATACGAACTTATTTTCAAAGCTAACTAGCTAAGACATTTTTTTGACTAAGGGAATAAGGGCTTGTAGTAATGTTAGGCGATGGGGTTGCAACCTATCACCAATACACTAAACAAAATATTGGCCTGATTGTGTGGTTCTAGAATTATAAACATCTAGTGTTGGTATTTCAGTAACTCTGCCTACCCCACTCTGGGGATGAGGGTGTGATGTTTATGTATGTATGTATGTATTTATGTATTTTCAAAGATGATGATTCTAACTCTACAGTGAATCCAGTGTCCCATTTTATGTCAAAACAATTAAATTATTAGTAATTAAAATTAATTTATGTTAGTTCTAATTTTAAAATTTAAATAATTTAATTGTTTCTTGTAGTTATTTACTTTGAGTTCTAAACAAATTAGTTTACACCGCCATGAATTTGTGTCCTCAGTTATTTCTCTTACAAGGTTGTCTAGAAGAGATCGCTATTTAGCGGTAAGCCCGCCTGTTGTATACCTATGATTTAAATGTACTGTTCCATGTTCTGTTTTTATTTTTAATTTTTGGTGTTCAATAAAGAGTATTTGTATTGTATTGTATTAATTTAAAGTCAGCTACATCTATTATATCTATAAGTTTATTTCTGCTTTAACATTACCTACTCATACTTATACATATTGTGTTTTTATACATATAAAAATAAATGCATTGTAGGTTACGGCTAAACTAATTTGCATCAAATTTAGCTAACAATCAGCCCAATTTTTCTTTCTTCCTTATTCAAATTTTGGTCGGTCTATTCGTTAAGGATTTCCGGGAAGAGATTACTTGCGTGATGAACTCAAGTATTTCAGTCCCAAGTTTGAATGTTTTTCTTTATATTTAAATATATGACGGCGCATCGAGAGAATGGGCTTGATGGCGCTAGTGTCGCCCACTTGATTTTCGAACGATCGCATTTTTAAGTGACGTAACACCGAGCGCCGGGGAGGCGGCCAAAAGAGGAAACGGAACCGGCAGCTGTCAGTTGGGACGGTCGGCAATGTGGCGCTCGCACCTCACGTGCTGCGGTGGAACGTTATAAAGAGAAATCGTAATCTAAAATCATCCATTGCAATTAAGAAGATTAATGTGTGTTCGCATTTGATTTAATTATAACATAAGTGAAGTATACGGAACAGCTTATTATTTCTGAAAAACTTTTGTCTCCTCGCCAGATTACCCACCGAAATGAATCGACCTAATAAAACTCAGGTGAACTCAGATCATGACCATGAGGCTTTATATATATTTCTATATTCATAATACTATCAACAAGTATTTCTCACAGGAATTCTCCAAACGTTCGTGCACTACGAATGCTTAATGCACTTTTGCTATCAGCACCGGAAAGTGATGTGTTTTACAGTTGGTGGTTGTTTCTCGTGAACTTCTGAGATTCTGTGAGAAAAGCTAAGTGATGGAGGAATTGGTTATTTCCATTACGTGCAATTATCTTGTGGTGTATCATTTGTGTTAGCGTTATCTCTTGTGGCAAACTTATCTGTCTGGTGAATTGAATCTCTCAGGGCCTCTATTCTACAGCGTTATGACGATATCGCATTTGAAGTGTTTTAGGATCGTTTATGTCACAGTCGCCGTCATTGTAAATGACAAGAATTATCAAAACATTGACAATACGGAAACACGTCAAAGACGATATCGTTATTACCGTGTAGAAACCCCAGCCCAGGCCCTCTACTCTACAGGGGTAAAACTATATTATCGTCTTTTTCTTGAAAGATCTTTGTTACCTTCTAGAATCTCGGCCCAGTGCGTTAGTATTAGCTGTATACTGTATAGATCATACTTGATTTTGAATAAATAAATATTATTTATGGTCGTAATACAGTCGAAGTCCTAAACATGTTAACTTTTTAGTACCTAGTCTATCTAAGGTCTATTTAACTGTGTCATATATGAACCTAGTTAAAATTTTAAACATAAACCTTTCTCTTAAAACGTTAGGAAAGCGACTTTGTTTTATACTATGTAGTGATTGTCACAGCGATTAAAATTACTAAAGTGAAACATATTTATGACTTCGACTACCTATACAACAAACCTAAACCTAATTTTGAGACTAAGTATTTTTTTGTTGAATCAGTAAGTTAACACCACCATCTGTTAACGTTAGAGTTAGTCTTAAGCAGGTCGCAGCGCGCTATGACTCGCCCTCCGGGTCCGCTCGACGCGTTCTCCGCTACAACAATGGCCGGAGTTCGGTTGCTTTCTGCCCTAGACAGCTGGAGTAGGCGGTGCTTCGCGTCAGATGCACCTATTGTAATATAAAGCTTAGTGGTTCAGCAAAATAGTATAAAAACCGGCGAAATTACTAGCATAGAAGCATTCCATCGTAGTCCTTATGGTTAGCAACGCATTTGAGGTTTTAGGATTAGTCTTGAGAATTCAAATATCTATGGGTCTCAGATTCCACTTACCATCAGGTGGCCTGAGTGCTCGTGTGCCTTCACCTTTACATAAAAAAAAGTATATCAAATAATACCACCACATACCTACTTTATGTTCACGTTAAATTAGTTGCTTACTTATCAAAACTTTAAGTGGTCTCTTATACAAAAATAAATTATTTGCCTACCGCTGCAACACAGAATACAGTTTGTCATAATCTGGCCTTTCTCATTTGATATAATTATGCATTAGAAGTGTGAAGCTCTATTTTAATACTCGTACAATTTCAACAATATGGTCGTAACGTGGTGATGTATTTTTTTGTTTCGTCACCCCATAGTGTGGGGTGTCGATGGATAGGTATTTTTTTCCCCCTACAGCCAAAACTATCACGACTAAGTAGACATCATTGGTTCTTGAGATAGACGCGATTAAAGTGTTTATACCTACTAAAATCACCTAAGGTTGCACCAATGACTGAATAGAAAATTAAATAGAAAATTAGTTATTACTTGTTGTTTTTATCGTGTAGAATTTCAGACCAGTGCAAAGGTCACCGTTTAGCGCCAATTTTTCGCCTGAGATGTTAGCGTCCATTTGTATCGGTGGTTACCATGACATGACTAAGCAATTAAATTTCATGGAAACTGTCTTACGACCTATCCAAATGAAGATTGCTTTATTCTGTTTATTTTGTAAATTATACGTTTTATTTGCTCCAAAAAGCATCTTCTCACATCGCTACTCTCTCGTTATGTTAATGGCAAACAGATCGCTGCGGCCGCGTAGTTTCCGCGACACGTCCTTCATTACCATAAAACAGGGCCCGCCGCGGGACGGGGCGATGCTAATGCGATGTCGCTGAATATAATGTGAGCAAAAAGTTACAAGGCCACAGTTTCACTTGGGATTAGTTGATATTGTTTTAACGTAGACAAATATCTTGACCAGGGCCTCTATTCAGGTGCGTTAAAACGATATCGTGTTTGAAACGTTTAAGAATCGTTTATGTCACAGTCGCCATTATTGTAAATGACATAAGAGTTATCAAAACGTTGACAATGCGGAAACAGGTCCAAAACGATATCGTTATTACCTTGTAGAATCCCAGCCCTGTTCAATTATCAACAGATTTTTGACACATTTAGTGGTGATACCTTATGCAAAGTTAGTCCAGATCGCTAATCCTTTAACCTACCGCTAAATAGTAGTGTTCGCATAATTGTGTCCCACCACGACAATACGAATAAACCCTGAGGACTTAGTTGGAATTCTTCTATGATTTAGTTTTTTTTTTAAGAATTCGATCTTAGTCCTTAGGGTTGGCAACGCAATTGCGGTCCAGGAATGGCAGTCTTCAGATAGGTAGTGTCAAGAGAGCTAATTCCTGTGTGTCCGGTTGCCTACTCCTTAGCATAAAAAAAAATTCTTAGTATCACCATAGTCATTCATCATACATTGTTAACCTTTATTATTATTTACGTCCGTAAAAAAATGTAATTGTTAAGATTTTTTGTCAAGTTTCATCAGAAAATTACTCTGTCGGTCACCGCGCTATGAACTGTCTCCACTAGCCGGTCGTGGGGGAGAGAGCGCGCGAGAGCGGAACCAACCACGGACGCAATTACAAACAAACGCTTGGTAGTTATTTACATCCTACATACATACATACATAACATCACGCCTTCATTCCCAGAGCGGGGTAGGCAGAGCTACAGAAATCCCAACAACTGTAAAAAGACTTGATGATTCTGTAACCACATTTTGCACAAGTACGCTAAGATATTTACCAGTGTTTTAGTGATAGGTTGCAAGCCCATCGCCTAACAGTACTACAAGGCCTTATTCCCTTAGTCGCTTCTTACAAAATCCACGGGAAGACATGGAGTGCCACTATTCTAACGTGGCAATCACACATTAAAAATTATTAATAATTATGAAATAATGTGTTAAACAAACTGTTGTTCACTATGTCTTAATACTCGAAACCAGAATACGCCCCTGAGAAGGAGAACACGCATTAGAATAATATGCGCTCTATGTTGTTTGGAACAATTTTAGTTTAGTTACAAACGGTAGGGTAAACCTTGCAATATTATGTTGTCCGAAAGATACTTATAACTTTATTTTAAAAGTGTGAAGTTATTTTGTTAACAATACAAAAAAGACACGTACGTTGTGAAAAGAATCATAAATCCTGAGAAATAAACCGCAAACCAATCGAGTGCAGTTAACACAAACACACAGACAAAACAAATGCATAACCGTGGCGAGCTCGCGAGCGATCGCTAAAAGCTTCCAAATGAACTTTTTCGCTGCGAAACTTGAAATGCATTAAGAGTTGTGAACTTTGATGCGCTCTGAGAAGCGAGGGAGCTTTACAGACAGACAAACTTGAATTTGTGTAGATATGCAGATCGAGTTACTAAAACAAGGCGTTGAGAGGTAATTATTTTTAGCTGCAAGTCTTGAGAAATTATTCTGAACTTTGTTTAAGCGTAAACTGAAATATTAAAGCTAGAAAAACATATAACCAGGGGCAGTTCCTCGATTCTACAGGGTTAAAACGATATCGCGTTCGACGTGTTTTAGAATCGTTTATGTCACAGTCGCTATTATTGTTAATGACAATATGAGAGTTATCAAAACGTTGGCAATACGAAAACACGTCAAAGACGATATCGTTAATACCGTTTAGAATATCGGACCAGGGGCCTCGATTCTACAGGGTTAAAACAATATTGCGTTTGATGTGTTTTGGTTTCGTTTTTAAATCGGTTGCCATTACTGTCAAGTAGATAACAGTAATTAAAATTTTGAGAACACGGAAACACGTCAAAAGCGATATTGTTTTAACCCTGTAGAATCGAGGACCCTGGTCCGATATTCTACACGGTATTAACGATATCGTCTTTGACGTGTTTCCGTATTGCCAATGTTTTGATAACCCTCATATTGTCATTTACAATAATAGCGACTTTGACATAAACGATTCTAAAACACGTCAAACGCGATATTGTTATAATTGGCCTCTATTCAACTGCGTTATAACGATATCGTTTTTGACCTATTCCGTATTGTCAACGTTTTGATAACTCTTATGTCATTTACAATAATGGCGACTGTGACATAAACGATTCTTAAACGTGTCAAACACGATATCGTTTTAACGCACCTGAATAGAGGCCCAGCCCTGTACATGGCAAATACGTCAACCATAGCATGGCATTTTTATTTTTTTAAGGTAAGGAGAAGGTGCTCGAGCACTCAGGCCACCTGATGGTAAATGGAATCTGAGACCCATAGACATTTGAATTCTCACGACTTTAATCCTTAGACCTCAAATGCGTTGCCAACCCTGAGGACTAAGATGGAATGCCTCTATGCTAGTAATTACACCTGTTGTCTTATCCCCACACCAATGCGAACACAACAATGCGAACACTGTTGCTTGGCGGATGGTTGATGTATAAGATGGCATAGTTCGAACTTGGTAGGTACCTTACTTTCAAGAGTCGACACCCTTAACTACTTAACTATAGTCGAAAGCAATGACAACGAAACACTTAGCACAGAATTTCCTTAGAAAGTGACCCGTTTTCCTGAATGTAGGTAACCACCAACTTACTAGAATTTTGGTTAATGGCGTTTTCAATGTTTTTTATATAACTTAAAAAACATATTATAGGAAAAAATCAGAACCTACTTGTTCGACTCACCAAAATATGCAACCAACTCGATTGTCAATTCAGCTTACCTGAAAAATACAAAACAAAAGATAGAAATAGAAATGACGACATAACGCAGGTCAATTTGTGTGAGATTGTCCCCTGATATTTATTATTTATTATTTATTTAGTTTGTTTGTGACAAAACTGACAAACAAGTACAAAAAAAATAAACATTAACGGTAACTAAAACGTAATTTGTCACGAAATGGTCACAACTCAGCGTGATGCTAGCATGGCCAGCGCTGTTCTTCCGTAACGTTGTGACTAATTGGTGAAGACACGGCGCAATGACGCCACGATCGCACATGCAAAACACTTTAAAAAAATAATTAAAATCAAAAACATCATACAGTAGGTATGCCACGCCACTATACAATTTCTTCGTGCAAACACCGCTTTACACGAAGAAATTGTACAAGATGTATTTCAGTTACCACATAGACGAATAGGAATTGATTTATAATAATTATTACACAATGGGACGTAATAGGTAAAGTCAAATTTGCTGATTACCTAAGTTAAAATGATTCGAAGTCAAAGTTCGTAGCGTGTGCTACGAGAGCGAATTGGTGCTACGAAAACACGTAGCGAATCGCTACGAAGACAAAAGGGGTAAACTTTGGAGAGCAAATAGAGGGGGAAATGAAGACGGGTCACTGTACGTACATACTTGCGTGCAAGGTGGTCTGATTCGTTCGCTCTTCAGTTTATGAAAGGGTAAACTTGAAATGTTTGCTTTTATAATATGAAATCTGTTCGTAGCTCGAGTACGAACATTTCAATCATACGTCACCCTAAACTTTTACGGAATTTATTTGTAGCACAATATCCTCATTTTTAGGATTCCAGTTCCAGTGTGAGACGAGCTTGCACTGATTCGATTCGAAATCGGTCTCTATACAGAATCTAATAACATCTACTGTGCGGCGGTTCAGAATCCTCAGTGCGCTAGTCTGTATTGCACTTGGCCGCTTTTTTCGTATTTACTTTGCATTTTCTACTTGATCACACAAAAGTCAACTTCATAGATCTGACGCTTTCATTTTGTGGCTCCTTCTATGCCTTTTGTTCTAATTTTTCGGGTGAAACCATATTTTTGTTTAAGATGGAAAGAGAATCAGAATTAGAATAATCTTTATTCAAGTAGGTTTACAAATAATAAACTCTTTTGAAACGTCATAGTAGCTACTTAGCCTAAATTGACTGCAGGTTCAAATCGCGACCGATCAGAGAAGAACCTGTAAGAAACTCTGTCGGATGTCTTTTTTTTTCGACGTTCGCAACCTTTTGTCGTAAGGACTAAACATTTTATTACAAGCAATTCAGTCCCGAGCATTGTTATCATTAATATACTCTATAATACTATAATATGCTTTAGAAATTAGGCGTATTTAAATTAATTTGAAATGCAATTAATGCGGTATCCCAGTATAATTATGCTAAGTTCTAGTTTTATGACGTGCTATAGTTTCTTATTTTTATGATTATGGTTCTCTACTATAAAGACTATCTGTATTTAAAACTGGAACAGCTTCAAATTCTGAATATTCATTTACCTGAAGCTATTTTAGTATACAAACACAACCAAATCATTACATACTTATATTTAATTAGGTCAGAACTAGGAACAATCTTACGTTGGAGCGTTTGAGTAGAACCCTATTGTTAAAATGATATTTAAAAAAAAAACAATCGATCAAATCGGGCAGTATCCTAACACTTCCATAACAATAACCGACAGTTTTTCTTCGTCACATTTGAGTTCAAACTTAACTTATCAAGTTATCACCTTACTTGACGAATAATTCCTACTTCAAAACTAGAGTATTATCTTATTATCAGTAACAGTGCTCAGCCACACTCGTGCCCCCACCACCACCACCACCACCACCTCCCGCGTCAGGTGACAGCGCGTGAAGTTATATTAATATCCGGCCGACCCGGGCGTGTCACAAACTGCTCAATCAATTAAAGGAAACTTCCAGTTTACATGGTTGTTATATGAAAGACTGGATTTTGGACTGGATTATTTATTACTTTTTAGAGGTCTGTATACAGACTATTTAGAGTCGGGGGTTTTTTAAATTTCTAATTGTTTTTTTTTTTTCACGCTTTTCAAACTTTTCCATCTGAGTGTCTGTTTGTGGCATCGTAGCTCCCAAACGAATAAACGGATTTGGTTGGGCTGTTTAAGAGATATCAGCTCTGAAAGTAGGTGTCGCCGATATTTTGAGGGCTTTAACCTCCTAAAAATTTTAAAGATTAATTACCTGTAACATTGTTAATAATCATAATCCTGTACTGTAAACCAAATTAAACCAAGGTATCTGAGGCGGCGCGTCCAACTTAGTGCGAAGGGTATCATCCGGGATTTAATTACGAAACGTCCCGCTTCCTAATATCCGTAGTCACTTTAATTAACGCCGGGAGTTCATCGTTTTGATCCTATTTTTGTAAGTACTTAACATGTAAGATTATATTCATGTACCTATACAATCAATTATATCCACCAAACGTATAAATTAAGAAAAATCCTTTCAAAAGAACATAATGTACATTGATCTTGAATTCTAAACATTTAGCACCGATTTTAATTGAAATCTAAACCTTTCAAAATCGTTTGAATAACAAAATTTAACGTTGTGTAAGTCATTATTATAAACAAACGGAAAACTGAACGGTTCATTACCTGACTATAATATGTGAGTAAACCGTTGTGTGCGTTTCGTTTGAGTAACGTTTCAAAGGATTAACTACCGCCAATTTTGTTCTGAAACATTGCTGTGAGTTTTACCACCATACTCAAACAACCCTCGAGTAATTTATCAATGCACTACTGGGAACTCATTCTACATTTTCTTCACCTCTTTTGTTTTACTATTGTCAATGTTACGAAAGCTGTAAATATTACAGTAAAGGGTAAAAAAATACGATACAAATAGTGTTAAATCATTGGTAAATGATTAATAGCGATCATAACGTTGACAATACGATAACGTATCAAAAGCAATAAGGGTTTTCCAATAGAATAGAGACCCGTGTTTGTTGTTAACTTCTGCGATGTTCACACAAACTGTCGATTAATCAATTGAAAACGAGACAAACGGGTAAAGACTATATCGTGTATGCTTGAATAAATTCCGTTTGCGATTTATTGCAATATACATCATAGTTTCGGTATCTAGTAGATGACGTCACGTAGTCAGCCGGCTATCGGCAACACGGAATGTCTTTGAGATAAGCCCGCAAAGGCCAGCATGCCTACAGCTTCCAATATGACCTTGCCATCGATGTACAGTCAGCCAAATTTCTCCATTCAATTTTGACACGTCTTATCGTAAGAAAAGTACACATTGCTACTTACGTTTACAGTTGTTGTTTCTATGGTGAAAACCATTAGTAAGCACTAGATTGCACTGAATCACGGTGGGTCAGGATACACCGTCCTTATAAGTAATTTAATAATTATTATGCTTACTTCGTATGAAATTAAACAGTTGCATATTCTAAGACCCGAAGTGCTTGTGTTGTATACTTGTCGTAATCAAGGCAATTATGTTTTGAAATTTATTTCAGTGTTTATAAAACTCATTTTTATTTGTCTCAAAGTTGAAAGTATTATTTAGAAGCAAAGGTAATTGAACTTTATTTCCTCGCTAGTAGATTCAAACTCCCACTTCCACCTCCATTCAATCTCCTTGTTTGTAGTATCGAGGGCGTTACGAGGATATGTCGACTCTTAGAATTTATTTAGATTATGCATCTTATCAATCTTATTATGACGACACGCTAGCCTAGTTGGTAGTGACTCTACCTTCGAACCCAGGAGGGTTATAATCCCGGTAAGGGCAAATATTGGTGTGAGGAGCACGAGTTTTTTGTTCCTGAGTCTTGGATGTTTTCTATGTATTTAATTATATATATCTAATATATAAAATTCTCGTGTCACGGTGTACGTTATTGAACTCCTCTGAAACGGCTCGACTGATTCTTATGCAATTTGGTGTGCATATCGGGTAGGTCTGAGAATCGGCCAACCGGCCGGCCTATTTTTCATACCCTAAAATGACATAAAAAAAAATGCAGCGGGCGAAGCCGCTGGCGGGTCGCTAGTTTCTCTATATAAGTAAGTTTATCGTTGTCTAGTACCCAAAGTACAAGCTTAGAGCTTATTTTGCTAGGTCAATTTGTGTGACTTTGTACTGTGTTTTTTTATTAACTGGAGGTTGCCCGCGAAAACTTCGTTTTCTGCATTTCCCCCTTTTCTTGTGGTAGGTGGTTGTTTTTCCCAAAATACCTTTCTTAGTGTAATTTCAAGTCCCTAGTCAACGGATTAAACTGTCAGATGCCAGTAAAGCTCTTTTAGTATCATATAAAGAAAGAAGATGGATTTTAATCAAACTAAAATCAACCTTAGAATAGCAGACCACATACTTGGCTGACTGTACCTGAGATATTGGGGTTAGCAAGTTGGGATTAAATTCGTGGCGAGCTACGCTCCAGCATTTGACGCACGCCTGCTATGTGAAATTAATTACATAACTCAACATCTTAATTATTACAAATTAAAAGAAAGTTACAATAGATACAGTGACCCTAGTGAAATTTTTTCATGGAAAATATTTGAAGTTCCCTCTTTTTTATCTTTTTGTATCTTTTTATTTAAATTTTAATTATTACTTTCCACTTTTAACTAATCGCATTATTATTTTTTAATCATTTAATTTTAACCTCGCAGTTATTGTTACAATACATGTGTAATCCATTGACGCTATGCCTGCTGTTAACCATTTTTGGTAACCACAACCGGGGCCCACGACACAGGCTCCACCTAGTGTGAGCTCCATTGATACTCTTAACCAAACAATTACTTGTATTATCTGGTGAGATCATTGTAACCTACATATCTTGTAATGTAAACTGTCTGGGAAATTAATAAAAAATTACTATCACTACTATTTTTCTATTAAAAATTTAAATGTATTTTTTAGACAAAAAAATACAAAATTCTAAGAGAAAAAAATATATTCAGTAAGTCAGCCGCAAAGTCCTTTTACTACGTCAAAAATGTACCAGCATTTCCCAAGAGGAAACCGCTGCTAAGAAGAAGCGCCGCAAGAAACTCGAAGTAACTCAAATTAGGGAAAATTCCTGTACATTGATCAACGATCCTTCAAATTATACGAAAGGCTTCACTAAGTAATTAACAAGCTGTATAACGCGTCCTAGATTCCATCGCAATATCATGTAATTATTGCAGATAGCAGTGTTAATCCTGGGAAACGGCTGGCTTGATGGTTCAATGGAGTGTAATTTTGGAGCCTACACTATTCTTAGCTTATAGAAACGACCTTTACACTAACGGCTTATACAAGTATATCGTAAAGATGGTAAAATAGCGTTTAAGGCGACTAAGGGAATAAGGGCTGGGATTCTACAAGGTAATAACGATATCGTTTTTGATGTGTTTCCGTATTGTCAACATTTTGATAACTCTTATGTCATTTACAATAATGGCGACTGTGACATAAACGATTCTAAAACACGTCAAATGCGATATCGTTATAACACTGTAGAATAGAGGCCCTGGGCTTGTAGTACTGTTAGGCGATGGGCTTGCAACCTGCCACTAATACACTGGTAAACATCCTGCCTGATTGTACAAAATGTGGTTACAGAAATATCAAGAAGTCTTTTTAGAGTTGTTGGTATTTCTGTAGCTCTGCCTACCCCGCTCTGGGAATGAAGGCGTGATATTATGTATGTATGTAAATAACGTTTATGGGACTTTAATATGGATTACCAGTATGACAAAGATTTTTGGGTCACACACACTCTTAAAAACAAAAGTTGTCTCTCCTGTGGTCAATATCTCTGTGGTTAAGAACTTGTGTGCATATAAGTTATGTTTTTATATGATAGGTCTAAAGCAGTCCTGACGCCGTTTTTGCGGGTATGGGTTTAGCCAGAAAATTAGGCCTTAAAAACGTTAACTTTCGGTGTGTCCACAGAAGAGATGGTAACCTAAATCTGTGTATGACCCTTTTAGGAAATTCATGTACGATGAGTGGTAGCTCAAAATAAACTATTTAATGACAACGCGATCAGTCTAGTTGGTAGTTTTTGTTCCTGAGCCTTTTTTGTTAAATATTTTTCTCACCACCGGTATCGCTAGGGACAACGGCAAGAGGCCTGACGGTATGTCTTTAATTTCGTGGAGTATGGGGCGAGTGCTGGTGTGGGACGCTACTTGTGTAGACACCCTAGCCTCGTCACACCTCCGCGGAACAGTAAATAAACCAGGCGCGGCGGCTGAGGCGGCCGAAACAATGAAAAAGAATAAGTACAAGGGTCTCGGCGCAGAATATAACTTTGTTCCTTTTGGCGTCGAGACCCTTGGTCCGTGGGGACCCGGTGCCATTAGCCTTTTTAAAGACATGACAAAAAGGCTAATTGAAACAACCGGTGACCACAGAGCTGGCAGCTTCCTCGGACAGCGTATTAGCATTGCTATACAACGAGGAAATGCTGCCAGCATCTGTGGTACTTTGCCACGGGGGCCCTCACTTTTCTAGTTTTTTATTTAGTTTTAATTGATTTGTATTTAGATTAGTTATTTAATTATATTATTTTATTTTAGATTATTACGTAGTTAAGATTATTATATTTTTTATTCCTGTGTAATTATATTTTATTTAAATATATAAATATTTTTTTTCTCAATATCTCCACGATATTTCCTCAGCACTATAACATGTCCTCCTTTAACCGTGGCTTATTAATAGTATCTACTGAAAGGTTCGTTTTTATACGTTCCTATTCTGTGAATATTGTATTTGAATGTCTGTGTTTAGTACAATAAACTGTTTTTATCCTATCGATCCATCATTTGTAACATAACCACAAACAGGTAGGCAAAGGCGTCAATTTTACAACAGTTATTTTCTTCCGCTGTTAAAAATACAGCAACTACAGTCAAAATAAACTACCAAAAACCTGGGCCTATTCTACTGAGGATTACTACGAGTATACTGAGTGATTTTGGGGTCATGATCCGGAATGGCCAAAAGTGAATAAGATGGTCATACTGAACCACTTTTCCAGTAGAACCAACCACGAAATCGCCAAAAAAAAACAGGCTGTGTGTGTGTCCATATATTAACGGTGAATTAATTGAGAGTTAATGTATGGAACAGCTGTTTATTTGGCAATTTCGTGGTTGATCCCATCGGAAAGGTTGTTCAGTATGACCATCTTATTCACTTTTGGCCATTCCGGATCATGACCCCAAAAGCACCCAGTATTGGGCCTCTATTTTTTTCTCGGTAAGATCTATAGTTTTGAAATGTTGTCTTATTGTCAACGTTACAATAGTTAACACGATAGTAATGACGACTGAGTTAAAATAATATCATGTCAAAGGCGATTTGGTTCTTGTCAGTACAATAGAGGCTCTGACTGCCTCTGACCATCAAAACATTTGAATAAAAAACTCTCCTTTGAATGCTATTTCTAGCACAATAGGCGACTAATTCTGATACCCATAGCTACTCAGAGTCCATCCCTCCCGCAGCGGAGATAATAGTGGCTTAATTAACCTCTCCGTAATTACAGGCCAGTGATTAACTACACAAAAACGATATTAATAGAACACGTCGCGGGATTTACCGGAACTGGTATTTTTACTTGTTACTTTGGAACAAGCGCTTGTTAGGAAACAAGTCAAAATGTTTGTATATTCATTAAAATGTTTTATGCAACTTTTGTAAATTACTATAACAATGTTTTAGTAAGTAGGTGCCTAATAATTGCAGAAATTAAATGTGCCATGTCACTAATCAAGTGAAACCTAAATAACTCGTAGAGTTAATCTTTAACCTCAGGTTGGTAAGTTACCAGTTAGTAGAATTATTAAAAACAATGGTAAATATCAAGAACATAACACAACTATATAATAAGTAACTGTTAATAGTTAAAATTAAAAAAAAAAATACTTGATTATATTTTTTGTAGAATCGCATTCCAGGGACCAAGATTTAATTTCTCTAACACGGAATCGTAAACTGTCGCTGAAAAAAGACGAAAGTCGCTTTCGCCGAAGTATTTGAGTATTTATACCAGTTCCTTTTTTCCTGCGTCCATTGTAATGACCGCGGGTTTTCTGATAAATAGGGATCGAACATTAGGGGGCTGACAATAGGTAATCAGGGAACTTACATGTCAAGGGTAATTACTGTTTGTATTGAAGTGCAACCTTCGAAGGGGAACTTGAACTCGCGCAATAAGAGTATTTTTAGCTATTCATTATGTATTTCATATACAAATATGGAGAAGTTAATCTCAAATGGTATTGTCTACCAAACAAGTAAAGAAATTTATTAACACGTTCGCAAAAAACAGACTGAAGAAAAATGAAAATAATCTTACAATATTTTATTACATAACGTCTATCAAATTCAAAGATTTCAAGTTTGAGAGCAAAATTGTGCTTTATTTTTCGAAATAAAGGATATTAATTTGGTTTATTTCTACTTATTTAACTGAAATACTTCTGAAAGTATATATGTTTACAAAAATGAGGAAACTTTGTAATATAAACGTAACGCCCAAGTCACTGAAGATTAGAAAGACCAATAACAACTTAAACATACCGGGACTTGAACAAGCCCTCTACCCCTTACGACAAACGTGGGCATGATACGAATAAAAAAGCGTTAATTTCAAATGAAACCTTACCTATTATTCAAGAAGAAAAAAAAGAATAACTACTGCTTACCAATTTAATACATAAATCCATAACATCACGCCTTCATTCCCAGAGTGGGGTAGGCCAAGATGTTTACCAGTGTTTTTTTTTTTGCGTGAAGAGGGAATTTACTTTATACATCAGTGTATTAGTGACAGGTTGCAACCCAACCGCCTGACAGTACTACGAGCTCTTATTCCCTTAGTGGGTAAGGGCCAAGAAGTTGGCCACGCTAACGCACGCAATTAAATGTTCTATGATTATTTTCCTTTGTGCGATGAAAATTAGCCATACAATTGGAAGGATACTTTTCGTCGAACCACGGAACATTTTTCGTCTTCGTTGTTTATTTGGTTAACTGTGCTTAACTATGGTCCAACTGTTTGGTCCTCATCCGACTCGCCTCTCACGACATCCACGGGAAGACATGGAGTGGCACTATTCTAAGCCGGCAACCACACAGCGCTACCAGTTTAATTTTGTTAATTTTTGCCCACGTGGGCCTTTGACATACATACATACATAACATCACGCCTTGCTGCACGCAGAGCTACAAAATACCAACAACTCTAAAAAACTTGTTGATAATTCTGTAACCACATTTTGCACAATCAGGCCAAGAAGTTTACTAGTGTATTAGTGACAGGTTGCAAGCCCATCGCCTAACAATACTACAAGCCCTTATTCCCTTAGTCGCCTCTTACGACATCCACAGGAAGACATGGAGTGGAACTATTCTAACCCGGCAACCTTTTGGGCCTTTGATGTATTCGAATTACGTGTGTTGCAAGTGTTGAATTTTATTATTTTCTGGCTCTTGGCACTAAAGCTAACGTTCGATATAAATATCGGTACACGTAGCGCTGTGGGAGCGTGAAACAATGGCCCACTTTTCTAAACGATCGCTATAATCCAATCTCTTTGAACCGTTCAATCCAGTACTCGTATTCATATCAATAAAAACTGATCGCCTGTACGTGCTTTAATGATCTCATGCGGTTTAACAAGAAAACTCTCTTAGCTAAGTGTATAGCTAGCAGCGCAAAGCGCAGGAGGTACGTAAAGACGTGTGTTTACGATGTTACATCTTTGAGATAAAAAGAGTTCTGTTATTGATTGCCTATTAAAAGGTCAGTTTGTATTCCGCTGCCTGTAGCTATGGCAGCGGAAAATTATGCCTAACGAAGCATTCAGTCTTTAATATATAAAAAATATCTTTTTAACTTATCAGAGTTATCAGGAATGAGTAGGTATAATGTTTAATGTTTATTTGGACAAATAACGATACAAATAGTTATCAAGAGATGATTTTTACCAGTAAAGCTGCCACAACTTACTAACACAATCAAAATAAAACTACGTCTTAAGTAACCTAACACGGCAAACAAGACCGCTGGATAATATGTGGTTAACGGTGTGGGTCACACAAATTTCATCTAATCATTTAAGTCTCAGTAATTAATTTCTTGTTGTGGCTGTTTGTTAATCCAAATTAAAAAAATAGATGAGACTGCAGCTAAATACAATTAAATAATAAAAAAACATGCTTCAATCCAACATACAGACTATGACTATAACAAAGGGAGAAAACATATTTCAAAGTTACTTTATATGATTAATAACAGTATGCTTAAATTTTGATAGAGGCATAATTATAAAAAAATATCGTCCTTAACAAGGTTACTGCTTTCTTGTTTTGAAATATGGAAAATAAGTTCAGAAATGATTTGTATTTAAAAATAAACAAGTATGATTTGTGTATAAAATAATTCTTTGACTAAAAACAAATTTACAAAAAATAACAAAAGTACACTTTGTAAAGCATTTCCGAAGCAATCCTTTTAGTTGATGACGCCCACAGCGTTGTAGCCGCACTCCTACGCCACAAATGGCTACAAGCTACAACGCTGCCGAAAAACGTTTTCAGGGAACTTTCCGAGTGATAACTTTGGAAATGCGGGTGTATTTTTTGATGGCTCTTTTTGTGGTAACGACAATTCGATGTGTGCGAGATACGGAACAGGCTTGCGGAGCGTGTACACCCGAAACGGCTTTTTGTTTGAGATTAAAACGTCAAGTTGATAATGAGTTTGGTAACACTTAAGTTTTACTAGGGAGCCAGGTGCGGGAGCAAGGGATTCTTACGAGTATTAAGGTATTGAAACAACGCTGGATGAAGTATTTATCATTGTAATAAGTTACAGTTTAGAGAATGACTGGGCATTCAGTTTCTTCTCTCGGGAAGCGCTGGTAGATTTTTGAAAGAATAAACATCATTATATTTTATCTTGATCAAACAAAAAATGCTATCTTGAACCAGTGATCCATACTTAACACTAAAACTCCGAGTATGTTGTGAAAATGGTTACAAAATTTGCTTGAAGCTTAAAACATTGTCAAAATTCTACCTTAAGTTCTGACAATTCAAGTGAATTACATATTCTTGTGTTCTGAGCTATATGTATGCGAGTAACGAACCACACGTGATGCTTTAACGGAAGTTTATTCCAGACTGGCATTTGCCACTAACTTATACTCCATATACGACGACACGTGGCATAGTTGGGAGTGACCCTGCCTCCGAAGCCAGCGGTCCTGGGTTCAAATCCCGGTAAGGGCAGATATTTGTGTGATGAGCGCGAATATTTGTTTCTGAGTCTTGGATGTTTTCTATGTATTTCTCTATATAAGTACGTTTACCGTTGTCTAGTACTCATAGTACAAGCCTAGAGCTTAGTTTGGGACTAGGTCAATTTGTGTGAGATTGTTCCCTGATATTTATTTATTTCATTTATTTATATCATATTCTATTTCTCTAAATAATTTCTAAACACATCTAAATTGTAAATATATAGAGTAGCCCAATCAGAGTCCTAGTTTTTGCTTATTGTCGAGCGCAGTGAGCTCGTTCAATTGATGAAAGGCGAGTGACGTCATTACTTTGAGCAGAAGTAGGTTGCTGAGCCGCAAGTGCTACTAGGCTCACAGCAGGGGCTTGGGCGGTCAACTCTTGGTTGTAGGCGGCCGAGGTCAAGCCTCAGCATACCTATAAGCCTTGCTATGTGGGTGAGGACCAAAAAGTTGAACCATAGTTAAGCATAGTTAACCATAACGAAGGTGATAAAGTTCCTTTGTGTCACGAAAATTATCCTTACATGGCAAATTTTTGTCGCCCAACGAAAAACTTTCATAGAAAATTTCATTGCTTGAGTTAGCGTGGCTAACTTTTTGGTCCTTACCCATGTAATAATGAATGTAACTTACACACAATATCCCATGCACTTATAATGAAGCCAATAACACCGTGAGGAGACTTGCACATTTATACAGCTGAATAAGTATGTAAAAGGAGTTACAAAATTAAATGATCCTATCAACAATGTAAAAAAAAAAAAACACAGACAATGTCACACAAATTGACCTAGTCCCAAACTAAGCTCTAGGCTTGTACTATGGGTACTAGACAACGATAAACATACTTAGATAGAGAAATAAATACTTAAATACAATAGAAAGCATCCAAGACTCAGGAACAAATACTCGTGCTGATCACACAAATATCTGCTCTTACCGGGATTTGAACCCGAGACCGCTGGCTTCGGAGGCGGGGTCACTCCCAACTAGGCCAACGTGTCGTCAAAACCAAAGTAGGCCAATGTAGTTCCAAAAGGGCTCAAGTGTTCAAAGATAAAATAGAATAAGGTTAGGTTAATTTGGGAACTAATTAGACTAATATTTACTTTTCAATGGCATAGAAATACTTACACGTAACGGTAAGTTCCACCTTAAGGTTGACTGGTAGAGAATGCTTGTAGCATTAAGTTCGCCTTTTGTACACTATTGAATTTTTGTGCATTAAATCATAAATAAATAAATAAGTAGTGTGTAAGAACTGCAGTTTGCAAGGCTTAAATTCAAATTTACTTTCACGGTATCTTAACTTAAATTAAAAAAAATCTGAGGCTGTATACCGGTTTAAGACAAATGTAATTAGGACCCGTTTAACATTAGCACGATCGAAAACGATCCCTCAATATATTGCTCCTATTACAGGCCACACCCGGTATAATAGTAAGTAGTAGTTAATAGTTAGTATATAGAGAGAGGTGGTCGCACTATGTTATTTTTTGAAGCACGCATATAATCGTAAATCTCTAGATGAACCCTTGCAGTTATATCACGACTAGAAATTTAGCTACTGTCGCTAGATAAAATCTAGATGTTAGTGCACGTACTAGCTATCCGGGACTTTGTTCACGTATTATCTCTGTCACGATTCCCGCGAGCTGCAGCTTTTCCGGGATTATAGTATCCTATTTCCTACTCTTAATAGGAAGAACGCGCCCGCTAATATAATAGCAAGAATTTCTTTAGTTAGACACAGAACTAACGAATAGAGTGACAATTTACACATACATAACATCACACCATCATTCCCAGAGTGGGGTAGGCAGAACTACAACAATACCAACAACTCTAAAAAGACTTCTTGATAATTCTGTAACCACATATCGCACAAACAGGTTAAGATGTATACCAGTGTTTTAGTGACAGGTTGCAAGCCCATCGCCTAACAGTACTATAAGCCTTTATTCCCTTTTTCACCTCTTACGACATCCACGGGAAGACATGGAGTGGCACTACCCTAACCCTAATAATAACGCCTGTATAATTATAACACCTATATATTTAGTAAACCCACTATTGATTTTGATTTTAAATACCTTTGTACGTTATGTTTGACCTTCATTCTAGTTGTTCTTTAGTCCCATTCTGCTCAACTTCAATGTTTCGTGGTACTATCCAACACATTCTAAGATCTTGCGCAGGTACTCACATTTAAGTACCAAGTTTCAGTTCAATTTGACGCTTGTAGCCGAGACTCAAACGAGCTCTTAGGTGCATGGAAGTTAACCCACTTCGCGCCGAGTGCACCGTAACAGCTAATGCACTGTTGATGCCTTTGACGGACGTAGTTTAGGGTTAATTGTTTCGAGTGAACAAGTTGCTCAGTGGGTGCTGTAGATTGTAGGTCAAATACTTTTAAGAATACCAGGAAAATATAGCTAAAGGGTAGCAGAAAGGTACAGGTATTTCTGTAGCTCTGCCTACCCCACTCTGGGAATGAAGGCGTGAAGGCGTTATGTATACAAGAAACATGTTCTTTGTACCTGTAAATAGTAATACCCACTAAGAGATGCCTTCATGACATGACGTGGATGTCATTGAAGTTTTTAAAAAATACAATTTATGACAGAAGAAAAAGTAACTATTATAAATGTAACACATAGGTCAGAATTTGATATGTGTGTCCGAGTTTAAACACTGACAAAAAAAATTGTCTTCAAAGATATCAAAGTTAAACAAAAAAACTCTGTAATAAATTTTATTAAAATACCAATCGAAAAGCTGAAATTAAGGTATACTTTGAAAAATTGACACAGATATATAAATTCCTCACATCATCTCACGGGAAATATCGAATAAGATATAACTTGAAACCTGCAGCATCTAGTTATAACTGGTCCAAGGAACTTGGGGGCAATAAAGGAGTATAAACATCGCCCGCGGGACCGCCCGCCGCGCGGCCTTCCGACGAGTTCTGTTTGGGACACAGGAAGTGATATCACTGCGTTCTTGTTATATTGATGTCTATTTTGGTTTTGTAGTTATTCTATTAGCTCTGTATAACTAACATCGATTTGTTTTAATGTTTGCTTTTTGAACGGTACAAATATGATTCTGCAACATGTTTTTTCCTAACAAAGCAAATAAAAAGCTTTATATTTTCACGATTTTTAATATTTACAATTCTGTGATACGGATTATCGCGATTCGTGTCCGACACAATCCAAATATCACGTTGGTTTTTTCATGTGAAGCATTCGTCTATTAAAAGTATTGTTTTTTCAATTAAAGTAAGGAAAAAACAGCATTATTACGCATTAATAAACTGGGTGGAAATTCTACTAAAAATGATATTGCCTTTGACTTGTTTCCGTATTGTCTTCCGTATTGTAAATCTTAATTACTTGACAGTAGGGCGGGCGAGTTAAAAACGATACTAAAACACGTCAAACGAAATATCGTGTTAATGCAGTAGAATAGAGGCCCTGATCTTGACCGAGATCCCGTCTTAAGTAATGTCATGGCGTACACTTTAACATATCTTGAGAACGGCATCTCAGCCAAGATCTTATATTATATAATACCCTAAGAGACAGTTGTAAGCGTTATTGTGCCATGTTCAGTCACTGCGGCGTCAACTACGACACGTCGTACCCACTTACGTCATAAAACTTAACCCCACTACTGCTGTTCGCCGGCACAATCGCCGAGTCCCCCGCGGGTCATAATTGCTCCAGTTTGCCCAGACCCGACTCTCGCAATTTACCCACAATTACAGCCTTTATTGCCCGAATTTTGAATTTCATTAATGTATTTGAAGGCACATGTTATTTAACTCGGTACTTTAAGCCAGATTTTACTTTTATGTGCAGATTTAACGGGTAATTTGGAAACTGAATAATTTGTGAGAGACTGTATTTTTTGGTTACAAAGCGGGGATACAAAGGTAGCGGTGTTAAATTTACATGTATAACCTACCTACCTGATAAAGTACCAATAACTATGAAGTGTTTTGACCTGAAGGTTGCTCTAAAGTTTTTTTGCTGTGGCACTAGCGGCTTGTGTTAAAGCCTAAAACGGCACAGGTGTCCGTGCTTCCTATAAAGTCTATGGGGAATAGCCGGCCGTGGACGGAGTTATTTTGGGTGTAATTAAAAACACTGGCCACAGCCGTAGTGCCATATCACGAGGGTTTTAGTTTGCGTCTGTCGACGTACTGTCCGTGAACGTTTTTATAAACAAAACCCCACGATATTACTTCTACCCCCTCATTCATAACTGACATCCCTTTAACGGCTCAAGTGATTTTAAATAAGCAATAATTAAATAAATATCTTTTGATGACACCTTGGCCTAGTTGGGAGTGACCCTGCCTCCGAAGCCAGCGGTCCTGGGTTCAAATCCCGGTAAGGGCAGGTATTTGTGTAATGAGCACGAATGTTTATTCCTGAGTCTTGGATGTTTTCTATATATTTAAGTATGTATTTGTCTATTTACGCAAGTTTATTAAACTAAGCTCTAGGCTAGTACCCATAGTACAAGCCTAGAGCTTAGTTTGGGATAAGGTCAATTTGTGTAAGGTTGTCCCCTGATAATATTATTATAAATCACTGCAAAAACCTCTGCATCCAAATCGATCAATCCGTTTGGAACCTACGATGCCACAAGCTGACACACTCACACACAGATACACACGTTAAACTGATAACCCCCGCCCTTTCATTTTTGTCGGGGGTTATAAATATTCAGCATTCTCGTGTAAATACCACTCCATAAAATATCCTTTGTTACGTTTCTACGAAATCAATTTCAATAAAGTCCCTTCTGTACACGAGTAGGTACTTAAATTACAATAATTTTCGTGACGATTCTGACGTAACTGAAAGATAAACAAACGGCCGATAATCGTCGCCTGAAGGATCTCAAACATTAAACAGTTCGTGCTTAAGAGGGCAATAGAAAATATTTTTATTACAATTTGATAGTAATTTCAGCCGTTAATTATTTTAATGAGCCCGTTTTTAGGAGCCCGTGTGGTTGCCGGGTTAGAATAGTGCCACTCCATGTCTTCTCGTGGATGTCGTAAGAAGCGACTAAGGGAATAAGGGCTTGTAGTACTGTTAGGCGATGGGCTTGTAACCTGTCACTAATACACTGGTAAACATCTTAGCCTACTTCTGCAAAATGTGGTTACAGAATTATCAACAAGCCTTTTTAGATTTGTTGGTATTTCTGTAGCTCTGCCTACCCCACTCTGGGAATTAAGGCGTGATGTTATGTATGTATGTATGTAATTATTTTAATTTGAGTACTTATTTGTGTACATTCAATTACGAGAATTAATCTACATTTGGTTACAGATGAGATAAATAATCAAAAGGCATCGTATTTCATCGGTTAGTGTTTTTTTTAGTTAGTTCCAGCACTAAAATGATAACTGAGAAAGCGAGATATAACATAAACTAACTTAACCGAAAAATAAGAAGTTGTTCGATCATGCACCACATCTATACAAAACATGTATTTGAGATACTACATGTTGAAATGTACTGGCAAATTAATTAATTATTTGGAATTATTTCAAGTCGCTACCTAGTGGAAGTATGATACAAACAATCTAGGCCATAATTATACTATATCTAAACCTTAAAAACCAAATAAAAAAAATAATTACATAAAAAGTAAAAGAAAAACATCTCTCCCTTACAAACAAACAAAAAATGAAATCTTTTTTCTTTAATGAAACATTATACCAATTTTTATATATATTAAACAAATATAAGTTTGGACAAAGAACGACTGCAAACACTGCCCCGTGAAGGTGGTCGCCTCCCGTGTCCTCATAATGTTCGATGCTAGTGTAAACGTAGGTTGTTGTATGTTTTACCATGGTAATGCAGAGCGGCGCCGCGGCGGCGCGACGCCTCTTCCAAGACGACTGGGACGCAAGCCACTAGCTTACGGCGTTTTTAGAATAACAGTGACCCCAAAAAGATAGAAGTACGGTAAAAAATAATCTTAAGAAGCCACGTATTTTGCCACATCCACACATAAATCAAAAGGAGTAGCTTAATGCGCTTAGGGGGAATAACTCGAGATACTACTTAAATAAATTTACATACATACATACGAGTACATGACATCACGCCTTCATTCCCAGCGATGGGTAGGCAGAACTACAGAAATACCAACAACTCTAAAAAAACATTCCGTTAATTCTGTAACCACATTTTGCACAGTCAGGTTAAAATATTTACTAATGTACTCATATTAGTGACAGGTTGCAAGCCCATCGCCTAACAGTACTACAAGCCCTTATTCCCTTAGTCGCCTCTTACGACATGCACGGGAAGACATGGAGTAGCTCTATTCTAACCCGGCAACAACACGGGAAAAACACTCTTATATACATACCTATTTGATTCTGGCTGTAGTGGAATTGTGCATCGAGACAGACCAAGTTATGATTCAACGGTGCAGTTTTATTATTTTTAAATAAATATATAATAATACACATAGTTGGCGTGCGTATCAGTTGTAGCGTCAATTTTAAATAACTGTTTTTAACTATAAAACTAACCGAGAAGTTATACTAAATCAAAAAATATCGTTAAAGATGGTTGGGATTCCAAAATTCAGCCTAAGGCGAGCGAAAAAAGTGTTAATGTCTAAAAGAATCAAGGTTTTAGTTTCGAATATTGTTTTCACGTTTAACCGTTTCAAGAAAAATTGAGGATTTGTGTCAGATTACGTGTCGCCTGATATGTGGAGTTATTTGTCACTCGGCTTCTCTTATTCAAAAAAAATCTTTCTGTGTTCAGGAATGTAATAAGTTTCTGCCTTGTACCACACGAAACCCTCACAATCACTTTCTACTGATTACGCTTTGAACGTAATACAATGTGATAGACTGGATGAAGTGTCAATCCGAGCGTGTACACAACTAGCGTCTACCTTATTTCCTATAACATTCAAAATACATAATGGGTCATAATCTATAATGGTTTTATTTCTGAAAACCTAATGGGTTCTATACAATGGCCTTTTAAAAAATCCTGTAGTTTTTTTCAGAAATATAACCATTATAGATTATAATATTATCATTATGCATTTTAAATTTTATATATTACGATACGAACCCACATAAAAGGCATTCAAGACTCAGCAACACATTTAACTTAACACACATATTTCCTGTTGATCGAGAACCGAACCCAGGACCACTAGGCTAAACACTTTGTCATCAATGACAAGAATTTAATTATCTTTACCTAATCTCACCTTATCTCATCTCATCTTAGAGATGGACCCTTTCATATATATACGTTATGATCTTTAGAGCAATTAACTTCTTACACACTCAGCTGTTCGATTGTACAGGTTTGCTCACGATGTTTTTCCTTCACCGTAAGAGCATCGGGTAGACAGGTTAGAAACCGGGCAAGAGCATGTCGGACCATGCTCAGTGTAGGGTTCCGAAACCGTTAAGTACTACAAACATAAAAAATCATCAAGTAATCACTAATTTTCTATTTAAAGTCACCGTAGATGATTTTAGTGGGTATAAACACTTTAATCGCCTGTATCTCAAGAATGATGTCTACCTAGTCGTGATAGTTTTCCTTTAAAATCTATATATATAAAACGCAAAGGTGACTGACTGATTGACTGACTGATCTATCAACGCACAGCCCAAACTACTGGACCGATCGGGCTGAAATTTGGCATGCTGATAGCCACTATGATGTAGGCATCCGCTAAGAAAGGATTTTGATAAATTCCACTCCTAAGGGGATAAAATAGGGGATGAAAGTTTGTATGAAACTTACGTAAATTCATTTGATCATAGTAGCTCCAATCTTCAATTTCAGTTCAATCAATCGAGAATTTTCGTAAGTTTCATACAAACTTTCATCCCCTATTTTATCCCCTTAGGGGTGGAATTTATCAAAATCCTTTCTTAGCGGATCTCTGTCAATTCTCGATTGATCGAACTGAAATTAAAGATTGGAGCTACTATGATCAAATGAATTTACGTAAGTTTCATACAAACTTTCATCCCCTGTTTTATCCCCTTAGGAGTGGAATTTATCAAAATCCTTTCTTAGCGGATGCCTATATCATAGTGGCTCTCTGCATGCTAAATTTCAGCCCGATCGGTCCAGTAGTTTGTTTATTCAGGTTTTAGTTCTAAACGTTGTCAATAGATGGCGTTAGTGGTAATTATAGAACGCGCTATCGTTGTGTTTTAACTGAGGTATATATACCCGATGAGAAGTGGCCGCTTTTTCCTGTAGAATATACTATACCTGTACGTTTCTAGCGAATTATCTTTGACGAATTTGCCTGTTCTGTTGGATTATTTGGATGTTCTGTTGGATTACATTTGCTTTGTGTTTCGGTTTAGTTGTTTTAATTTTGTTTAGAACATCTTATCATTGACTCGGCTTTGTACTTGGCATTTTGGTTTGTTACGTGTTTCGGTTTAGGAGTTTTGGTTTTGGTTATAGACTCGGGTTTGTACTTGGCATTGATAATAATACTTCCTAACGCGAGCGAAGCCGCGGGCAAAAGCTATAATATTATAAATGCGAGTGTGTCTGTCTGTCAGTCTGTCTGTCTGTTACCTCTTCACGCTTAAACCGCTGAACCGATTTAGATAAAATTTGATATACAGATAGTTTGAGTCCCGGAAAAGAACATAGGATAGTTTGTATCCTGGAAAGTTGTACAGTTCCCGATGGAGTAGCGATAAACGACTTCTACGCGGACGGAATCGCGGGCAAAAGCTAGTTGGTTATATGCTCGTTCATTTAAGTTTTTTTTCAGGTTTATAGTTTTGGCTGTAGGGGACGACGGGGGGACGACACTTGAGTCTAACAAAAATTAGCGCTTTAAAGCTTACTATTTCATAAACGGATTACTTAATTAAAAAACCGTTTTCACAAACCCATAATATTTTTGAAAGACCTATTCAACGACACCCCTCACAATAGGGTAGACGAGAAAAAAAATTACATCTCTACGATATGGTAAGGTACCATAAAAAAAACCCGGGCAAGAGCATGTTGGACCATCCTCAGTGTAGGGTTCCCATACTATAGGGTAGACAAGAATAAAAAATACATCCCCACGTTACGTGTAGGGGAGGTACACTAAAAACAAATATTTTTTTTACATTTTATTGTACCACTTTGTTGCCGTGACTAATATGCATATTCATGCCAAGTTGCAGCTTTCTAGTACTAATAGTCTTTGCACTAGGCTGCGGACGGACGGACGGAAACTATAAGGGTTCCTAGTTTGACTACGGAACCCTAAAAAACTCATTGGAATAGTGACCTTGATCTCGGTAGGTACCTAATGATAACAAATCGGCCCCTGAGCCACCAGGCCACCGACCCTCGAAAGTCTGCTTGCAAAGGAAATACAAAAATAATTGGAAGGTCTTTTAATAATTCTAAACTTAGAAATGGCCCAATTACCTTAACTAGGGCAGGTATTTTTGTGGAGCTTTAGCCGCTTTCAGAGCTTTAAAGTTGACGATTGCTGTGAATAGGGGTCGTTATGCTTTGACGTGCGATTTGAAAGGCAATGTGCGAGATGAGCGATACAGGATGTTTCGTTTACTGAAGAGGTAAGTAAGTTAGGGAAATTTTATGTAAGATTAAATAAGGCGCATTTGTCGATAGGCTGATTCAAATAAAATAAACGGTATTATTTTGTACAGTCAGCATCAAATATATTGTAATAGCCAAAGTGACCAAATAATTCGTATCACCATATATTTTGTATGGTGTGACGAACTATTTGGCCACTTTTGCTGATGCTATTTATGTGATGCTGACTGTTCCTACGTTTGATAACGCTTGTCATATTGGACGTAAGGCTGTAGTATCTCAAATTATTTAGTTTAAAGTGAAATAGATTTACATTCTAAATTAGGCGTATTAAGTTAATTTTATAGTACGTTTAATTTGAAGTATTTATTAAAAATGATTTTTGAAGCTAGAGTCTGGCAAACGAAAGCGTGACCTGTAGAACGTGGCAAATTGAAATAATATACATGTGGTATTACTAATTAGATTAGGAAAAAATGTTTTGATACTTATATAAGTCCAGTTCACACTTTCGTTAGCCGGACTCTATCAAAACATTTTTTTCGTACTATATTAGTAATACCACGAGTATATTATTTAATTTACCGCGTTTTCTCAGGTCACGCTTTCGTTTTGCCAAAATCTATGGACGGAGTTCATACGATAACAGGTTTTTTAACATGATAGTTATTTACTGTTAATGAAAATCATGAATTCTCTTTTTAAAACAGATTTAAATTAATAGCAGATAAATTAATCATTCGTATGTATGGGCAGCAAATAATTTTTTTCTAAGTTTGTGAAAATGTAGTAGCACTGCGGGTATTCTTGGATTCAAAACATTATCTCGATAATTTTAGACCCAAGTTTCAAAGTTAATAAATACAGATTCACCAAAGAATTTTAATTTCAAAGAAGAACAGTAATGACGCGTATCTCCTCGTGGTTTATTTATCCTTGTACAGCAAAATATATGTCTCAGCCAGCAAGCACCTCGAACGTAACGCACTTTAATAACGTCATATGAAACGCCAGGTTTTCCTCATTACGTGACATGTAGGGGGTGAAGCGAGGGGGGGGGTATTAACATAAAGCACTTGTGTTTGCATAGCAGTCGTTAGGAGGCCTTGAGGGCGCGATTATGGGGTGAGTTTAAAACGCCTTAAGGGTGCAGGTTTATTTTTAGACTGCAAACAAAGGTTAGTGTATAAGTTTGGAAAGAGTTTTGTTATGTTACAAATATCAATTTTCCACATCTAAAACGATGAAGAGTATTGGTTCTTGGATGTTATGCATACATACATAACATCACGCCTTCATTCCCAGAGCGGGGTAGGCAGAGCTACAGAAATACCAAAAACTCAAAAGAGATCCGTTGGCAATTCTGCAACCACATTTTGCACTAACAAAACAAGTATATATTTCTCTATATAAGTAAGTTTGTAGTTGTTTGTTTCCCATAGTACCTAAAAGCATAGAGCTTAGTTTGGGACTGGGACAATTTGTGTGACCTTGTCATGTGATGTTTATTATTCTTGTCGTGTTTTTGACTTATTTGGTAATATGATGTTTACAAGTACATTAAACCTATTTTACTAAAAGTTGACAATAAATTGTATACAATTAGCTATTAAGGTGGTCAACACACAAACAGGTTTAAAATACCTATTCTCATTTAATTTAACAGCGACTATTCTAATCTTAAAGTGCGATTATTTTGTCCTAAATTTAACGACATGGTTAGATTTATAAAATAAAAGTTGGTTTTAGACATAATTTCAGAGTTCTCCTTAATGACTTATTTCGACCACTCCGTAACATCTGGCTTTTATCTGGCCTTAAGCGATACCGAAAAGGGCCCTGGGGGCCTGCAGATACATATTCTTCCAACGTCGACCCGACCCTTGATGTAAAACACTTTTATCGCTAAGTACATAACTTTTAATGGCCTTTTAAAAGAAAACTTGTTACAAATCTCTAAGCAAACAAATATAAACTCATAGAGATATTCTGCCGGATTATTAAAGAATAAAGACATAACCGAAATCCCTGTTCATAGCGTGATAATTTTACGATCAAATAAAACGGTTCAAAGAGACGATCGGGGTTGCTGCTGAGTACCCAATTAAGTATAGAAGCCGTTTCAAACACACCCTGTTTATCAAAAAATAAACAAATGGCTTAATCAGTTTCGATTTGCGCTTGCAGGTGTATGTAAACATGTAAGAAAAGATGAAAAACGTTGTATTTTGAATTGTTATGTTGTTACTATTTACACCCAAAAACAAGTCATTTTAATGTTACCTGTTTTTAATAGGCACAGCTTGACCATTAAATGTTTCCATGTTTATCTATTTATTTTCGGTGCATGCTGTAAATGTTTTTTTTTTACATTCGTACAATATTGCACCGCCCACAATAATTTTACAATTTGCCCAAAGGTCTTTTATAATCTGTATTTTTGCGATAATTTTTGCTTTTAATGCGATATTTGGAGGGAATAACATTGATTTCATAACCCGAACGTAATAAAGAAGCACGAGCTTTTTTCCGTCGGATTATATCTTAAATCTTTACAATTGAAGTCGCGTGACGAAGACAATAATGATCATGGAGACTAATCTAAAAACCACGCAACGTAAAAATAAAAGTTTCAAAGGGTGATCATACTAAGAACACCAATTTAGATTAAACGCATATCATTAGACTGTCTCCTTTCAATATTCATTACCGTTTGGGTAACGAACACCATGTATAAGAAAGCTTTAGGTACAGCATTATGTATGTACGTAAACACTAAAAAAGAAAAAGCAAAACAATAAAAATAATATAAGAAAGATGTACAAAGGTGAACATTACATTCGTTATTTGTATTTACTTTGTCTGTCATGTAAAGAAGTTTAATTACTTCGTAGTTATTGCTTTAAAATGGAGTTATCTTGCTGTTGACCATGTTTCTGGCAATATAAATAAATAAATAAATATCACGGGACAAACTAAGCTCTAGGCTTGTAATATGGGTACTAGACAACGATAAACATACTTAAATAGAGAAATACATACTTAAATATATATAGAAAACATCCCAGACTCAGGAAAAAATATTCGCGCTCATCACACGAATATCTGCCCTTACCGAGGACTGCTGGCTTCGGAGGTATAGTCACTCCCAACTAGGCCAACGTGTCGTCATATTACTTGGATATTTTCAATTCAAGATGAAAGGTATAGTCCATTCGCTTAGATAGTGTCGCTACTCTGGCACGTACTTGTGGTTATTGTAATAAAATACGAATATAATTTGATGTAAACTGCCAAATTCACGTGCAGCGTAACACCCGCAAGTGAATTTGGCGTTTTCGTGTTTTGTTTCAATAGCCACAAGTACGTGCGAGTGTTGCGACGCTATCTAAGCGAATGGAGTATATAGTTAAGGCACGAGAAATAGTAAATTGTCTCCAACCTCATCGTTACTAATCTAACCGTGATATATCTCACGTTGTGCTGTGTTGTTAAGCGCTTATATATCGATGATAAAATAATAACATCCAACTCCATTGACATATTTAACTCTTAGACAGGAGCGAGAAGCATTGTAATTTAAATATATATATCTCACATTTCTGTTTTTTTTTAATAACAGGAACTACATACTTAGTTTAAATTTCACTCGCAGGATGTGAACTAAGCATTCTGTCAACCAAATAACAAAAACTTGTTTCTATACATTTATTTAATTACAGGATGTTTTAAATCTAATATTAACATTGTAGGCGTTTTGCAACGCTTAAATAATTACTGTCATATCCAATAGAGAATATGCATGAGCCCTTCACGCGGCTCCATAAAATAAAAAACTCTTTTATGGGTAATTGTATTAGGTTCTATAATAAGCTCCCAAGTAATGTTACTGAACTATCAGTAAATAAATTTAAGAGTTACGTTAAGCGTAAACTAATTTCTAAAGCATATAGTATTAAAGACTATATTAATGATAACAATACTTAGGACTGAATTGCTTGTAATAAAATGTTTAGTCCTTACGACAAAAGGTTGCAAACGTCGAAAAAAAAAGACATCCGACAGGGTTTCTTACAGGTTCTTCTCTGATCGGTCGCGATTTGAACCTGCAGTCAATTCAGGCTAAGTCGCTACTATGACGTTTCAAAAGAGTTTATTATTTGTAAACCTACTTGAATAAAGATTATTCTGATTCTGATTCATGAAAATCAGAACTGAGTTTCATTGACATGATTTAGGAGTAAATGTAAAAAAATACATATTATTTAACGCAATACACTAAGTTAATATGACCACTTTATTCAAATTTTGTATAGAATCAAAACTTGTTAAAATTTTAAAACTTCCTTTTATTTTTAGTTTTTTTAGGCATTCTTATTTACGTACTATTTAAATTCAACGATATTGGCTTAAACATAGTAATTTACGACATAAATGCAAATTTCTTTATAAGGTCCTTATATTTTAAACATGGAACAACAGCTGTGACGTCATTTCTGTCGTCGATTTTGTATAGAGTGTTTTGCAGGGGGTCTGAACTATGACTTATTAAAGATTCATATCTTATGAAAAAAATACAGGACAATTATTTCGCACTTTCCAGGGGGCGTAAGAAAAAATAAATGCATGTTCCTCAGTGTAACAAAATTTAAAATTATACAGTTTTTGATGCATATTTATGTCACATCACGAAGGCAACGATCCCGGGTTCTATTCCCGGTAAGGGCAGATATTTGTATGATGAGTGCGAGTATTTGTTCCTTTGTGTTTTAGGTTTTCTTTTTTTCCTTAATGTAAGTAGTCTAGTACCCATAGTACAAGCCTAAAGCTTAGTTTGGGACTAGACCAATTAGTGTGACAATGTCTCCTGGTAGTTACTTATGCCACGTAAACCTGTGTCAAACTAAATGTAACTGATATATTCCGCGACCTACTTCAACTCGATCGGAACTTGCAGAATCGATCGCGACTATAAATAGCGGCAACCCTACGTGTTAATATTTGATCCGCAGGGCTGGCACCGCGGGAAAAACAGTCGCATTAAAAATTAATCCGGTCGGCTGAACGCGGCAGATTTTTGCTCGTTTTGTTAACACAAACGTTTTTTTTAAAGTGGTCTGCGGTTTTTGATATTGGATAAAATGTTTTTAGCGTAATTGTTTTTACCAAGTGATGTATCGTTCAGATTTTCTTCTAAATAATTGTTCATGCCAGTTTTTTTTTATGTTAAGTACTCAGGCCACCTGATGGTAAGCGGAATCTGAGACCCATAGACATTTGAATTCTCAAGACTATAACCCTAAGACCTCAAATGCGTTGCCAACCCTGAGGACTACAATGGAATGCCTCTATGCTTGTAATTCTACCGGCTGTCTTATCCCCACACCGGAACACAACAATGCGAATACTGTTGCTTTGCGGGTGGTTAATGGATAAGATGGTGGTAGCGAAGTTTCATAAACACAAGTGCATATACATAGATAACATCACGCCTTCATTCCGAAAGTGGGGTGACAGAGCTACAGAAATACCAACAACTCTAAAAAGAGTTTCTGTTAATTATGTGACCACATTTTGCGCCATCAGGGTAAAATAATTACTAGTGTATTAGTGACAGGTTGCAAGCCCATCGCCTAACAGTATAACAAGCCCTTATTCCCTTAGTCGCCTCTGACGACATCCACGGGAAGACATGGAGTGGCACTATTCTAACCCGACAACCACACGGATACTGCATAATAGAATGTGTTTTCTACGTTAAGTATATAAATATCTAAAATGTTAGCTGCATGGGAATCCAGAAGTTTACCATACTTACGCAAAGAGTTAATTTACAATTAGTATAGTTTTAATTATACTATTAATGTGAAACTTAAATACGTCTCTTTTTACTAGCGCAATTAATAAGTATTTGTAATGTAATGTCTGAGTGGTAATGCACTCTGCCAAAGTTTAAATCCCTTCAGAGCTGAACTTTGTGTAATGAGTAGAACGAACGTAGGCATCCAGGTCATGGAAGTTTATTGTACTGTATATGCAGTTATGTACCTTTTCCATTTTTAGCGCTATGAGATGTAAAAATTTGCTGTATCCTATGGGATTTTATTTTAGGTCAGTTTTCTCTCACCTAAAAAAAAACATCTAAATCGGACAAGGTAGTCAAAATTTTCCACGCATTTAAAATCGCTTAATATTTGCCAATGACAAATTGGTAAATTAATATTTAAATGGTTTCAATTTAATTTAAGACACACAAGTAGTCATTAATTTCATTAAAAACTAAACATAAGCTAACGATCCACGTTTTCTTCTGTGTACGGCAGCACATTACAAATTATTTTTGATAGTTTTAAGCTACTTTTAACATTCGCGTTTAATTTCAAAGCGCTTTTAATTAATATCGAGTAATTACGAGTTCGTCCGTGAATCACCAATGAATTACGGTAATGAATTAGTGGCCGCCGTCAGCATTAGCCGTGTTATGCTAATCTATCTGAACCAGCATTGGTCGGATTAAAACTAAAACGGAACATCTTTTGGATATATAAAACCAATTAATCTAGTTGTTTGCTAAAAAAAGCGGTGGTTAATTCATAAGCGTAGAATTGTTAATCTCCCGCTGCTCATCTGTTTCTTTCTGTTACATGTTGAATCTTAAAGATATCGTTCTTAGTGCACCTTTTCATTACTAAAGGAGTACTAATTCCAAATTTCAGGTCTCTATGTCCAGTGATGACTGTTAATACTATTGTAGTAGTCTAAATAGCATTATAGTTTCACTTCTATCATCTCTAAGCTGTAAGAATCTTTAATCAATCATAATTAAATAAAACCTATTTTCGCACAAGTAGCTATTGTGCCCTATAAAACAGAAATTACAATTTCTCGATCTGGTTCGAAAGTTACAATCACAATTATACTGAGGTAGGTAGTAGTCAGTTAAAATAAATTGTACCGAACTGGTAATGAGTCGCGAACCGCCGCCGGATTCCGGTAATAAATTACAGACCGCCGTCAGCATTAGGCTGGTTAGCTAACCGGCCTGGAACGATTGGCCGAATTGAAACCGAAATCGTTGATAGAGTTTCTCTCTCTTTCTCTTTTTATTAGGGACGCCAAACAGTAACACAGTAGCTTAAAGTTAAAATGTGAAACGGTAAATGTGCAACCAATGAATATATCCACAAGTTTAAAAACAACAGTTCCAAATAGTTAGCATTAAAAGTTGAATGTGCCCTTGTGTGGGGTTTGTTCGAACTATAAAGGTGCCTAATTGAGAAGGCACGCGCTTAAATGTGTTTTGTACGCGTCTACTTAAACTCGCAGGATAATACAAACTGCGTCGAGTTAAAAAGTGATACGCTTAGAATCACATGGCTGGTTAAACAATGGTCGGGTTTTTTTGGGTTCCGTAGTCAAACTAGGATCCCTTATATTTTCGCCATGTCCGTCCGTCCGCAGCCTAGCGCAGAGACTCTTAGTACTAGAATGCTGCAATTTGGCATCCAGCCGCACCCCCCGCACAGGTGCGCCCGCCATGACCATTTATAGGGTTCCGTAGTCAAACTAGGAACGCTTACAGTTTCGCCATGTCCGTCCGCAGCCTAGCGCAGAGACTCTTAGTACTAGAATGCTGCAATTTGGCATCCAGCCGCACCCCCCGCACAGGTGCGCCCGCCATGACCATTTATAGGGTTCCGTAGTCAAACTAGGAACGCTTACAGTTTCGCCATGTCCGTCCGCAGCCTAGCGCAGAGACTCTTAGTACTAGAATGCTGCAATTTGGCATCCAGCCGCACCCCCCGCACAGGTGCGCCCGCCATGACCATTTATAGGGTTCCGTAGTCAAACTAGGAACGCTTACAGTTTCGCCATGTCCGTCCGCAGCCTAGCGCAGAGACTCTTAGTACTAGAATGCTGCAATTTGGCATCCAGCCGCACCCCCCGCACAGGTGCGCCCGCCATGACCATTTATAGGGTTCCGTAGTCAAACTAGGAACGCTTACAGTTTCGCCATGTCCGTCCGCAGCCTAGCGCAGAGACTCTTAGTACTAGAATGCTGCAATTTGGCATCCAGCCGCACCCCCCGCACAGGTGCGCCCGCCATGACCATTTATAGGGTTCCGTAGTCAAACTAGGAACGCTTACAGTTTCGCCATGTCCGTCCGCAGCCTAGCGCAGAGACTCTTAGTACTAGAATGCTGCAATTTGGCATCCAGCCGCACCCCCCGCACAGGTGCGCCCGCCATGACCATTTATAGGGTTCCGTAGTCAAACTAGGAACGCTTACAGTTTCGCCATGTCCGTCCGCAGCCTAGCGCAGAGACTCTTAGTACTAGAATGCTGCAATTTGGCATCCAGCCGCACCCCCCGCACAGGTGCGCCCGCCATGACCATTTATAGGGTTCCGTAGTCAAACTAGGAACGCTTACAGTTTCGCCATGTCCGTCCGCAGCCTAGCGCAGAGACTCTTAGTACTAGAATGCTGCAATTTGGCATCCAGCCGCACCCCCCGCACAGGTGCGCCCGCCATGACCATTTATAGGGTTCCGTAGTCAAACTAGGAACGCTTACAGTTTCGCCATGTCCGTCCGCAGCCTAGCGCAGAGACTCTTAGTACTAGAAAGCTGCAATTTGGCATGAGTACAACGTTTCTCGGCATTACTTTAGATGACAAGTTCTCTTGGATAGGTCATATTGACTTGATGTGCAAAAAAAATAATTCCTTTGCTTATGTTCTATGGCGCCTCACGAAAATTAGCACAAAGCAAATTGCTATCCAGGCCTACCACGGGTATGTATGCTCGCTACTGAGATACGGGATTCTACTGTGGGGAAACTCGTCGCAGGCTCATAAAGCTTTACTCGCACAAAAACAATGCATTCGGTCAATTTGTACTGTAGACGTCTTTACATCATGTCGACCACTATTTAGGGAATTGAAGCTACTGACGGTCCCCTGTATGTATATTTATGAAATATGTTTACTCGTAAGATCCCATCCTAATTTATTTAAAACTTATAAAGACCATTGTAATTTTAATACCAGGTACCTAACCTGATAGATTGGTTAAACCACATTCAAAAACAACATTATTTAGTAAAAATGCTAACTGTATGGCAGTGAGTATTTACAATAGATTGCACAGCGAAATAAAACACCTACCACTGACCAAATTTAAAAATGTACTAAAGAAATGGCTTACCCAAGACTGTTTTTACTCTGAAAGCGAATATTTCGACTACTATGTTTATAAATCGTAATGTGACATGGATTAACTTATTTTAGTAGGTAGTATTAATTTTGACTTAAGATAATTTGTAATTAAGGTATGGACATCCTGTAAATAATTCATGAATTTATTAATTTAATGTATAGACTAAATTTATAATTGTACTGCCTTTAATTTTTTGCATGCCGTCTACTGGCGAAATGTGTAGAACTCTGCAACTACTTACCAACTGATGTACCACATTTTTTGCATAAATAAATCTTTTACTTTACTTTAATTTAATTCACGCTAACAAAGTGATACAATAAAATGTAAAAATATTTTTTTTAAGGTATATCCCCTACACGTAACGTAGATAATGTATTATGTTTTTCTCGTCTACCCCATAGTGCGGTGTCGTTGGATAGGTCTCTCAAAAATATTGTGGGTTTATGCAATCAATTTTTCGATTAAGTAATCCGTTTATGAAATATTAAGCTTGAAAGCGCTAATTTTTGCTAGACTCAAGTGTCGCCGCCGACAGATACAGGTCATTAAAGTGTTTATACCTACTATAATCATCTAAGGCTAGAACATTAGTTATAACTTGTTCTTGCCCTCGCTTATATTTTATTGCCGATTGCTAATTTCTTGACGACATGATAGCTTAATTGGTGACGTCGAAGCTATAGTGGTCCTGGACTCAAACCCCGGTAAGGGCAGATATTTGTGTGAGGAGCATGAGTATTTGTTCCTGAGTCTTGGATGTTTTCTATCTATTTAAGTATATATTTATTTATTTATATAAGTAGCCGTAGCGCTGGATGGACGACATTCGACGGCACGGAGGCCCGGAGGTCGACACTGGGTGACGCCACAGGATCGCCAAGAGTGGAAGAAGAGGGAAGAGAGCTACATCCAAGACTGGATCACCAGAAGGCTAGCACGATGATGATGATAAATAAGGTTATCGTTGTCTAGTACCCATACTACAAGCCTAAGGCTTAGTTTGGAATTAGATCAATTTGTGTGACACTGTCCCGTGTTTATTTTAATTATAAATTTTGTCATTTTATGAGTAAGGTCCAAAAAGTTAGCCACGCTAACTCAAGCAATTCATTTTTTTATGAAACATTTCCGCTGTGCGATGCAAATTAGCCATGCAATTGTAAGGATTATTTTCGTTGCAGAACGGAACTTTTTTCGCCTTCGTTGTTTGTGTGGTTTGTATGGCGTGGTTTGCACGTTTAACTATGGTCCAACTTTTTAGTCCTCACCCTTATTAATAACAAATGACGTAAAAATGTTAGTATTGGATTTATATTTAAATCCACTGATGTGATAGTATTTATTGTTCTTACTTACATACATACATAACATCACGCCTTCATTCCCAGAGTGGGGCGGGCAGAGCTACAGAAATACCAACAACTCTAAAAAGACTTGTTGATAATTCTGTAACCACATTTTGCACAAGTAGGCTAAGTTGTTTACCGGTGTATTAGTGACAGGTTGCAAACCCATCGCCTAACAGTACTACAAGCCCTTATTCCCTTAGTCGCCTCTTACGACATCCACGGGAAGACATGGCGTGGCACTATTCTAACCCGGCAATCACACGGGGTTGTTCTTACTTAAGGCAACTGTATTTTTAATTGTAATTTGACATTAGCAATGATAAAGTATCTAAGTTTTTAAAGACAAAAATAATAATAATATTTTTACTAGGGTTCGGTACCCAAAGGGTAAGAACGGGACCCTATTACTAAGACTCCGCTGTCTGTTTGTCTGTCACAAGACTGTATCTCATGAATCGTGATAGTTGGACAGTTGAAATTTTCACAGATAATGTATTTCTGTTGGCGCTATAACAACAAACACAAAAACAGAATAAAATCAATATGCAAACGTGTTGTTTTGTCGTTGTTTGCTTGATCTTACTACAGACTCCGTGGTTGTATTAGATAATGGTAAGAAACCCTTTGTGCGGGAGTCCGACTCGCACTTGGCTGGTTTTATTATTATTTTGAGGTAATTCAAAGCCACAGAATTTATTTACCGTTAACGTGGAAACAGCCACCTCAGCGCAGATACATCACCTGTGATATACGGCCCATTACCGCCGCCTCGCTTGCCAGGGAATCGCCAATGGCCGCCTAAGATACGGTAATTACCGGCTCCCAATGTCTTCGGAGATTACCTTTTAATAGATGCTGATAAGAATTTTGGAGATAGAGTAAGTTTATGTTTAGTAGAATCCATGGAGATGTTAAGAGTTTAGTGGTCGTGATTGCTGCATTAACAAATTAGTATCAGGAAACAATCAATTTTACTAAACATACATACATAACGTCACGCCTTCATTCAAAGAGTGGGGGACGCAGAGCTACAGAAATACCTACAACTTTATAAAGAGTAGTTTATAATCAGGCCAAGATGTTTACTACTATATTAGTGACAGGTTGCAAGCCCATCGCCTAACAGTACTACAAGCCTTTATTCCCTTAGTCGCCTCTTGCGACATCCACGGGAAGACATGGAGCACTTTTTTAATCCGGCAACCACACAGGTGAAATATTTTTTTTTAATAGAAAACAGACAAAATTTGAACAAAAACTATCATATTATTATAAATAACTATTAAGTCCTTCCGAGAATCGAAACCAGTGAACACAAAAAGTGAGTTTTGTGGGAGGAAGCACTACTAATATGAAAGAAAAACAATGCTTTGGGTCTAGTTTACATATTTTTAAAATAACATTTTAAACGACACGTTGGCCTAGTTGGGAGTGACCCCGCCTCCGAAGCCAGCGGCCTCGGGTTCAAATCCCGGTAAGGGCAGATATTTGTGTGATCAGCACGAGTATTTGTTCCTGAGTCTTGGATGTTTTCTATGTATTTAAGTATTTATTTCTCTATCTAAGTATGTTTACTGTTGTCTAGTACCCATGGTACAAGCCTAGAGCTTAGTTTGGAACTAGGTGAATTTGTGTGAGATTATCCCGTGATATTTATTTATTGAAACAAAACAAATCCTAAACAATTAATAAGCTTCTAAACGTAGAGCGTTTTCCAAAAAAAGTATAAATCATTAAGTACAAAAGTTAAGAAAATTTAACTTTTTCTATTTCGTCACGAAAATTAGCCATACATTTACATACGTTAATTTTTGTGACGAAATGGATAAGTAAATTTTTCTTAACTTTTTGTCTTTAACGATGTACACTTTTTTTGGAAAACGCCCATCTATAGATATTGACAGTAATGGTCTCTAAACAGGATGCCTCTAATGTTTTCTTGTTGGAAGGCTATTCCGAGGAATAAGGGAGCCGTTTAATTCCAGAGAGTCAATCCAACTGAAAACCTATTTGGGACAAATAATAATTGTGAACGATATTATAATAAAAAAGGAGGCGATGTTTCAAGATTAAACATTTAATTTTTGAGAAGACTTTAGAATACACTGTTACAAGCGCGTTGGTTGATATTAGAGAGGGGTTGATCGTGACAGTTGACAGATATCATAAAAACCTGCGTTTCTTTTCCCAAAGTTCCTGTCTAAACAGTTTGATACGCTTTCACTGATAAACCGCTAAACCGATTAAGATGAAATTGGTTTTGGAGATAGTTTGAGTCCCGGGGAAGGACATGGTATTTTATATTCCGAAAAATTGGACGGTTCCCGAGAGAATAGTGATAAACGACTTCTACGCCGACGAACAAATACTTCTTCTTCTTTAAATAATGGCGGTCCACCGCGATATTCCGCAGAGATTCCGCCAATGTCCAGTGAGTAGAGTAAAACAGTAAACAGAATAAATAAAAAGCAGAACCCGGTTATTTTTCTATCCATCTTCCCTCCCCGAAGGTTAGCGGAAGACCTGCCTCACTAGCTTGTCCCAAACAAAGCTCTAGGCTTGTACTATGAGCACTAGACAACGATAGGTAGGTTACCGACTTTCCTGTGGACACACCAAAAGTTAACGTTTTTAAGGCCTAATTTTCTGGCTAAGCCCATTCCCGCAGAAACACCGTCATGACTGATTTAGACCTATCATATAAAAACATAACTTATATGCACACAAGCTTTTTAACTATTGACCACAGGAGCGACAACTTTTGTTTTAAAGACTGGTTCTCTGCCTTTTCACCTACAAGTCTTTGACAAATGCATCGTTTCGCAACTTATTCATTTGCCACTTTTTTTTCTGTAACAACCAATATTGCAGATTTTTTATAAAACTAACCTAACTTAACCTATAGGGTTCTACAGGATGGTCCTGAACTAAGTCCAGAATAATTCGCAGTTTCGGAAAAAAACGCGGGTTGTCAAATTATGTTTGTGAAATGAATCATTTGTGATATGTTGGTTATGAAATGACAGGATCCCGTATGATCCATATAGAGATGTATACTCAAATACATAAAAATCGTTCCAAGACTCAGGATCAAATACTCGCGCACATGACACCCTTACCGGGATTTGGACCCGTGGTTAACGTGTGGTGAAACAATTGATAATACGACAACCCTTATTTGGTCAAAGAACGAGTCGGTAAAGACCCGCGCAGCAATAAAACGACGAAAGAAGTCTTTCTATGTTACACGCGATTAATATAAATTAACGGTAACTGATTGAGAAAAAAAGGCATCCGTTAAACTAACTTCATTCCTCGCTTCAGCGCCCGCAGCCGATCCGGATCGGCGATATTGATAAATCATCTCGTCAGAACTTGCCTCGCACGCGCCGGGGCGCGAGCCGTAAAAAATGGGACACGCTGTGTAAATAACAGATCGGACGCCGATAGTAAGGGCGCTGGCATAACAGCTGGCTCTTTAGTGGAATAAAGAAAGCCTAACACCACACAGGCTGATGTTAAGTGAGCTGATCTGAGACTTTATTTTGCAATCTTCAGACGCAATGCAATTTTTTTTATGTCATGGAAGTGAAATAAACATACGCACAGGCCACTTGATGGTAAGTGGGATCTGACCCATGGACATTTCGTTGCTTTAATACAAAAGTGCCACAAATCAAAATGAATCTTTGTTGCATTTAAATTCTGAACGCTATTTACTTAAAGTTCTATCTAATCTACTTGTATTTGTTTTTGATTTGTGGCGCTTTTGTATTAAAGCAGCGATTTGCATTCTCGAGACTACAATCTTAAGACTGCAATCCTGATACTGCAAATGCGTTGCAAACTCTGAGGACTAAGATGAAATGTCTCAGTGCTAGTTATTTCACCGGTTGTCTTACCGGAACACAAGAATGCGAACATTAGTGCTTGGTGGTAGGTTAAAAGATAAGATGGTGGTAGCGACCCGGACGGCCGCTCACAAGGTCTTACCACCACTGAAAACGCTAATGCGTTACCTAACTTGAGGATTAAGTCAGAACGGCACTGGGCAGTAGGTTAAAGGACCTACCACCACTAAAAATGTACTTCAAGTCGAATTTTGTCAGTAAAATATTTTGAATTATCCTTTTCTAACGAGCGCGTTGTCATAGTCCTGCTTTAATAAAATATAATACAGAACTCATTTCGAACAAGTACAAAAAAATAAAATAACCTGAGGAACACACTTTTAAAATCCCGTAGCCTACAGTGCCAGTCAGTTATAAGCAAAGAAGGTTAAACAGATTTCTTACATCAATACAATTAACAGGTAACTGTTTTGGTATCATCTACATTAAGTGTATTTCCCGATCCATCACTCTTAAAGCAAAGGACCAAAGTAAGATTTCTCTGTGGCAAAATAATGTTAAAACATTCCAGCCTGGTAAGGCCTTAACAGGACTTCCGGTGGCCATAAATTCCACCTCAAAAGCCTCCCCGCGGCGCGCTCGGCACGCGCTGTAGCTATACAGCCTGAGTATTTATACGTCCTGTATATTTGGGCTTGTATATCACACCCTGTAGCTGTGTTTGGTTATAAATATAATATCACAAAGGCCACTATAGCAATTTTATTAAACTGGGCCCATATTCGACATATTCGTTATTGTTTATGCTGGGTTAACCCTCTGCAACTGTGGTGACTTTTTTAGAAACATTTTTCTGAGGTGGAGTCTGTCAGACGTCATTTTTGATAAAACAGAAAAAAATACCAATGGGTCAATGATAAGTATTGTTTATTAAGTGTATATCATGATTACTTAATTTTAATGTAGAATTTATAATAAGCATGTATATGGGCTTCTAAATAAAAAAAATATATTAACTTGAACAAAGTAAAAAAAAACTGGAGTTTTTAACAAAGGTTAGTTTATAATGCCCCGAGTCATTAGGAGAGGCTGATCGGTAGAGACCTATTTCACGCTATAAAGCGATTTTTTTTTGGTGCTGTCTGACAGACGTCACTTCAGTCGCAGAGGGTTAAAACGATGACGTGTTTTAGTATCGTTCTTAACTCGGGCGCCATTACTGTCAAGTAAATAAGGGCTATCAAAACGTTGACAATACGGAAATATGCCGAGGGCAATATCGCTCTTACTGTGTAGAGCCTCAGCTCTGGATCATGTTGAAAGCGAAGCAAATATTTAGCGTCTTGTAATCACTCGAAAGAAAAACACCTAATGTCTACGAGTTCAATGACGTGAAAACATTATTTGAATCATAAAACATTATAATTATCACTTTAAATTATAAGTTAAAGTTTATTCAGGTTTATTACTCAAAATGTTTGATGATATTTGGAACACGCAGGAATTCCCAAGACGCAGCGAAACATCAATTCAATGCGACGAAAACGCAGACACGGACGAGTTACGCAATAATATCTTTTTCACGAGTCCCTCGATAAAATTAATTTAAACTAAAACATGATACCAACCAAGGTGAATTTCAATTAAAGAAAATACAATATTATTGAAGAAGCGAAACAAAATATGCGCCATATTGGAATAATTCCGAAGTTGTATTAAATTATTGAGATAATTATCTGCTTCGTAATGGAAACAGAACACCGAGGAGTGAGTTGGGGAGACAACCCGAATATAATAAAGGGGCGGTTGGCACAGATGATACACCGATAATGATCGAAATACAATCAAATGATATCTTGGACCGTTTGATCGAGTCTTAGAATAGGACACCCTGTATTTATTTATGTATTTAATATTTGTTGCACCAAAATACAAATTTGAGTACAAGAGTTAAGTAAAGATGAACTTACTGCCTAATGACATTCTCTACCAGTTTACCTTTGGGAAAATTAGAAAACTGTTGTCTTTGGTGCAATATTGTACGAACGATAGTATTCAGGGAAATTAATAAAAATATAAAGAGAATATTATGCATCGCAAATATTTACATAAACATACATACGGATATATGTATTATGCCCGCTAGAGAAATAAAGAATAAGCTGAACAAACCTAAAACATGTAGAACGTTTTCATTAATTCAGTTGTTAAGGAATTATCAGGTAGTGAAAACAAATTTGTACTCACACAGAGAATGGATTTAATTTAATGCCTAATCTGGCAGTGTTTGCAAGAATAATAAAACATTGAATGCGGAAATATTAACAGTGAAGAGAGTTAGGCGTTTCAACCAAAGCCGGCTTAAAGTGCATTAAAGTCTCTTCGCATTCGAAATTTTACGACTTTTAAGTTAAAGTGGAATAAGATTTGTACGTGTTTAAGTCAATTTCATTTATTTTATTGTACATTAGGTATAAATAAGATCTTGAGTACTTGTAGAGTCCTTCCAGATTGGTAAGAATATGTTGCTTCCGTGTGGTTGCCGGGTTAGAATAGTGCCACTTCCTGTCTTCCCGTGGATGCCGTAAGAGACGACTAAGGGAATAAGAGCTTGTAGTACTGTTAGGCGATGGGCTTGTAACCTGTCACTAATACACTGGTAAACTTCTTGGCTTGATTGTGCAAAATGTGGTTACAGAATTACCAATAAGTCTTTTTAGACTTGTTGGTATTTCTGTAGCTCTGCCTACCCCACTCTGGGAATGAAGGCGTGGTGTTATGTATGTATGTATGCGTATAACTATCACTAGGAATTACATTTTGTTTTTGAGTTACGGGCGGCTAAAACGATCAAACTTACAGCAACTTTAAAGGACTAACTTACTCACAAGTCATAATGTAAACAAATCTAGGAAGACGAATTTAACCTACTGAATAGTCCTCGAATTGACTTGTTTACAATGCAATGATATGTTGATGGAGACAGAAGGTGGTCTGAAGAATTTCTCAATAGCTTACTCGTAAAGTTTGGATTTACTTGCTTATCTCGTCTTCTAATAACAATAGTTAGTTAAGTACAGGGGGGTTATCATGACATAACAATGCAGTGGTGCTAGACAAGTTGTATTCGACAATCGTTAGCGATTATGTTTCGATTGATAAATGTATAGAATTGACGTAAGCCACCGAGATAGTAACGTGACACTTACGTCAATTCCATATATTTTTCAATCGAAACATAATCGCTAACGATTGTCGAATGCAACTTGTCTAGCACCACAGTCCTGTTTACGCTCAGAGAAAAGGACAGGGCTATATAACTGTCAGAGCTAAGTCTTTTTAAACAGAACTGTATTGTTACATCATGATAACCCCCCTGGTGGCACAAAAAGTGTGATAGGTATCAAATTTGAATAATCGAAAAGCAAAAGTTATTTTTTATTTTTCCTTATTATAGAGGCATCTCACCCGCCCCGGTCTTAGGCCGGCTGAAAATCATGGAGTCTGTTAATTATGCCGTGTCATCCTGACACAATTCATATTTCACTACAAATTCATTATTTCTCTGGGTTTAGCCCTCGTACAACTTTTAACCATGCAATTAAAATTGAGTCGCGTCGGATATCGCATTAAAAATGGTCCGAAGACTCGACAGATTTAGCGAAAGAACACAGCGGTGCTAATTCAGATTATGTTTTCTAAATTTAAATACACACTTTGAGTTGGACCCACTTTTGCCCGTAAAACGTTTCTTTCTATGTAATTATGCGTAAACTCGTCAATGTAATGTCCTTACACGATGATAATTTAGCAAATATGGAGGTTTACGTGAAAACCCTCGTGCTAAACATCTTATTTATACTTTTTGGTCACCTGAAAGTGGTGCAGGGGCACAGTGTTCATATCCGAAACTTCTCAGAGTCGGGTGATCCTCTATTAACCCCCTTCTGCATACTTATCGCATATTGTGCTGAGGAATACCATTTCACCGTGATTTGAGTGGTGGTAGGACCCTGTGCAGGGTCCGTCCGGATCGCTACCACCATCTTATCCATTAACCACCCGCCAAGCAACAGTGTTCGCATTATTGTGTTCCGGCGTGGGGATAAGACAACCGGTGAAATTACTAGCATAGAGGCATTCCATCTTAGTCCTCAGGGTTGGCAACGCATTTGAGGTCTTAGGATTATAGTCTTGAGAATTTAAATGTGTATGGGTCTCAGATTCCACTTACCATCAGGTGGCCTGAGTGCTCGTGTGCCTTCTCCTTAACATAAAAAAAAAAAAAAAAAAAAAAATGATTTTATTTTAAGCCCTGATTTGAAATGGCAGAAGTCATCTCACTACAATCATATTATTATGAAGCGTCACCAATCAAGCCGCTGTGAGAAATACGCTCTTAATTTAAAATCAATGATTAGCAAGGAGTCCCAAGCCAGGGCTGAACCCGAGGCGTGTAATAAGTTCTCACGAACCGAACACGACCCGCCGGAAAACAAGAATACATCCCTCACAGTCGACTTTCCGAGGTCGCAAATAGTTCTGATATTTTTGAAGTTTACTTCGAAACAATAATATTGACGGATGGAAGTTTTATTTGATTCGGAACTAGAAAAGTTTGTTGTTCTTAGTTTTGTTGACATTGATCTATTTTATTGGAGAATAGATTGTGATAAAATGTTGGCAGCGTATTGTTTAGCTTTAGCTAAATCATTTAGCAGTGTCCGCATTATTGTGTTCCGGAGTGGAGAGGCATATCAACAGTCCAGTGGTGCTAGACAAGTTGCATTCGACAATCGTTAGCGATTATGTTTCAATTGATAAATGTATGTAATTGACGTAAGCCACCGAGATAGTAACGTGACACTTACGTCAATTCCATATATTTTTCAATCGAAACATAATCGCTAACGATTGTTGAATGCAACTTGTCTAGCACCACTGTCCTGAGGATTGGGAACGCATTTGTAGTGCTAGGAATGCAACCTTGAGAACGCAATTTTATGTAACCATCAGATGGCCTGTAGTGTTTGTTTGACTTCTCGTTACCATAAAAAAAATACATGGTAATTATTTCAATAATCCATGTGAAACTTGTATATTCCTTTTCTATAAAGGCCTGGCCACACTGTGCGACGGCGATTTGTATGTTTCGAGCGTCACGAGCGGCAACAAACAAATGCATGGGGATGTATGAATGATGCATCCGCCATGCGTGGCCGCGGCGGCGATGAGGCGATTTCTATGCATTTGTTTTCGCCGCTCGCCGCCGATGAGCTAGTATATCGCTCAAATAGAACACCTGCTATTTTGTATTCATAAAGTGTTCACTCCTTCTACTACACCTTCACACACTATAACATGTTTGCTTCTCACAGATTAAATTTGTATTACAATCTTTTTTGAAATTCAATCACCTGAAACCGCCCGTTTTACCAGCACAGTGGTTCAATAAAGTCAAAAAAGCTGACAAAATTGTTGCAAAAATTAAAACACGAACAATATTTTATGCTAAAATCATCCATCATTCTGTAACCAAAAACAAATTGTCAATTAATCATTTTCTGTACACATTTGTTATTAATTAGTAGCCATTAAAATGATGGCGCGGGTCGGTGAATTTTAATTGAACCTTATTTTGTACAGATAGAGTGTAAAATGGGTTGGGTATTTATGTTCCTTTAGAGAGGTTCTTGGCTGAGGAACAAAACACATTGTTTTAGCGCATACTGTTTCCGGGATATGGACTCTTGTTTCTTTGAGCCGCGCCTCAGCGAGCTGTACTTTTGTTTTCAGCTAATATTTGCTGAAAGAGCAGTTTGAATGGGCCTGTATGTGTGCTGCTTGTATTTTCGGGGATTGTGTAAATGTCAAGTGTAGGCTTTGTGTAAAAAGACAGGTGAGTAAGGTGTTAATTATTTACAGTACCTATGTAATTGAATTAAAAACATGCACTTTATATAAGTTTAACTTATTTTCTCAACTAAATGATTATATGTTTATTTATGTAATAATTAAAATTTCACTATTCGCTGTTTCTACAAGAACATCGTTATCTTTAGATGCAAAATACAATAATTTCAAGAAAAAGCTCGTAAAAAATGAGATCGCGGGAATTTTTCGTAACTTACGATAACATCTCGTACAATATTGTTGTTTTCGTCGTGCTCGTGTCTTACCTGAAACAGAAAAATAAAATTTACGATAAAACAGTAGAAAACTTAATTTACAAGATAAAAGTAAAATACGAAGATGTAAAAAATTCAAAGAATAATTTATTTGGTAATAGAAAGAAAGAAAAAAGGTAGTTGCCAGTTTTAAACTTTTCGTGTTTACCGAAGCACCCTCCAAATTATAAATACACAAAGTAACACAGGATACATAGTATAAGTGATGAGAAACCAAGAGAATAATCTTATGATTACAACCTCGCTTTCTCAGATGTCAATTTAATTGTCATGACATATTATAAACTGGTATTTGACTTTTTCATTTACACATGACTTGTACAGTCAAGGACTTTATTTGTTATGCCACTGTGGAACCCTGTCATAATCACAGCGTTAATCATGAATTGTATAGCCAAGAAGCTTATACTATATGATAATCGCTGTTGTTATGCAATAGTGCCACAAATCAAAAACAAATATAATTTGATTTAAAACTTTAAGTAAATTGCGTTCCGATTTAAAATGCAACAATGACTCATTTTGATTTGTGGCACTATCACTTAAAAGCAGCGTATGACACTGGAGATTGTCCCTTTCTTTAGGATGAAAAGAAAAGGACAAAAAAATAAGCGACATTTTTTGTCCTTTTCTTTATGATGAAAAGAAAGGGACAGAAAACATAAGCGACGTCATTCAAGGTCACTTTTCTTGGCTTCAAGGTATTGTTCGCCGTGTAATCCCCAGTGTCATACATAAGCTTCTTTATTTTAGCTTTCTTTCATGTGGTTTGACGCTGTCATTATGACTGGGTTCCATAGTGGCATAACAAATAAAGTCCTTGACTGTACTGTGTTCAAGAAGGTGCCAATTTTTTAGTTTTTTCGTCTTTCTGTAACTAATATCTAAAAAGTCAAGGAAATGTATCTGCACAAAGTAATGTGGTATTTTCCTAACTTCTATCTGAATCATGTTGGTAATGTGTAACAAACCGCGGAGCAACAAAAATATGTTTTACAAAAGCGCTTTTACAGTATTCATGAATATTCTGGAAGCTAAAGCAAAAAAGCAGTATTCAAATATGGATTTCACACTGTTATACTGCCTTTTTCTTTTGGTTGGCACTTGGCAGTATTAGTCCACGTCCTTGGCCGGCCCGCTAACGTTCATGGAAGGTTGAGACAACAAAACACAAAATTAACATAATAAGAGGCGGCGGACGTAAAAACTAATCGCCCTCGAAATGGAGGGCTTCGGCTTTTTAATTATAATTATTTTTGGGTATAGCAGCTAGATTTAAAGTTTAAAAGGTGATCTTGTGAGCTCGTGGTAGAAAGATTTTATCTATTAAACTAGCGACCCGCCCTCGCTTCGCTCCGGATAAAAGTATTATACATATAAACCTTCCTCTTCAATCACTCTATCTATTAAAAAAAAACCGCATCAAAATCCGTTGCGTAGTTTTAAAGATTTAAGCATACATAGGGACAGACAGCGGGAAGCGACTTTGTTTTATACTATGTAGTGATTAAGCACAATTTATGCTCCTTTTTAGTGACTTTCAGATAAGAAAAATAAACTTGTATTAATGTGTCGTAATTTCTTCTATTTTCAAACTACTTTTAATTTTATGAGAACCAATGGATATTTGACGCATTTTATTTTCGGTTTATATGCCTAGTTTAGAATTGAATTAGATCAAAGAGAAATATCAAGTAATGTTTGGTATAAGTAGTAGTATCATTACACTCTCAATCATTCATAAATACCATTTGACAGCTGTCTCGTAAAATATCTCCACTGGAAATTCAAATCATAAAATGAACACCCTCAAAATCTGCTGTGAAAACTGATAATCTAACCAAACGCCATGATTTAGAGCAATCACATTCAAAATTTCAATTCGTTTTCCGTTGGAATCGGTTACGTGATAATCTAACGGATAACAGATAATTCAAATATGGAACCGAAATCGAATTGCATTCTCTTGTATAAATCGTTGGACGTCGGTTTCGTGCAGATTACTGTGGTTTTATGCATGTATCCGTAGAACGGATCCAGTGTTCGGTTTTCCTGCCCTTGTTAAGTAACGAATAAAATACTGAGTAGTTTCTGGCATTCTATTGTTTTGTGTTGTAGTGATGAAGTGTTAAATTATAATCGGAATATGCGGCAATCCGGAATAAAATCGTCTGAATTAGTGATGTAAATTGTAATTAACTGTAATTAACTCGTATTGACATCATTAAGCTGAGTAATGAACTAATTGGTTACTAATGATCAAATTGTCATACTGTAACCCTTAAATTGGCAAACATTAAAAAAGTCGTGAATTCAAACCCTATTTGATTTCGAACCAGCATAAACAAAATATCAATAAATAAAAAAACTACAAGAACATTATCGTACATATCCTGTGGTGGTGTAAGTTAAGGGTTAACTGGCATATCGGCGAAACAACTAAATACATTATTATATTTTATTAAACTAGGATATCAGTAAACCAAATAAACAAAAAAATCTACTAATACTTAATGAATGTGAGTCTGTAACGATGTTAATAAACTTAATTGTTGACCTAAGTACACGTTTTTGCGACCTTCTCCTAAAGTATATTATGATAGTCTTTATTTTCATGTTTTGCACCTTATAAATCCGTTTCGGATTATCCCAGATTAAGCAGTGTAAATGAAACTCACTGACCAATTTTACATTCGTGACATAAAATTATAGCAAACATTAAAAAACTGTTCTATTCACCTAGTGCCAAGCAACCCAACTTTTCAAGAAATACGCCCATAAAATAAATTATACCCAATAAACCTAAAGTCAATGCATCGTACTAAAACATAAAATACACATCCAATATCAAGGCGAAATTCAATCCGAACGAAGTTCACAAGCGTGTGAGAAAAATTCACGGGCATAACGAAATTTTTTCCAGTTTCGCTCCGCTGTGCGGTGATATTGAATTTCGATCGCGCCTCATTAGCCGCCGTTTTGTCAGCGCTGAACCAGTGTGCACTTGATTGTGTTTGAGAAATGCTTGCGTATTTGATTGGGAATTCAGGATAAGAAATGGATTACCGATGAAGAGATTTTATGATTTTGGTAAAAAAAAATCTTTTGCACAGTTACTGTTTAATTTTTTAGAGGCAGTAAGGATATTGTACTTTTTATTAGTCTGCTTATTTTACTGAGGCACTGGAGAGAGACGTCAAACATTTACTATTTATATATTTAAGAGTAAAAATTATAAACTGCATGAAGACATATTAAGTGTATGTGTAATATCACATTTTTAAAGGTTATCAATCATTTAAAAAAAAAACACAACAAAGAATTCCAATTTGATGTTTTCATGTGTTTGGAGGAATTGCATCTCGTGGTCAGTACTTATTTAATATTTATTTGTACCACTGTACATCCCTCTGTATACCCTATTAAAACACATCATGCCATCGCCAGCACTAAATGTTTTATTCGGTAGATGTATAAAAACTGGACAAATAAACAGATACCGTCACTTGAACATCGATCATGGTGAATTGGAGAAGTTAATAAAGAAACAAAATAGTAAGGCTGACCTAAGCTCTAAGAAGACCAGAAGCTCGGTGATTAAGTCTACATCGACAACAGGCCAACGTGAGAGCAAGACAGCGATGCTGCGACACTACAAGCCATCTGGGCTGGCATTCTACAAGGTAATAACCATATCGTATTTGACGTGTTTCCGTATTGTCAACTTTTTGATAACTCTTATGTCATTTACAATAATAGAGACTGTGACACAAACGATTCTAAAACACGTCAAACGCGATATCGTTATAACGCAGTAGAATAGAGGCCCTGTCGTATCATTACCGCACAAGATGTGGACAAAGTTTGCCAGTCTTGTATAGGTTTGTATAGCCACCAAAAGAAAGGTCTTAAATATTTCACAGATATCAAAATTTAGTGTCAAATCGTCGAGCTAAAAATGCTATAGTCTTATGAGGGTGGTATCGGTCTTTACAACACTCAAAAAAATGAGAGCCAACCAAGAGAGGTTTTCTCTAAGTTGACATACAATGAATACAATAGTTACGATATTAGTTACATAACATAACATCACGCCCTCATTCCCAGAGTGGGGCAGGCAGAGCTACAGAAATAACAACAACTCTAAAAGCGGTGGTTTTAGCGGTGGCAGGACCCTGTGCAGGGTCCGTCCGGATCGCTACCACCATCTTATCCATTAACCACCCGCCAAGCAACAGTGTTCGCATTGTTGTGTTCCGGTGTGGGGATAAGACAACCGGTGAAATTACTAGCATAGAGGCATTCCATCTTAGTCCTCAGGGTTGGCAACGCATTTGAAGTCTTGGGATTATAGTCTTGAGAATTCAAATGTCTATGGGTCTCAGATTCCACTTACCATCAGGTGGCCTGAGTGCTCGTGTGCCTTCTGCTTAACATAAAAAAAAAAAAAAAAAAAACTTGTTTTTACTTCTATAACCACATTTTGCACAATCAGGCCGAGAAGTTTACCGGTGTATTAGTGTCAGGTTGCAAGCCCATAGCCTAACAGTACTACAAGCTTTTATTCCCTTAGTCGCCTCTTACGATATCTACGGGAAGACATGGAGTAGCACTATTCTAACCCGGCAACCACACGGGGTAGTTATATCAACCAAAACTGATGGTACCAACAGCAAATTCTTTAACGATTCAACTATCATCTTAGTTGATGTCTATCGTCTTGTGAGGCTCGTATGAAATCAAGACGCTTATTCACAAATCACGATCTCGTTAAAATCAACCAATATTTTTTTGTGAGCAATCGGCCAGGTGAAATTATTGGTTGTTCTTGAAATCAAATTCAAAGTTATTAAATTTTAAATAAGGTTTTGACACAACCATTTGATACTATCAAATAATCTTTAGCGTAAAAGTGATTGATTATTGCATGTATATGCCAATGCTTTAGCACGATAGCAGTTTAAAACAAATATTTTAAAAAAAAATCAAATTCAAATATCACCAAATATATTTATACCAGAATAATTTCAATGATTTCAATCACACACACAGAAATGGCTCAATTCCCTCCAAAGAGCAGCAGATAAAATTTTACCTCCAGATATGAGTTAAAATATTCAGCTCGGAAAATTGCTGGTGGGAAATTCATGCCCTCATTCAGACGAGTTGTTTTGCAGCCTCCCTGGCAGTTCTGGGGACTCTTTGAAACCGTGTAATTGTGTTTGATACTGTTTCATCTTTGTCTGAAAGCATAATTGTGAATTTGTGAGCTTTACCACTTTGTGCTAAGACAGCACCTAAACCATAGTGCGATGCATCTGAATACATACATAAATGACTTTGCTGTTTCGGTCTAAACTTGCATTATAGTCAGTGCTGGCGATACGCTAGTGTTTTAAAATTACACGCAATGTCTAGGTGGTCGTGTTGACTATGTTTATTTGAATTCAAAAGATTTGGTGTTGAGAAGAAAAGAAAATTGCTATTAATACCTAGTCAAGTATCTATATTTTTGTATAATATAAGGTAATTTTATCGCGTTATAAGAATAAATAGTTTCTCTATTGCAGTCGAACATATTTTTCAGGGTTCCGTACCCAAAGGGTAAAAAGGGACCCTATTACTAAGACCCACTGTCCGTCTTTCACCAGGCTATATCTCATGATCCATAATAGTTAGACTATTGAAATTTTCACAGATGATGCACTTCTGCTGATGCTATAACAACAAATACTAAAAAACAGAATAAAACAAATGTTTGATGGGGGCTCCCATACAACAGACATGATTTTTTGCCGTTTTTATAGATGGTACGGAACCCTTTGTTGCGCGTAATGCATATAAAATAGACCTACTCAGCTCGTCTACAATACAAATTGAGACAGATATTTTATTAATTTTCCTAATAAAAGAATTAACCGTAGTTTACGAACCAACTTGCTCTAAATTGAGCATCAATAAACTACCGCTCCTCAAGCTCAAACTCATTGACCCAATTCCGATAAATCTGAAAATTCGTCCCGAGATCTCTAAACACCAACTTTCGTAATTAGGGAAAAAATACTAGTCCCTAGTCCCCGCCAAATTGGAGAAAGTCGATTAGAGCAGATTAACGTTTGCGATTGAAATTCAGCGCCGCCCCCGTGAGACAGGGCTGTAACTTTTTATTCCTCGAGGAGTACAATTGCTGAATTGGCTGGAATAACTGGAACGGCCTGGAATTGGGGAAATTTCGTATTAATTACCATTAGTTAAATGACGTCAGATCCAGCGAGTTTTTTGGAAGGTGTGCTCTGGTAACTCTAATATAGGTACATGATTATTTTTGTAGTAATAATGGATTCCTTCCATCACTTCTATTAATGTAAATTATTTTTTTGTTTTGATGATTGAAATCTGAAAACTTCATAAGTTATTTTTTTGTTTAGACAGAGAACATCTCAATGCTCTCAAAAGCTCCAAAAAACAAACGGTGGTTTCTTGAGAATAATTCTAAACTTCTGAGACTTTTCTTTAACTATTACATAATTGCAGACCAGCAAGATGGTCAGATGACATCAGCTCGACCGCTGGCCCCATCTGGGTATGATCCTCAGAAAATCCAGCCCAGTGGAGGAAAATTGGCGAAACGTATGTACACACTCAAAAAAATTAGAGCCAACCGAGAGAGATTTTCTCTTAGGTGACATAAAATGAAAACAATAGTCATGATATTAGGATATCAACCAAAGCTGATAGCATCAACAGCAAGTCTTCAGTGATTCAGCTAACATCTTATTTGATGTGTCTAGCGTCTTGTCAGGCTCGTGTAGAGTCACGACGCTTATGCACATCAGTCACAATCTTGTAAGAAGCGACCAAGTTTTTTTTTCAGTTCAACGCCAGGCGCCAGACGACGTTTTCACTTCAACGTATATAAATCACAAACGTTTGCTAACATGAATTGCTAACAATCTTTAGGAAACCCTGATGAAGTAGAACTCGTAATCTCAGCGAGAAAGCATGCGTCAGCGGAACCGTCGATTCGTGCGATTCGGGGTAATGCTAGGGGGCGATTCTCGGGCACTCGTCGCGCTATACTTGTATTGATTCTACTAAAACCCCGCTGTTTCGCCGTTCAGCTCATTACGAGGTAATGAATTCCCAAACAGAGCCTAGCGGGTAGGTCTAGAGACGTAATGTCCTTGCAAATTCTCGACAGTTCTCTAGCACGACGCGTAACTATCTGGGTTGAATGTCATTTGATCATTGTATTAATGAATGGGATAACTGTTTAGAACAAAACTGCGGCTATAATTTGTCTAGGGCTTCTATCCTACTAGGTAAAACCGTATTATCTTTGGCATGTTCTTGTATTGTTTTTAATACGATCGCCATTATTTTCAAGGGTTCTGTGCCTTTTCGCCGACAAATCTTTGACAAATGCATCGTTTCGCAAATATTTTTTTTTTTTATATAAAAACAACCTAACCTATAGGATTCTACACGATAATCCTGAAAAATAAAAACAGAATTATATACAGTTTCGGAAAAAAACGCGGGCTGTCAAATGAAAAGGTTGCGAAACGATGCATTTGTCAAAGATTTGTCGGCGATAAATGATTTTGAAATTAATCATTTGTGAAACGTCTGTTACGAAATGATAGGATCCCATTGTTAAGTAAATAAGAGCTATCGTAACGTTGACAATACGATAACATGTCAATGGCAATATGTACTCTTAATAATACAAACATAGCATCACGCCTTCGTTCCCAAAGTAGGGTAGGCAAAGCCACAGAAATGCCAACAACTGTAAAAATATTTGTTGATAATCTTTAACCACATTTTGCACGATTAGGCAGAGATATTATTTACAAGTGTATTAGAGACAGGTTGCAAGCCCATCGCCTAACAGTACTATAAGCTCTTATTCCCTTAGTGGCCTCTTACGACATCCACGGGAAGACATGGAGTGGCACTACTCTAATCCGGCAACTACACAGGGACAATTACTAAATATTAAGACTTATAAACAAATTGAAAACTAAGAAAATTATTTTGATATTCTTGCCCAGAATTTACGCAATCTTCGGAATAAAACACGCAGTAAACGTAACAACGTCGACTGTCATTTATCACCCGCGTTAATCTCTATTATTATCAAAACTTGGCCGCGCCCAGTAAATTGAATCACTCGAGCCGAGCTCGCCGAGTCAAAGCCGAGCGTCCTTCCCAATAAATCGAGAACAAAGGACCGCGATATATTGTTATTTTACAATTTGTCAGTCACGAGTGGCGCCCTCTGCCCCAATTTACAATTCAAATCCAGATAAACTTAGATAATGAGAATTTATGTCCAAATACAGATGAAGATCAGCGAAAAGTTCCCAAATGCGCGATGTATTTATTAACAAAACGGATTTGAAGGCAAATTAAGCCAAGAGTGAGCGAACTGAAGTTTTGATCAAGTCAAATATTTTGAGAGGCGAGAACTTGGTACTAAAGATTAAAGAGATCGAAGATTCGTTTTGTTCTACAATTAGTTGAGTGAGACTTTGTAAGGTTTTATCAGATGTTGGTTTAATAGATTAAAGAGCGATGAAACCCTCAGTGTTTTATAGTTACATACACAGTGGTTTGTTTTCATTATTCTTGTATACTGAAAAACCGGGTAGTGGCCGTTTTGCTAAAGAATAAAAATGAAGTGTGACTATTTTTTTCAATGTGTTAAGTACTACTCGTTTATGAAACTAAAATGTGTTCAATAAAGGCAGCGATCTTAGCGAATTAATAGATTTTTTTGGTTTATTAAATTTTAATATAAAAAAATATATATCAAGGGACATTCTCACACAAATTAAGCTAGTCCCAAACTAAGCTCTAGGCTTGAACTATAAAGTCTATAAACATACATACATAGAGAAATAAATACTTAAATAAATAGAAAGCATCCAAGACTCGGGAACAAATATTCGCACTCATCACACAAATATCTGCTATTACCGGGATTTGAACCCAGGACCGCTGGCTTCAGAGGCAGGGTCACTCCCAACTAGGCCAACGTGTCGTCATATCAAATTATTCTTTTATTTACTACCAAAAATCTCGCAAATTTCAGCTGATGCCAGTAAGCTCATAAAGGTACTACAGACGTCGCGGATTGTAGTAAAGGCTACGAGTTGGTTGCCTAAATAAAGTTACAAAGTGTGCTGGAACAATATATCCGGCGTTGCAAAATATAAAATCTTCAAAAAACATGTAATGTAACTGAGTTGGACTTGAGTGCGCTACTTTGCGAGTTTCCTGGCAAGACAATATTTCAATCAAGGCTTTATTGCTGTCTGCAAATGTACCGCAATATCATCGCACAGTGGTTCGGGGCGATATTGGACAAAGTTAGCCTGTACCGGAAAAACTTGCCGCAAATAACTCGCGCTGGGCGCAAAATATGGAAATAGTTGCAACTTTACAACTGCTTTAAACTACACGTATTTTGTATGCCGCATCGACTTGAAGTTGCAAGACTTATATTTTTTTTAAGAAATAAATTTGAAATTATGCTGTCCTTCTTTAACAATATTAAAATCCGAGGACATAACATTTTGACGTTTTTTCGGGTAAAATCTGCTCAGAACATGCAAAACAGCAGAATTTCACAATATGCAAAACTGACAGTAAAAATGACTTCCAACGTGCACGTGGGTCGAGTAAAACTCGGTTATTTTGCCCAATGTGCGCGGTCGGCGCTAAAGTGCACAGTGGGCGCTTTCCGCACAGCGAGGCAATAAAACAGCACTATGCGCTTTGACAATTTGCGGCGTATTTGGACAAGAATTAGTAGTCCGCCTCGGATGAGAAATTCTGTGTATTTGTTACCCTGTTGGAGAATAGCGATAGTTTTATTGTTGTTACAACATTAATCTCGGGGATTATGATGGTTTATGCTAACTTCTGTAGACGCGCAGTTTTGAGAGTGCGAAAATGTGCTACTTAGCTAAAACACAAAAAATGGAAATAATAAATGCAGATGATGTTGACCGCAACATGTCGACGGTGGAAATTTCAAATGTCGTAAGGGACATTTTGTCGTAATTACACTAAATATACCATTGAAGTCAGTATTTTTTTTTTCTATCTATTTGTTGTATTGAAATTTGGATATGACTTCTAATAAAAAAGTTATGAGTCGGTCAAAGTTTGTCGTAACTTCCTAATATTTAAAACACTATGTTGTATCGGTCAAATATTTTTGTATAACGTCTTGTTTCATTAAGCGCAATATCGTATATCTCAATATTTTTAAAATTCCTATGTTGTAAGGCACTAAAAAGAATACATTTTGTCAGATAAATACCTACTGTGTTTTCGGAGGTGTAACACACATTTTCTTCTTATTTTTTTGTTGTAAGGGACACTATTTCCTAAACCACTGTATTTATCCTCCATAAATACAGTGGTTTAGTGGTTAATTAAAAAATTAGGGTAGGCGAAGTTATTTAAAACGTATGCTTCCAAGAATCATCTTAATGGGGTGAGTAGTTTCCAAGTTATGAATTTAAAAAAAGTGGAATTTTGTTTTCTGGCTCCCCTGAAAAGTATGCGTTTGTCCCTTACGACATTTGAAATTTCCACCATCGATTTGGACAAACTCGATTCTTAACTTAGTCAGAATCGTTTGCAATAAGTAGAAATAACCCTTATCAGAAATGATGTAACGATTAATAATCCTTGCCCAATGCACACCAAGGAATACAACAAAGCCTGTTCTAAACCGCTCGTAAATTCCCTCCCCGATGCCATTCTCCTTGATTTATGAAATCAACGTGGTGTTGTGAATGGACGGAACTTCGTCCTTCATTAACTAGTGAACACTTTCATCTTCACGTAGTCAGTTACCAACGCATTTAACCTAGTTGGAAGTAACCCTGCCTATGAATCAAGTGGTTCCAGGTTCGATATCTGGTAAAGATCAAAAAAACTTGTTTATTCAGTAAGTAGGCCACACGGGCACTTTTACACGTCAAAATTCTACCAGCGCTTCCCAAGAGGAGACCACTGCAGAGAAGAAGCGCCGCAAGAAACTCAACAGCCAGTCATTTTTTAAATATTAATTAATTATGACAATGATAGAACTTAACCTAGCATTATATAAAATCTAAATAATAAATATCATGCGTAGTTAAGCAGGAAAACGTGTCAAAACTTCTAATAATCACAAGAGCAAATAAATTAAATAATAATATTTAGGTATACTGACCCATGACGGTGCAAGACAACATGAAATAAAGTTTCGATACGGTAAAGAAAAATATTTCTAAGACAAGCGCAATTATTTGGTTTTTTTTTTTATAATGAATTTGCTCTTGACTAACTTTTGCTTTTAGAAAATGAAGATTTTGGAAGATGTAGCGAGCTCACCCTGGAGAAGCCCATTCACCCCAGTTTTAATAGGTTCAGATTGAATGCACTCGGAAATACAGTCTCCGGAAGCACGTTCCACTCATTCGCACTAAGTATTCTGAAGGATGTGTTTGTGAGTCTTTGATATTTTCTTTGTGTGTTTTATTTTTGTTCTTTATACCCGACTTCCGAAGGAGGATGGTAATGTTTTGGTAAATAACAAAAGGTTGGACATGCTAACTCAGGCAAATTAAAAATTAGCCATACAATTCTTGTAAGGTTATGCTTTTCGTCACACAACGGAACTTTTTACGCCTTTGTTGTTTGTATGGTTAGCTACTTTTAACTATGATCTAACTTTTTGGTCCTCACCCGTTTTTGACTTGTATGTTTGTATGATTTAACAAGCCGGAGCCTATAGCCAAGATGCGTTCGCTAACTAGCGTTTCTATTCGTTTTGTTTTTAGACCAATCGCGTCACTGCATACTGGTAGATCACGTGACTTTTCGTATAACGTAATCTACCAGTAACGCGGAAAAAAAATCAAAACACTAGTTAGCGAACGCATTTTGGCTATAGGCTCAGGTATCGTTAGATTCGACATAACGCCGCGAGTATCACTGCGTACTTCTTTAACTTAAAACAAAAACAATATGACGTAAAAAAAACGCTATTTGTTTCTAGTTTTTTCGTGATTTAATACATAGTACAAGCCTAGAGCTTAGTTTGAGACTAGGTCAATGAATCGGTGTGCGAAACATCCTTTGCCATTTTAGGTAAAGATGTAAGAGAAATAATTAGAGATCGAATTAAGCCGTATCTCAAATCAATGTAGAGGTATGTTTTTTCCAGGCAGCGGTAAATTGAACAGATAAACTTAGGTTTCTCCTTTTTTATACAATATTATTATGTAGCTTACACGATACCGTCATCATAAAGACATTCGTGTATTCATTCATTTAAACTGTACACATGCAAATGAATATCTGTACACACTCGCATAGAGAGTAACAGTCAAGGTTTATGGCCCAATAACAGGCACGCGCCAGCAATAAAAAAGTTTAGGGAGTTACATCAAGAACTATAGCAAAGCCTTTATAAATTATACAATTTAATGGAATATAATTTGAAGTACAAACAAAATATTTGAATCATTATATATCAAGTTGTTAAATTAAATGCATGCCTTCATGCGGTAGGCAGAGACTGTGGAACACCAGGTGTACCGGTTCAAATATTACCTCTTTTGCCTTCTCTACATTCATTAAGCGTCCATATTGGCCCTCTTAAAATTGTTTGCCCGGGATTTCTTCTACTGCCAATTTGTAGTCCGATTTATCACTCTTCCGAATTTGAAAACTCATAATTTTGTTGTTCGTAAACTAATATCACTTATATTGTAGTTCATAACAGAACATTTTGATTCATAATGTCATAACTTAGATTATATTTGTGCACATGATGCTATTTCTAATAAACTTGGTAATCTTATACTTGTTATAATAATTCTACTCATTTAAAGCGAGAAGATGAATTAAATTGCGAATTAGTTTACCCGCCTGCAATGAATTTGTGTCCTCAGTTGTTTCTATTACAAGGTTCTCTGGAAGAGACCGCTATTTAGCGGTAAGACCGCCTGTTGTATACCTATGATTTAAATGTACTGTTCCGTGTTCCGTTTTTATTGTTTGGTGTTCAATAAAGAGTATTTGTATTGTACTGTAATATTATACTTGTTATAATAATTCTACTCATTTAAAGCGAGAAGATGTGCTTGGCTGTTGAAAAATAACAATTGGCGCAACCATTCATAAACCTTATATGCACAAACGTCAATTTCAGGTACTTTACAATTAGTCAACACTAATACATAACACAGGGTTAAATAGTTAGGCTATTTTATCTTACCACTGGGCACACGGTTTTGAAAAGCCTGGGAAATTGTACCTACGTAAATTAAGACCACAAATATAAGTTACGCCGGCAATCTTCGTCCACGCAGAAAGGTCCTCACTAATGCCGAAGATAAACGAACATAAAAACCAATTCAATACAAACCTTGTCGTGTTACGCGTAAGGTAGAATATGAAATGACAGTTAAACTCGTGCTTTCTCGCTCATGGCGATTAGTGCTTAGCGCTCGTGCGTCTCAGCCTGTGTACGAATGACAACTGACGCGACGCTAAATAAAATGGCGGTCAACGGCGTCGCTGCAATGGCGGCCGAATATTTGACCAATAGCCGTCGAAGTTTTACCCGCGCAAACGTACTGCCTTATAATTGGCTAAAACGTTTTCGCACCTTCTAAAAAAATGCTTTCTGCACAGGTACATCGTTGTAACTTATATTTGTGGTACTACTGTACTTAAGTTCGGAGCAGGTTAGGTAGTTGATACACGTCATTGAAACTAAGCAAATTGTTCCACTACAAAAGTCCTTTTGTAGTTTATAACATGACAACTGCGCTACGGCTCTCACTCTAATTTATGCCTGAAACTGTACTTGGCATCTTTTTATTTTTTCTCATTCTGTTACATGCTAGATTTGTAGAGAAAAATGCTGGTTTTACCCGAATGTCCGAAAGAGGATTATATTTTTCAAGCGTATTGTTGTGGTTTTTAGCAATATGTTATGTAATTACGTATTAATGTCTATTTCTGGGCACCCTCTACAGCCTTGGCAGCTTAATAGATTTTAGCATTATGAGAAGTACCTATACTGGGTGATTTTGGGGTCATGATCCGGAATGGCCAAAAGTGAATGAGATGGTCATACTGAACAACTTTTCCGATAGGACCACGCACTAAATCATAGACAACATTGCGGCATAGACTAAAACTTTTCAACATGTCCGTCTATTTAGGCCTAGAGAAGCAACTTTTGGCTTTCTTAGTAAGCATTCATAGGCTTTCTTTAACCCCTAACATAACAAGAACATTTTCATGCAAATAAATATGACGATTGTAATGAAATTAACATCAACGTTCTTCAGAACTCATGTCTTCAAAACGTTTTTTTTTTATTAAATTACAAACATAGGAGACTCTTGAATCCTCCCCGTGTCAAACATAATTCGTTCAACTTACCATTCAGCAGAACCTCATTATTAAATCGTTCTCAAAAGAATCCGGGAATAACTCGCATCCTAAACAAACAAAGATTTTAATAAAGCATTTCGGTGAAACATTTCCTTTATAAACCTAAAAGCTTTCCAATGTACGCGTAACGCAATAACGACGCCTAAATATCCGTTTCACACAGAAATACACAAAAAAAACAATATTATTTATTGGCAGAAAAAAAGCAACTAAGTAGAAAAGAAGAATATTAGTTTTCAAATTCATTAAAAATTGAATAACTAACATTATAAAATCTAATTGAGCTCTGGTAAAACAATATCCATTGTAATTTTGAAATGAAAATCCTTTAAGTCGAGTGGGACTTTTTCGTCTGAGGGGTAGTTGTATTCATATTAGCATTATTAATTAAATAAAAAATAAAATAAATATCACGGGACCATGTCACACAAATTGACCTAGTCCCAAACTAAGCTTTAGGCTTGTACTATGGGTACTAGAAAACGATAAAATTACTTAGATAGAGAAATAAATACTTAAATACATAGAAAACATCCAAGACTCAGGAACAAATACTCGTGCTCATCACACAAATATCTGCCCTTACCGGGTTTTGAACCCGGGACCGCTGGCTTCGGAGGCAGGGTCACTCTCAACTAGGCCAACGTGTCGTCAAAAAAAAAAAGAAGTTAGAATTTCTTCTTAGTCAACATAGCACCCGACTCACTGTCTACCACAAAACGGCTTTTTACGGTTCCGTAGTCAAACTAGGAAACCTTATAGTTTCGCCGTGTCCGTCCGTCCTTCCTTCCGCAATCTAGCGCAGAGACTTTTAGTACTATAAAGCTGTAATTTGGAAAGAATAAACATATTAGTTACGCCAGTAAAGTGGTACAATAAAATATGAGAAAAAAATCAATTAGTGTACCTCCCCTACACGTAACGTGGGGATGTATATTTTTTTTCTCGTCTACCCCATAGTGTTGAATGTCGTTGGATAGGTATTTTAAAAATATTGTGGGTTTGTGGAAACAATTTTTCGATTAAGTGATCCGTTTATGAAATATTAAGCTTTAAAGCGCTAATTTTTGGTAGAGTCAAGTGTCCCCGTCCCCCCAGACAAAACTACAAATACTAAAAATCTGAAAAAAAAAACTTAAATAAAAGCGCATAATATAACCAATTGTATAGGAAAACTATCGTGACTAAGTAGACATCATTGGTTCTTGAGATACAGGCGATTAAAGTGTTTATACCTACTAAAATCATCTAAGACGGCACCAAATGACTTTTAATAGAAAAGTAGTTATTACTTGTAGGGTGTTATGCTTGTAGTACTTAACGGCGTCGGAGCCCTACGCTGAGCATGGTCCGACATGCTCTTGCCCGTTTTTTTATTTAGTCTAAAACATTATCCAAAGGCGCTTGTTATAATCGCTCCTTGAACTTAATAGGAAATGTATTACGTGCAGCCTTCACGACAAATTGCACTTGCATGCTGAGTAACAACGATTGGAAATAAGTCAGAGTGGTCGCGTAAATACCACCAGGGCCTCTATGCTAATTGGTAAAACCATTTTGCTATACCACTTTTGCTGGTAAAGACCACAGACTGGTATGAAAATAAGGAGATCAGACATATCGGCCGATTTGTTTTCGAGCCCGCCTGTCGCAACTTGACTAACCATGACAAAGCACAAGTAATTGACAAGACAAAGCACGCACACATCTAAAACACACGCACTTGTATACCGACGCTCCTGTTGCACAATACACACGAATCATATAAATGTCATATTGGGAAGAATCGTAATATTCCCTGTGACCAGCACGCGTGCAAACTCGTTAAACGGTGGGTGAACTAGCGGCAGAGTTTGCATATTGAGCTAACCACTGCGACACGGCCGCCTGCGGCTTGTCTTCTTCTTCTTCTTCTTTTATATTAATGGTGGTTCACAACGATATTTCGCAGTGATTTCGCCAATGTCCAGTGAATAGAGTAAATCAGTAAAGAGAATAAATCAAAAGCAAAAGCCGAACATTTTTCAATCGGCCATCTTCCCTCCCCGAAGGTTACCCCTGCGGCTTGTCCTCTCTCTAGTATTCTATGCTCTGAGTTACAGACAGACAATATCATCCAAACTAACAATCGCTGTCGTCTCTGTGCTTTATTTTATTGTTTGGCAGGGTATGCTTTGTTCCATCAGTCTTATTGCTAAAGCTATTATAAAATTATATTGAACGTAGCTAAACATTGTATTCTCTCTTCACTACAATATTGATTGGTATATTCAGGGTTTCGAGCCGCATTCGTATATTATTTAGGCTCTCTAAGGATTCTAAGTAATACTACTTCTCAAATGTGATTGAAACGAAACGAAATACTTTATTCATAACAATTGAGTCGAGATTTTATCGTATTGTATTTCTATTAGATTTAATCAATTGTACTTCGAACTAACCTTGTATCGTACAGGACAAATTTGCTATTGGCAATGTAATCTGCTATCTCCGCATGATATAAATAAATAATGAATATCATAAAAAATAATGTGGTGAAGTATATAGTAACTACAAGCATATTGTATTGCGTTTGACGTGTTTTAATTATTGTTTTTAACTCGGCTGCCATGTGTTAAGTAAATACATTACGGAAACACGTAAAAGGCAATACCTCGTATGTTCATAAGTTTTGAGACAAACTTTTTAGTTTATAAAATAAAGAAAATAATACTGGCACCTATTTTATATTCTTTTCAATTTTGAATTTGGAATGTTAGTGTGCTATTTGTATGTTTTGAAAATTCATTTCTTTTGTTTTTCTTGTGATGGAGGGAACGAAAGAATTGCGTGCGACTGTCATTTCACTACATATGGCGGGGAAAAAACCAATGGAAATTTTCCGTGACATAAAATGTTTTGGGGTAAGCCGCAACTTCGTATATTACACCATTAAACGCTACAAGGAGACTGATTCTTTGAAAGATCGACATAGGAGTGGTCGCCCGCGGTCTGTAAGGACGGCTGCTAACATCAAAATAATCAGAGAGCGACTTCGCCGAAATCCATGTCGCACCCAGAAAAAACTCGCTCTGCAGACTAAAATTTCGCGTATTTCAGTCAACAGAATATTGAAATACGATCTGAAAGTAAAGGCTTACAGCCGTAGAAAAGTTCATTTTCTAAATGATCGCCTTCGTAAATTACGTCGCGAACGTTGTCCGATGCTGCTTAAGAGACACGATGCGAAAAAGATACTCTTCACCGACGAAAAAATCTTTACGGTCGAAGAAAAGTTTAACCGGCAAAATAATAAAGTTTATGCCAAAAGCAGCAAAGATGTTCCTGCTACAGCACGAAATGTCTCGCGTGCCCATCATCCGGCGAGTGTGATGGTATGGTGGGGGGTTTCGTACGAAGGTGTCACTCCGCTCCATTTTTGCCAACAAGGTGTCAAGGTTAAAGCAAAAAATTATCAAAGTGACATTTTAGATACTGTAGTGAAACCCCTATCTAATACTTTATTTCACAACAAAGAATGGATTTTCCAGCAAGACTCAGCACCCGCACATAAGGCTAAAACGACTCAAGCTTGGTTAAGGGAAAATTTGCCGGGCTTCATCGCGGCGGAAGAATGGCCATCCTCCAGCCCTGATCTCAATCCACTGGACTATTCTTTGTGGACTGAATTGGAACTAGGGCCTGCCAAAAGTCCCACCCAAACTTAGATTCTTTAAAGCGAGCCCTCATCAAAGCAGCGAAGGATATCCCACTGGAGAAGATTCGTGCCGCGATCGATGACTGGCCGGAACGACTAAAAGCTTGTATTAAAAATAGGGGTGGACATTTTGAATAGTAATTGCTTGTAGTTGTTAGTTAATGTCTAGTTACCATTATCTGTAAATTTTATAAATACAGCTTTATGCTTTAATTTTTTATGTAATATTTATTTCGTCTCAAAACTTATGAACACACGAGGTATCGTATTTACCGTTTATAATCTCAGCCAAGCACGGCGTTAGGTTACCGATTGTATAAATAGTAATATTTCACTACTCATACCATTATTATGTTTACAGTTATTTTATTACATATTTATTACAAGAACATAGTAGTCATATACACAGATCGACATGAAACAGGATGTGCGTGTGTTATACCTTAATTAGGTATGCAATGTTACAATACAGATCGTTCACCAAACACAAACCACCGAAGGGTTAGTTGGTGTTCGAGACACTAGTGTTTTCGGCCGTTTCTCATTTCTATGTGCTTGATCGACGCCATTCATAATTGCCTTTATTTGGCACAACGGTAAAGAATTGTCATTTTACGCAACGATGTTGCCAGGATTTGGGAACGATGCCTGAAGTCAGCGGCTTACTGAATAAAATAAAGTTGTGATGTAACAAAATATAGGAAAATACAATTTAAACAACTTGCCGTGAAACACGAGTGACAAATATACTGTCTGACTGGGAGTGTGATGGCTGTTAAGGAACTAGGAACTACATAAAGCTGTGCATTTTAGTACCCTTGTCGCAGCCATTGATTACACTAAATTCAAACCACCCTCACTTAATACGTGTCTACGACAAGGTACTAAAATGTACAGCTTCTCATGAGATCGATTGTACTGTACGAGTATAAGTCTTACGGACGAAGATGAACTTGCGTTGGTTTTAACTACTGTGATTTCATATTGAGACGTAAAGTTTGTTTTAGATGCTGTAATCAAAGTAGAGCTTTATATTTTGCTTTATTATTGAGTATACAAGTATTTTAGTTTTCTAAGATATTCAAATCTATATATTTTACACTTTGATCTCCTTTGGACGTAACAATTTGAATGGAAAGCTTTAAAATACATTAATTCGTAAAACTGCGGCTGTATTAAAAGTAATAATGGTGTGTTGCCAAAATAAAGCGTGTTTTTTAAATACAGTGTTTTTGGGTCGATGGAAATTAAAGTTATTAAATAAAAACACTGTATCTCAAGTTCTAGCGTATTGAATTTACACGTCAGCGCAAATATTAACTGTAAACCAATCACGTTTAATTTATTAACAATAACACTTAATTCACAACCAACATATGTACGTGCGCAAATTAAACCAACACATGATAAAATAAATACAACGTACTCTCCCAACCTCTAAAACCAAAATATTTACCATCGCGTCTACCACAGACATGACATTTCAATCGTTTTATAGATTTGAATTGTGTCCCGGAATCACTGGGATTATTGACATCGATGCCGCTGGTTTGCCCCGCGGCGGACCACTGGCCGTTTTCGGCCGTCAGACACGAACTCGCCGGGAGGGTTTTACCGCGTTTGCTTTGTTTTTGTTTTGTTTCAATGATTTAAATTCACAGTGAGTTGTAAAGTAAGATTTGGAGTCCAGACACCCGGACCATGAAGAATTTTATCTGTTTTTCTTTATGACGAAGCTTTATTGTGTAAGATGGGACTTATACTTAAATTATTGTAACATAATGCGGATAACAATACGAGTATACGAATAGAGAAATATGACATGTCTAGTTTTTTTTATGTTAATGAGAAGGCGCAAGAGCACTCAGGCCACACCTGATGGTAAGTGGAATCAGAACCCATAGACCTTTGAATTCTCAAGATAATAATCCTAAGACCTCAAATGCGTTGCCGACCCTGAGGACTAAGATGGAATGCCTCTATGCTTGTAATTTCACTGGTTGTCTTATCCCCACACCGGAACACAACAATGCGAACACTGTTGCTTGGCGGGTGGTTAATGGATAAGATGGTGGTAGCGATCTGGAAGGACCCTGCACAGGGTCCTGCTACCACTAAAGACTTCTAGACACGGCGTATTCTCGTATCGACGTATACCTCACGTATTCTCTTGATAATAGAGTGGAGTGTAGATCATTTTGAGCTCTTTGGATGCGTTGCTAATTCTACCTCTAGATCACTTAAGCATATTATTCTGCTTAGGTAATTTTGATGAAAAATGTACATTCTTATATAAATAAACAAGAATTTCAGTGGTGATAGAACCCTGTGCAGGGTCTGTCCGTATCGCTACCATCATCTTATCCATTAACCTGCCGCCAAGCAACAATGTTCGTATTGTAGTGTTGCGGTGTGTGGATAAGACAACCGGTGAAATTACTAGCATGAAGGCATTCTTTAGTTTTCAGACTTGAGATTGTAGTCTTGAGAATTCAGACTCAAAATCCACTTAACAACAGGTGGTCCGAGTGCTCGTGTGCCTAAAAAAAATTCATTCTCATTACACAATTATACTTATGCGGGATTACCGATGATCGAACTCGCCGGCGCTGGTTCCTTAGGTAGACCATACCGACTAATCTAACTGTGGAGCTATACAAGTTGCATTTGTCCATCGAAATATAATCGCTAACGTTTGTCGAATGCAACTTGTTTAGCCCCACTGCACCGATAAAATGATAAGAATTTTAAAACGCTACTTCATTCTTAAACATAAAAATAGTATATTAAGTGACAGTAAAAAAGACGTAAAATATCGCATCAAACCACATTGTTGTGGTCGTTACATATTTATGGTTGTCTGTACCAAGATTGCAATAGTTTAATGTTATGAGCAGTAAAAATTTTAAAATTCAACATACCAGTTACCTTAAACTACACTTTGGAGCAAAAAAATCGAGTAACTTAGTTCGGAATTTCCAGAAAGTGGTTTGATTTCTTTTGTTCCCAAGTATAGACGCATTCGGTGAACGTCACCGTCACCAGATGGTCGCGTAAAGAGCCTACTTCAATTCCATATATCTTGTCAATTTTCAGAAATCATCAACGTTAGCGCTAAGCATATCGGGCCCCGATAGGTCTATATCGTCTGCGATAATATTTTTTAGTCATAATGTCTTGTCATCATACATATAGTCATAACGTTTTTTTTTTAAGAAGCTGTTATGTTATTCATGGCCCGTGTTGGTGCCGAGTTAGAATAGTGCCACTCCATGTCTCCATGTCATTAAAATCGACTTAGGAAATAAAGGCTTGTAGTACTGTTACGCGATGGACTTGCGACCTGTCACTAATACGTCGGTATTACCTACCGGAGAAGAGGCATGCCAAAAAGAAGAAGGCAAGGCAATTGGGAGGTAACTCATCACTTCAACGAATGTATCATTTCATAGAATTTAATTTCATCGAACGCTATTTTCTGCTGAAACCATAACGTTTTCAGAGTATCTTAAACATTAATTACGGGAACGTTAGGGTAAATGTTAAAGATTCCCTGGAAACAATATGTTTTCCAGTAGAAAATAGCATTCGATGAAATGAAACATTCTATGAAATTATACATTCGATGAAATGTGTTTCGACATTCGATGAAATGTGTTTGTACACTATATATATTATACATTTGTATATTATACATTCGATGAAATGTGTATGTACACTAGTAAACTTCTTGGATTGATTGTGCAAAATGTGGTAACAGAATTATAAAGTCTTTTTAGAGTTGTTGGTATTTCTGTAGCTCTGCCTACCCCACTCTGGGAATGAAGGCGTGATGTTGTCTATGTATGTACGTCTGTTACTTATACAGGATTTTTTTATCAAGCCTAGCCCAAACCTAACCTTGTCTACACGTTAGATATTTAAAACATTCTGAAAATTGGGACTATCAAAAATTAAGTCAACAATTTAAAATAACACATTAAAATAACTTGATACAAATAACTCGCTAGCGCTCGTGCAGCCTATGTACCTCTGATGCAATTAAACATTTTCATCCCTTGGTTAACAATTATTTACTATTATTCCAATAACATTAAACGTAACAAAAGTTGGTATTTTATTAAGTGAAATTTGAGGCTGCTATTTCCACTCTGTCTTTTTTATCTTTACGCTGTATGGTACCTACTTATTACTGATGTTGTGGTAGCTCTTAGTCTCTTAAAAAAAATGTAACCTCAATAATATGATATAGAACCATATGGAATGGGGAACCAGAACGGAAAATAAAAAAAAACGTATCTTAACATCCCCCCTTGTGGTTGCCGGGTTAGAATAGTGCCACTCCATGGCTTCCCGTGGATGTCGTAAGAGGCGACTAAGGGAATAAAGGCTTGTAGTACTGTTAGGCGATGGGCTGGCAACCTGTCACTAATACACTAGTAAACTTCTTGGCCTGATTGTGCAAAATGTGGTTACAGAATAATCGAAAAGTCTTTTTAGAGTTGTTGGTATTTCTGTAGCTCTGCCTACCCCACTCTGGGAATGAGGGCGTGATGTTATGTATGTGTAGGTTAACAAATAAATTAAAAAATATAGTATCTCAACCCAACTAAATCTACTTAATAGTCCGCATTTCACCCAAAGCCCCAGCTGTGGGCCTGCGGGCCAGGGTGGCGCACTTTATAGAGAACTCATAAATTACCTCCGGAATGATTTATCAACAGACGCTGGTCGCGGCGCGCGCGGCGTTAAATCCTAGAGCTACAACTGTTTTTATAGAGTCCCAGTAAGTTATAGTCCAGTTGCAATACCAGCAGGTTTGTTAACTCTGTCAATACATAATATTAATCTAAACTTAAAACTCAAGTTTACTTTGTTGAGTTAACACGTCCGTTGTATTTTTGCATTTATTAACTACTAGCTCCTGAACTATCAATATTCCCTCCGCGCTTTAAAATTTCCGGGATGAAAAGTAGCCTATATCCAATCCAAATTTCAGCAAAATCCGTCCAGCCATTTTATTGTGAAAGAGTAACAAATAAAGACAGTTCACAAACATACACACACTTTTTCATATTTATAATATTGTATCCTAAAAATTGGGCGGTTCCTGAGGGAATAGCGATAAACGAGTACTACGTGGACAGAGTCACAGGAAAAAGCTAGCGTAATTACAAACCCCTAACAAACACAGCAGCAAAGTGCTTTAGCTATAACATTATTTCCTCACAACAAAATGTTATTCTCACTGGAAACATTGGTAACTACGGCTCTAACAGAAAGACTCCGTCTTTTGACGACACGCGAAGTGATAACAGCCAAGGTCTAGATAGCGTTATCCACTCGAACAATCACGATCTTTACGATCTTGGCTCGTTTTATTGCCGAGCCTGAGTTATGCTGTTATGTTTGTAGTAGTTTTATGTGAGATATACCTACGGTTAGTGCCAAAGTAGTCGGAACGAGTTTTAAACCACTTTATGGTTACGTGATGGTTAGTCTCGTTAAAACATAAGACTGTCGTAGAATAGAGTACTTTATTGTGTTTTACGAGAATATATATAAATAATATCACAGGACAATGGCCCAAACTAAGCTCTAAGCTTGTACTATGGGTACTAGACAACGATAAACTTACTTATAAGTATATAGAGAAATAAATACTTAAATATATATAAAACATCCAAAACTCAGGAACAAATACTCGCGCTCATCACACAAATATCTGCCCTTATCGGGATTTGAACCCAGGACCCCTAGCTTCGAAGGCAGGGTCACTACCAACCAGGTTAGCGTGTCGTATCATTTAATTTTTGCCATCAGTGTACTGTTAGGTAATTTTATTATTTTTAACTGACATTGAAAAGAAAATAATAAGCTGATTAATACCCCCGGGGAACCGACAGTCGCATATTTGTACAAAAATTACCTTATATATTTTTTTTTATGTTAAGGAGAAGGCACACGAGTACTCAGGCCACCTGATGGTAAGTGGAATCTGAGACCCATAGACATTTGAATTCTCAAGACTATAATCTTAAGACCTCAAATGCGTCGCCAACCCTGAGGACTAAGATGGAATGCCTCTATGCTAGTAATTTCACCGGTTGTCTTATCCCCACGCCGGAACACAACAATGTTAACACTGTTGCTTGGTGGGTGGTTAATGGATAAGATGGTGGTAGCGATCCGGACGGACCCTGCACAGGGTCCTACCACCACTAAATTATAAAAATATAACAATGAACCAACTCGAGTTCCATAGACTTTCCATGGATTTGTAAATAGGACCACTCCTGAGTTATAACCTAACTTAACCCAACTCATGAAAAATAATCATTATAAATCAGAAGTTGACAATAGGTAAAAACATGAAAAATGCATAAAAATGTTTTTTTTTTTTTTTATCGCAATGAAACATCACACGAGCACTCAGAATCCGGGTCCCATTGATATTTGAATTCTCAGGACTTTAATTTCAAAACTGCAATCCTAAGATCTAACGCGTTGCCAACCCTGAGGAGGCGGTAGTGATCCTGTTAAACACTGCAAACGAATAAGTACACGCGAATTTAGAACTTTCTCCTTTTTGAAGTCGGTTAAAACGAAAGATAAAAAATACTTCCCTACCACAGTTACCTAAGTTGGTTCTATGAAACGAAGAAAAGCGTATACAAATCGCAAATTTTTCCTCATTACAGAAAAACGAGTCGGCATCTTAAAAAACCTTTTCGTCTTTAAAAAGGAAATAACAATAACCTACCTCGCCGAACAAAGCGAATGTAGAACGAACTTGGTCATTATCCAGGGGTGCCCAACTTAGGGTCAAGTGTCGTGAAATTTACATCAAAGGGTAGCGGACCCCTGACGCGGCTGACTACAGGGTGAATCCTGTAATGGAACCTTTTTGTTGTTGATATTGAAACTGATCAACGCGTTTTTTTTAACGTATTATTTTGTAATTATTCGTTTCTGTTTGCGATTTATCGAATTTTGTTTTACCTTAATAGACAAATATGGAAATGGCATATTAATTAAGATAATTTGAATCACAAATGAAAATATTTAGCAAAATTCGCACGCGTTCTTTTGCATACTAAACCTACAGGTCAATTGACGACATGCTAGCTTAGTTGGTAGTGACCTTGCCTTCGAAGGGGTCCTGGGTTCAAATCCCGGTAAGTGCAGATATTTGTGTGATGAGCACGAGTATTTGTTCCTGAGTCTTCGATGTTTTCTATGTATTTAAATATATCTTTCTCTATATAAGTAAGTTTATCGTTGTCTAGTACCCATAGTACAAGCTTAGAGCTTAGTTTTGAACTAGGTCAATTTGTGTACATTGTCCTGTGATTTATTTATATAATTAAGATTTTGTCAAAAAAAAAACATATTTAAAGATCTGACAATGGTAGGAAAAAAGTTCTTTTTAATAAAAAAAGCACTGTAAAATTGTATTGTTCGCATCCATATTAGGGCGTCCAATTATCAATCGTGACTTTATGCTTTGGAAGCATTTTCAGCAGGCTGAAATATCGTATTTGTCCGTTTCAGAAGTAGCCCAATCACATATTATTATCAGATTATTATATTTTTTTCATCACCATATTTTAGACCCGTGAGCTAAGAACATCGAAATCGTAAACAAGGTAGCGATGCGTAGAACATTCCAGCAACGAATAGTCTCGCTCATCTTCGGCGGGTCAGGATATGTACATCGATGATTCCTGAAAGCATTCTTACCTACCCTCACGTACGAAACAATGATGTACTAATTTGTATTTATTTATAATTATCTATTTATCTCATTGGCGTGATGGTATGTATGTAAAGTTTGTTTACATTTGTAAAGTGAACCATTGTATCTATGTATAGTGTGACATATAAACCGATGAACAGCAATGAATAAGATAATAATCAAAATATGATGCGAGGTTTTAAGGAAGAGTGACGTTTAATTTAGTCCACCGTCGACTTCCCCCGAGAGTGAACCCACGTCACCAACTGTCGCGATGGACGCATAACTCGAAGCTTATTCAAATATTAATTTTAATTAATTTTGCATTTTTATTTAACTCGTCATAAAGAAGTATGCAAGTACAAAGCAGACGCTAACGAGCCTCTGTGACTCATGGATATTTTAAATCTCAAATTGCTGCATTTCTACCCTGAGGACTCAAGGTTTTTTTATGTTTAGGAGAAGGCACACGAGCACTCAGGCCACCTGATGGTAAGTGGCATCTGAGACACATAGATATTTGAATCCTCAAGACTATAATCCTAAGACCTCAAATGCGTTGCCAACCCTGAGGACTACGATGGAATGCCTCTATGCTAGTAATTTCACCGGTTGTCTTATCCCCACACCAATGCGAACACTGTTGCTTGGCGGGTGGTTAATGGATAAGGTGGTGGTAGCGATCCGGACAGACCCTGCACAGGGTCCTACCACCACTAAAATAGAATCTCATTCCTGTTTTATGAGAATTACTATACTCGTATCTTTTTATTTTACACATTGTAGATTTTTTGTGGAGCAAGAAATTGAAATAGATTTCCAGTGCATTTTTTTTTCATCACAGGAGGTTCAAAAAACAATTCCATTGTGAAAAACACAATTCCTTTGTTACTTCATTTTACTATGTACACGTTTTATTATGTGTGCGTTAAAATATTGCAAAGAACATTTAACAACATATCTCTCCCACTGTATTCGCATCAACATGATAAAATAAATACTGGCAAAGAAGTTAACCCCCCCACCGCCTCGAACTTCGCCACCCCATATTTTAACTTGATCAACCCATTCACTAGCAAATTGACACGCCAATTATTTCCAACACCGAAGCCACGCTCGTATATTTTTCCAATTACGCCTCCAATACTCGTATTGCAGAGTTCATCACTGTTTACTTTACTAGTTATTAATAAAGTTACTGGCAGATCAGAGTTGTGTTAGATGCCATTACACTAATGATCAGATGTCATGATTAGACGTTAACGTTTGACCGTTGATTGCTGATAGTCTAGCCAATATATCGCCAATTATTGCAATTTGAGCGCTAACTTATTTGTTTTGAAGCTCCAACAAATCATCACGGGTGGTGTTCGTTTAACGTGTGTGTCTGTGTGTGTGTCTACGTATTGAACCGATTCGGACGCTTTTTTTTTATAGAAAGCTCATTTTAACGGGTTGGTGTGGTAGTTAGTTTTATGACAACGGTTGGACTGTTAAAGAGATATTATTATCAACTGTGAAATAACGGGAGCTCCATTTTATCTATGTAAAAGTAACAACATTCGTCTGTCTGTCAACAATATTAAGAGCCTATTTTAGCACTACTGTTATAATTGATGTTTTTGGTAAGATTAATAGTGTGATTATCACAGCTGGGATCTAACCAATCGTGGATCCGGTGCCCGCGCACGGTGCGCGCCGCGACTCGCCGCCAGCGAGGCGCCGCAGATCGTATTAGGATTTGCATATTAGGTATCACCGTAACAATTTGTTTTCATTACTTAAATTCTTATAGATTACTTGATTTCACCTTTTAAAAGTGACATTTAAACACGACCTTTTCATACAGTTTTACTATTTTGGAAATCCAGATTACCAACTTAGATAATTTTGGTAACCTATCGATCTTCCGAAACTGACTTGTCCGATTTTCACTTGTCCGAAAACAGTTCCCCGAATTTTTAAAATCCATCTGCTTTGTTTACCATACTTACGAAACGCCGCTGGTTTGTTTCCCCGAATTAACGTTTTCCCGAAACTCAATAGCCCGAAGAACGTTTGCCAACTTTATTGTTTGACAACTGATTTGTTACCCCACTTTTCATAATTCCGATGCTACGTTACACCTAAATTTCATTTCCCTAATATCATTACACCCAATGCCATAAAAAAATTTGCAACAGATTTTATTAATTATTCCCGGCATTTGGAAATTTGTTGCTTGTCGCTTTTTTGTGTTATGATTTGGTTTTTGCGACTCTCGTGCTAGAACAGTGGGTTAAGTAGGTTACAACTGCGACTCCGCGGAAAAAAACTGGCACGAAAAGTGGGTTAGGTTAGGTTAGAACTGCGACCCCGCGGAAACAAACTGGCGCTAGAAAAGTGGGTTAGGTTAGGTTAGAACTGCGACCCGCGGAAACAAACTGGCACTAGAAAAGTGGGTTAGGTTAGGTTAGAACTGCGACCCCGCGGAAACAAACTGGCGCTAGAAAAGTGGGTTAGGTTAGGTTAGAACTGCGACCCCGCGGAAACAAACTGGCACTAGAAAAGTGGGTTGGGTTAGGTTAGGTTAGAATTGCGACCCCGCGGAGACAAACTGGCGCTAGAAAAGTGAGCTAGGTTAGGTTAGAAAAGTAATATTTCGGAAGTAAAACTTTACGCCAAATAAATTAGTTGGCAAATGAAACTTCGGGATTTCAATAAGTGGCGATTCGAATCATAAGCGAAATGAAATTGCGACGAAATAAAAATAGGGGACATAATAATATGGGAAACGTAATTTCGGGCAAACAATAATTACGCGAAGTGGAAAAAAGGGAAACGTTTTCGGGCTAATAATATTCGGAGTAACGAATTTCGGCATTATGATAGGTAACCGATAATTTTGTATATGTATGTATGTCAATACTTTATTGTACAAAATTAAACAGAGAAAGTTAAATGAAGATTAATAATTTAATCACTTTTAAAAATGTAATTATAATCATTATTAATATCGAAAGCAAAATTGACTTGAAGGAGTTAGTTAAAAAATGTGGCCTATTTAGTATCAGTTGTATTTTTTTTAGAATTATTATTATGACTATCCGAACTCTCCTAACTATAAAACAATTAATACGGAAGTGTGTTTGTTTGTTTGTTTGTTAATCACTTTCAACCCTCTACCAATCGACTTAAGTTTGCACAAAGATAGTTTATACTCCGAAAACGGACAAGGCTACTTGTTATCCCAAAAAATCAGACAACTCCTGAGGGAGTAGCAATAAACGACCTCTACGTGACGTTTTTTTTTATTGATAAAGTGCCTGTAGTTTTGCTCCCAATCCATCAATGTATAAAAAACTTTTCACAATCCTTATTTAGAAAAACAAGCAACGCACCTTATCCTCAGCTAATCCCTTTGCGTGCCCCAACTATCACCCGTATACCCATCACGTTAAGGCGCACAATCCATTGCGGGGATTACTCTGTCGAACTTGATAGACAGTCGCCTTGAAGGCGCCTTTCGTGTGCGTGTAATAAGGAACTTAATTGACGCAGATTTAAGATTCAAATTTGGTTGTACGTTGAATATTAAAGAGATTTAGTTGCAAATTGGTGCGCAAATACAAGAGCACGTCGAAAATTTTTACATGCTTTAGTTAAAGCTTTAGTTAAATAGGTCAATTTACCAATAAAGTTAAAAGATTTTATTATATCATTTATGGCTATCAACAAGTGATACATCATAGCAAACCTCTTACATACTCTACAGGTGTAACATATACACAATGTAAGGTTACAAAAATAATTGGACTTAAATGTTAAAAATAATAATTGATTAGTCATTCCATAAGACCAAAAGCAAGTACGTACTATTCACAAATACAAACAATTCAAGTATCATCCCTAGGTTGGTCACTAAAGTACGTTAAACTATTTATAATGGGCCCCACGTTGGGTGCCTGTATTACCGATATTAGAAAATCTTGACAGTTGGCATTACAACTTTTAATTTTATTTTTAGAACGGAAAGAAATATGGAGATTTCTGTTCGTTTGAGAGGTATGGATTATCGATTAATGCTACAACCCAAAGACTACTAAACAATCCCATAAAAATAATGCAAGAAATGTATAATTTATCTATAAAAAGTTTTTATTACAAACACTTACGATCTAGCTACACGTGTTAAAAACAGACTTAATGCTTGTAATCTAAGTTAGTAATCATTTTATACTCCAAGTAGCGGCTAGTAGCTGCCAAAACACTAGGTTCAGTGCTGTGGAAGATATCCAATTCGCCGTCGCTATCCAAGGAATGGCTTAGAAGTTATAAAAGCAAATGAAACATTGGTCAGTTCCCACAAAAAACTAATAATAATTCAACACAGGTGAAGGCGCGGTCAAGGCTTTATTACTCAAGGTTTTAAGCTGTAGTAGATCAAGGACAAAATTTCGTTCAGTATTTTCAAGACCCACTAACTTTTTTTTTTACAACAAGAAAATAAAATACAGTTTTTTAATTATTCAAGACACTACAAGAAACCTCTAAGGTTTATACAATAGCAGGCGAGCTCGCATTTAAAGTGATTCTTATTTATATAATTTGGGTTAATATTACATTCTAGATGATTAATTAGATCCTTAGGTCAGGTATTTAGTACGAGCCGAGTGGCACCACGTAATGACCAGTTCTCCTTCCATAAACGCTGTTATAACCCGGCAGTGTATACATTGGTGACTTTTGTAAGGTACGCAAGTTGATTTGGCAACATTTTTTTTTAACCACACAGGTTATGGTTGGCTGGTTAGAATAGTGCCACTCTATAATTATCTTCCCGTGGATGTTGTAAAAGGCGACTAAGAGAATAAGGCCTTGTAGTACTGTTAAGCGATGGACTTGCAACCTGTCATTAATACACTGGTAAACAACTTAGTCTACTTGTGCAAAATGTGGTTACAGAATTATCAACAAGTCTTTTTAGAGTTGTTGGTATTTCTATAGGTCTGCCAACCCCACTCTGGGAATGATGGCTAGATGTTATGTATGTATTTATGTTTTTTTTTTTCAGTGTGAGGGAACTGTTTGCTAATACGTCCATTGACGCAATTTTCGAGGCCGCCAAACTGAAAGAAGTCTAGTAGATAATGTAAGTGCCTAAGTCATCTTTTCAGTACCCTTTTTATTGGGAGCTGTATTGAATTTTCCTTTTACATCGAGAATCCATTAGCGACAGATATCCCGGTCCCGCCGCTGCTAGGATGACAGCTGATCTAGGGTCTCTAGGCGAAAGTGACTAAACTTGGGCAAATAAAATGTGTACTAGAAAAATTGTATCATCCTCGTATCAAGATAACTTTTCCTTTATAATAGTTTGCTTTTTGATCACTGTGTTCCGTTTTTTTGTTTCATGAACAGTATATATACATAAATCAATAAATAATAAATATCAGGGAACAATCTCACACAAATTGAACTAGTCCCAAACTAAGCTCTAGGCTTGAACTACTCATATAGAGAAATACATTACTTAAATACACAGAAAACATTCAAGACTCAGGAAGAAATATTCGCGTCCATCTCACAAATATCTTTCCTAACCGGGATTTGAACCCGGGTCCGCTAGCTTCGGAGGTAGGGTCACTCCCAACTAGGCTAGCATGTCGTCAATATAACTTTTATAACTTTACCATCTAAACACACGGCAGTGTGTAAGCCAAAGCTCGCAACGCAAATAAACAGGTGACACACCAGCCATGAGTGGGCTTAATGTAGATAGAGTAGAACAGAAAAAACTTTATTCACCTTAATAAGCTGTGGACATGAAAATACATCAAAATCACAAAAATATACAAGAACATTGTGAGATAAAATTGTGCAACATACCTCGAAGTACTTCGTGTAAAAAACTATTTTGGATAGAATGCTAGCTGACTTCCGTACCTTGTAAATAAGCTTAAATTTAAATAAGCTTTGAAAAAGTGCTTACTCCAAACACTTGAGTGACAATTGCTTACAAGCAAATGCCACTCAAGTGTTTTATTTAGCACGACGCTCTATGTGGGTACATTATGCAATTACATATAACACCCAATATGTTTAAATACGTAATTAAATCGTGTTAAATATTGTGATAGATAGATATTATTTATAGAGACTCGCACCTGCAGACAAACTGTTAAAATAGTTTTGCAGGGAAATGTAATGGATTAAGTTTTATCCCATTGTTTAGTAATAATAAATAATAATAAAATTACATACATACATAACATCACGCCTTCATTCCCAGAGTGGGGTAGCAGCTACAGAAATACATACAACTCTAAAAAGACTTGTGACGTGTCTTGGTAATTCTGTAACAACATTTTGCACAATCTGGCCAAGAAGTTTACTAGTGTATTAGCAGTCCCAAACTGAGCTCTAGGCTTGTACTATGGGTACTAGACAACGATTAACATACTTAAATAGAGAAATACATACTTAAATATGTAGAAAACATCCAAGACTCAGGAACAAATATTCGCGCTCATCAGGACCGCTGTCCTCGGAGGCAGGGTCACTCTCAACTAGGCCAACGTGTCGTCGAATAAATTGAATGAATAAATATAAATAAAGTACAATAATTGAATGCCACGGCGTATCCGTGAAAGGGCGCCGACGCAGCATTGCTGCTGCAGCGCTGATGTTCTGCCGGAAACCATGGGTGCGGCAAGGGACGCACTTTAAAAGTCAATTACAAAATAATTAAAAAAAGGTCTAAATTTTTTATTCATTAAGTAGGACGCACGGGGACTTTAACACGTCCAAATCTACCAACGTTTTTCAAGAAGAGACCACTGCTGAGACATGTAGTAAATTTTCTCTACTTGATTGTTTTGAACGTAAAATTAATCACTTCCTTAACTGCGACACGTTTATTCGAATATTTGATTAGATTCTTTCCAATGGCGTACTAGATTACATTTTACTCAAACTCAAAGTCGCACTATTAAGTAGCAAATAACATTACAAATCATTTAAACATTTGAATGCTATGCACGACAGGAACTGTGATCTAAGGAGCTTTGAAAGAACTGGGTTTCCAATTAGATCTCCCTTCTTTTATTAGCAAAATGGCTTTTATTAGTGTTATTTTTGCCTAAATGTGACGCACGCGGGCACGTACACCAGCAGTAATATTAACTTAGCTAACATCGAGCCCAAAAATATCTGACACGCTCCACGCTTCTAGTAGAAACGTGTCAGATATTTCTCGGGATATTTTTGCGTTCAACGTTGAATATTATGCTGGGGACTCAACTAGTCACTGATACAGGCATCGTTTCCTCTGCATGAATGGGCAGATCACCTGTTCCAGAGCAAGAGCAGGTAAAGTCAATGTGATGTAGTTTCGAGGTAATACCAGCACTGGCCCGATGGTCCAATAACATACATACATAACGTCACGCCTTCATTCCGAGAGTGGGGTAGGCAGAGCTACAGAATACCAACAACTCTAAACATGTTGATCATTCTGTAACCAAATTTTGCACAATCAGGCTAAGATGTTTACCAGTGTATTAGTGACAGGTTGCAAGCCCATCGCCTAACACTTCCAAAAGTACTACAAGCCTTTATTCCCTTAGTGGCCTCTTACGATATCCAGGGGAAGACATGAAGTGGCACTATTCTAACCCGGCAACCACACGGGTTTACAAATAAATGCTGGCTTATATTATAGTCGCTTGTATTTCTGTGGATAAAGCATCCGCTACTCTCGCAAAAATTACTTGTCAGAAAGTGACAGATGTTCATCTACACACCCTAATTTTTAATCAAGACTACTATAGGCCCGCAAGCTAGGGCATAAGGTGGTAATTCTACAGTCTACTGGTGTTGAGAATGCCAAAAATCGGGTATTTCACCGTATAGGCATATATCCAACTGATTCGAGCCCAGAATTTTAAGACCAAAAACAATTGAGCAAACAATCCGTGTTGTAACTGATCAAAAACTGGACACTGGGCTCAATTTAAAATTTAAATGAAATAGGGAGTGAATATATTAATGACATTCTCGTCACGTATTTTGGACTCTGCTAATACTTCAAATTGCCCATACAACCCGAAAATTGTTCGGTTCTGAGGGCGAACACCGTTTCATGTGGACTTGGCGGAAGCTCACGTAAAATTTGTAAGCCCGGCCGATGCTTTTATCAGAACGGCAAGGTATAAGCTGGTTGCTAACTTACAGTTGAGAGGTTTAGCAAACCGGCAATTTTTTTTGGTGTTCTGCGATTCAATAATACGAGTATAATGTAACAACAGAGCTCCAGTGATGTCGAATAGAGCGACTCGGTAAAACCATATCGCTTATAACATATTATCCATTAACTGTCAATGTTACAATAGCTCTTATTTACTTGACAGTAATGGCGGGCGAGTTAAAAATAATACGATAACATGTCAAAAGCAATATGGCTTTTAAAGCATCGATAACTTCACATAGTTGTGGTTGACGGGTTAGAAATAGTGTCACTCCATGTCTTCCCGTGGATGTCGTATGAGGGAGACTAAGGAAATAAGGGCTTGTAGTACTGTTAGGCGACGGGCTTGCAACCTGTCACTAATATACTGGTTAACATCTTAGCCTAAGGTTTTCAGTGACTGGGCTACTGCGGACTTACATAAGCGTAGAAGAATACTGTATCAACTATATGAGCAACGGAGGTATAACGCGAGTGAGGAGTTTAAGGAACATGTCAAACAGTATTCTAAGCAATTCAAGATAGACTGCCGTATAACTAAGCGAAATTTTTTAAGTAACAAAATCTTGAATAGTTCTGATGTTATTAAAACGACCTGGAAAATAATTAATAAAGAAACAGGTCGCCGAATAAAGAACATTAACGACTATCGTTTAAAAGTAGATGGTAAAATAATAGATTCCAATCCAGATATCGCAATTGAATTTGAAAAGTTTTTTACCGATATACCAGTGTCCACGACTAAGTGCTTGAACTCTTCGCCTGCGTCTGCCATTGTACTTTTAGAAGATAACGTGCCTGAATGCAGTATATACTTTGAATTCAAGCGCGTTACTGCCTTGGATGTAATTAAGGCATTCAACTCAATCAATATAAAGAAAACCAGTGACCTTTGGGGAGTGTCGGTCCATGTACTCAAATCCTTAATTGAAGTCATAGCATCTGACTTAATGGTCGTATTTAATCACTGTGTTGATTGTGGTGAGTTTCCTGATCTTATGAAACATAGTAAGATAATTCCATTATCTTCATTGCTTCGTCTTCTAGATTAGAATTTAATACACTTGTAGTAACACGTACGGTGTTGCCAATCCACACTGAATTTTGAGAGATTTTTACTATAAAAAATAAAAATAAAATTAAAAGAGGGTATTTTGATCACTTGGTCAGCTCCCACCCGCAGATCGTCATTCACAGTTACAGTGCTCTGCCAGTTCGCACGAATAACCTTTACTTGCCACAAAAGTTATCAGTTATTAGTATAATAAGTGTTAGTTAGTGTATTATGGGTAAAAGAAAGCGTGAAAAAGAAGATTGTGAAGATTACGATTATATCGTTCATAAATTGAAGAAACTGGAAAGGAAGTTAAGGCATGGACGACGCAGACGCCGACATTATGACGATTCGGAGTCTTCGATATCATCGAGGGGGGATCCTCTGATAGACTCGGAAGGTTAGTTTAATGTCGTTTTATATGCGTACCAGTTTACAAACAGGTACATAGCATTCCGTAAACTTTTAGGACGATAAGTGCCACGAATATGTGTTTAAACTTATTTGGTGTTACCACGTAGAAGGTAAGTAATGCGGGCAGTTTTTGGGACTGTCACTTTACTTGCTAGCGTGAACTCATACGAGTGCTGCGGGCCACCTTTGGGGTTGCCACTTCACCGTGACCATGACCTTGTCACCTCTTTCTGTAATACAAACGGGCATGATATTTATGAACTATAATTATCAGATATAAGTTTTATGTTAAGTGCTGCGGGCAACCACAACGGGTTGTCACTTTACTTGGTTACATTACTATTACTAAAAATGTACATAATTGAATATTGCAAACTGACTAATAATAGTGTTGCGGATAGTTTTTGGGACTATCACTCACTGCTACACATAGCCAAGCTAGGTTATATGTTCAAATTATTACGTCACTTGCAGAGGGCGGGCCTGCATTGGAATGTAACCCTTCGGCGGCAGAGGACGATTTGTTAGACGAATACACAATACGCTCAGTTGTCAACATACCGGGCCCGTCTACAAGCACCGCCGAGCCGATCGCCCCCTGTAGGTCACCTTTGGTAACACCGCCGCCGCCGCCTCCGCTGCCTCCGCCGCCGCCGCCTATAGAGTTTGAGATCGCTAGTGATGTAACAGTAGTTCCGGAAAAAGATAGCGATATTTTAGAAATATTGGGAGACGATCCTTCACTACCAAAACAATACGGAAATGAAATTCAAAATGATGTCGCGGTGAGGCTCCAACATATTGCTACTACTGGGCTACCTAAAGACCTTCGTAAAGAGCTATACGAAAAATACTTACCACCTAGCAATTGTACTCTCATCGACGCCCCGGAACTCAACCCGGAAATAAAAGCGGCGGTTTCGGAAGCTGTTATAAAGCGGGATAAAGCCATTGAGCTCAAACAAAAACAGCTAGGACGAGCGATTACATGTATCGGCGAGGCCATCACTACCTTAATGTCTAAAGGTGATAAAGACACGGCAGTAATAAAACTCCTTATGGACGCCAGTCGCCTGCTTTGCGACAATCAAAATCTTGACTCAGTAACGCGTCGGAACTTCGTTCTCTTCAATCTTAAAAAAGACATGAAGGATCAGATGCAGAAGACAAAGGTTGATAAACTTCTTTTTGGCGAGGACCTTGCTGACACGCTCAAAACTGCAAAAACGATTTCAAAGTCAGGGGCTGATCTCAAAGCAGCGACATCTACTAACAAGCCGACAACCACCAGGCCCAAGTCTGGACCGCCGCCGCAGACTGCACCTCCCCAGCCTCATCGGAACAATTTAAACTGGAAGGCCCCTCCCCTGAACCGCAGGCCTCAGGGGAACCCGAGGCCCAGGGGGTCTGCTCCGAGGTTTCATCACGCCGGCAGCTCGCGGACATCGTATCGAGCGCCGCAGCGGCAATACAACAGCCGCCGCTAGATGTCGACTCGGTGAGATATGCAGGCAGACTTTGTCAGTTTTATGACCAATGGTCGTTATTAACCAGCGATCCTATGGTTTTGTCATGGATAACTGGTTACGAAATTCACGTGTCTCGTCCTATTGTGCAGGCTCACATTCCTAACAAAAATCATTCAAATACAGACAAAATGCTTATCGCAAAATGCATTAGGGATATGTTAAGTTCTGGAGTTATATCTGAGTGTGAGCCTTGCATCGATCAGTTTCTTTCAAGTATTTTCTTAGTAACGAAACCGAACGGTAATCACAGGTTTATACTAAATTTAAAACATTTCAATAAGTTTATTGACACCGAACACTTTAAGCTCGAAGACTTGCGTACAGCTCTAAAGTTAGTTTCTGAGGGCTGCTTCATGGGCACAATGGACCTAAAAGATGCCTATTTCCTTGTAAATATTCATAAAAATTCACGTAAATATCTTCGTTTCGAGTTTAATAACATACTGTATGAATTTAATGTCTTACCATTTGGCCTCAGTACCGCACCTTTCGTATTCACGAAAATAATGAAACCCGTCGTAAAATTGCTCAGGTCATGTGGTTATATATCTACTGTCTATTTAGACGATATTTTTTTAATAGCTACATCCATTGACTCATGTTTAAGTAATATAAATGACACAAAGGAATTATTGACTGCTTTAGGCTTCATCATTAACTATGAGAAAAGTAATTTGGCACCAAGCACCAAATGCAAGTTTTTGGGATATTTAATAGACACTAAAAAGTTCCAAGTCAGTTTACCCCCAGAAAAAATTAACAAGATTAAAAAGGAGCTGAATTATTTCAAAAAATTAAGTCGTTGCAAAATAAGAGATTTTGCACGATTACTCGGACTCCTTAACTCAGCTTGCCCAGCCATAGAGTATGGCTGGCTTTACACGAAGGCGTTCGAAAGAGAGAAATATCTCAACTTAAAAGATGATCCCGATAAATACGATAAAATCATGAACTTACCTCCATCGTTGTCCTCCGAATTCGAGTGGTGGTGCAGTGCCCTTGATAAACCTGTAAATAAAATCAAATACGACGACTACTGCTTGGAAATTTTTAGCGATGCTTCGACTACTGGGTGGGGGGCAGCGTGTGGAGAAGAGACTGCAAGTGGCCCATGGACAGTGGAAGAAAGCTGTAGACATATTAATTACCTGGAAATATTGGCAGCTTTTTTCAGCTTAAAGGCATTCGCCAAAACAATGTCAAACTGTCAGATTCTACTCCGTGTTGATAATACAACAGCGATCTCTTATATTAATCGAATGGGTGGCGTGCAGTTTCCTCACCTTACACAAATTGCAAAGGATTTATGGCAATGGTGTGAATCTAGGAGCATTATAGTATATGCATCATATATTAAGTCGATTGACAATAGCATAGCTGATGCCGAATCGCGACGTTCACACCCGGATATTGAATGGGAAATAAACGATTTTGCATTCTTTAAGATCACGAGCGCTTTTGGTATGCCTGAAGTTGATCTTTTTGCAAGCCAACTTAATAAAAAATGTAATAACTACGTGTCATGGTACAGAGATCCTGACGCAATCGCCATAAATGCTTTTACCTTACCTTGGGTTAAGTTTTACTTCTATGCATTTCCTCCATTTACAATGATTCTGAAAGCATTGAGAAAAATCATAAGAGACAAAGCCACTGGTATAGTCGTAGTTCCTCTATGGCCAACTCAACCGTGGTACCCTTTGTTTAAGAAATTACTAATATCCAATCTATTGATCTTGGACCCAACAGACAATTTGATTTTGTCTTCTTCCAGCAACCGCAGTGTTCACCGTCGGCTTACCCTGGCTGCAGGAGTCTTGTCCGGGAGTCACTACTGCGACAAAATGTTCCTCCAGAATCAATCAAAATAATGCTAGCTTCTCTATCAGATAGTTCTATCAAGCAGTATGACACATACTTAAAAAAGTGGTACCATTTCTGTCTTTCAAAAAATGTTAATATCTTTGAATCTAGTATTTCCCGTATAATATATTTTCTAACCCAGCTTTTTGAAGGGGGCGCACAGTACAGTACTCTTAATAGCTGCAAATCAGCCTTGTCGCTCATTTTTGAATCGCACATAGGTCACGATGAACGTATTAAGCGTTTTTTTAAAGGGATTTTTGATTGAGGCCCCCGTTACCAAAATATAATCATACCTGGGACACCTCAATAGTGTTAGATGCTTTAGCCTCCTGGTATCCTAACGAAAACCTTAATTTAGATAAAATAGCTAGGAAACTAGTTACGTTATTAGCTCTTGTTACTGCCCACAGGGCTCAAACTTTGTCAAAAATTCTTGTTAACAATATTGAATTTCTATCCGATAAAGTACTTATTAAAATTCCTGACCTTGTTAAGACTTCCAGGGCAGGTGCCACGCAACCCTTGCTTAACTTGCCATACTTTCAAGAAAGACCTGAAATTTGCCCAGTTAAAACACTGTCCGCGTACCTAGAAAAGACTAAGTTGTTGCGTGGCAATTACGAACCACTGTTCATAGGCCTAAAGAAACCTCATAAATCGGTGACTTCTCAGACGATAAGCCGCTGGATTAAATTGACGTTAGGAGAATGCGGTATAGACATAACCGTATTCACCGCTCACAGTACGCGTCATGCGTCAACTTCCAAGGCACACAACCTGGGAGTTAACATAGACCTTATCAGAAAGACCGCTGGATGGAGTGGCTCTTCACAGACATTTGGCAAGTTTTATAAAAAAGATATTAAAGATACTGATGATTCATGTTTTGCCAGGCGAATTATGTTAAATAACTAACAAAATACTTATTGATTATTAATTACTTTGGTTAATATCATAGTTTAACATTTTGGTTTATTGTTAATGTTTATGGCCTCATGTGATTAAACTTCGCTGTTTATTCAAAATGTTGCATTTTACTCGATATTTCACGATCTCTCAATATCTACAAGTGTATTAAATTCTAATCTAGAAGACGAAGCAATGAAGATAATTAGTGATTAAACGAACTTACCTTACGTGAAGTTCTATCATAATTATCTGAGTTGCTTCGTCGAATAGATTAGAATCCCACCCTCCCTTTTAGTACCCGTGGCGTGAAATACTCGTATCTATAAAAAAGGAGCTATCTCTAAACTAAATGACGATCTGCGGGTGGGAGCTGACCAAGTGATCAAAATACCCTCTTTTAATTTTATTTTTATTTTTTATAGTAAAAATCTCTCAAAATTCAGTGTGGATTGGCAACACCGTACGTGTTACTACAAGTGTATTAAATTCTAATCTATTCGACGAAGCAACTCAGATAATTATGATAGAACTTCACGTAAGGTAAGTTCGTTTAATCACTAATTATTCAAAACGGGTAGTACTTTTGACCCCACAAATTTTAGACCAATATCCATACTACCCACTTTCAGTAAAATATTTGAGAAATTGATTTTGTCACAGTTAGCGGAACATTTTCGGTATAATAATTTATTACACAATAAACAATTTGGTTTTACTCGGGGTCGCTCGACAACCGAAGCTGGTGTTGAGTTGATTAAAAACATTTTTAATGCCTGGGAAGGGTCACAGGATGCTTTAGGTATTTTTTGTGATCTGTCCAAGGCCTTCGATTGCGTTAACCATGACACATTGATCAGGAAACTACACCACTATGGAGTTAGAGGTACTGCGCTAAACTTAATAAAAACGTACTTATACGGGAGAATACAAAGGGTAGACGTGAATGGAGTACGATCACCTGGGTCATTGGTCTCAATGGGCGTACCACAGGGCTCAATATTGGGTCCATTTTTATTCCTCATCTACATAAATGACTTACCTTACCTTATAAAGGACAACCATGATATAGTATTGTTTGCTGATGATACGTCACTTGTGTTCAAAGTTAAACGACAACAGCAGTTTAATGTCAATGTAAACAATGCTATATCAAAAGTAGTCGATTGGTTTAGTGTTAATAATTTATTACTAACACTAAACCAATCGACTACTCGACTACTTCGAGAAAAAGACGAAATGTATAAAGTTCATGACTACTAATGTGAAAAATAGTCAAACTACTGTAACTATTAAAAATGACAAACTAGACCTAGTTAATGATACAGTGTTTCTTGGTATAACGTTAGACTCCAAGCTCCAATGGGGTCCTCATCTTGCTGGATTGGCGGGTAGACTCAGTTCTGCAGTTTTTGCAGTTAATAAGATTCGGCAATTAATAGACTTAGATACCGCTCGATTAGTTTATTTTAGTTACTTCCATAGTATTATGTCATATGGTATTTTACTGTGGGGTAGTGCTGCTGATGTAAATAGCATCTTTGTTCTGCAGAAGAGGGCTATTCGTGCTGTCTACAAGATGGGCCAGAGAGACTCGCTTAGAGATAAGTTTAAAGAAATTAACATATTGACCATGCACAGTCAATACATTTATGAAAACATTATGTATGTTCATAAAAACATCGCTAAATTTAGAAAGAACTGTGACATACATAATATTAATACCAGAAATAAATATAAGCTCGCAGTGCCCTTCACGCGGCTCCATAAAATAAAAAACTCTTTTATGGGTAATTGTATTAGGTTCTATAATAAGCTCCCAAGTAATGTTACTGAACTATCAGTAAATAAATTTAAGAGTTACGTTAAGCGTAAACTAATTTCTAAAGCATATTATAGTATTAAAGACTATATTAATGATAACAATGCTTGGGACTGAATTGCTTGTAATAAAATGTTTAGTCCTTACGACAAAAGGTTGCGAACGTCGAAAAAAAAAAGACATCCGACAGAGTTTCTTACAGGTTCTTCTCTGATCGGTCGCGATTTGAACCTGCAGTCAATTTAGGCTAAGTCGCTACTATGACGTTTCAAAAGAGTTTATTATTTGTAAACCTACTTGAATAAAGATTATTCTGATTCTGATTCTGATTCCTGATTGTGCAAAATGTGGTTACAGAATTATCAATGATTTTTTTTAGAGTTGTTGGTTATTCTGTAGCTCGGCCTACCCCACTCTGGGAATGAAGGCGTGACGTTATGTATGTATGTTTGTAGATTCACATATAGCTCATTAAAAAGAGCAGAGAGCAAGGTACACGTTGGTAATTCCGTGCCGTGTCTAGGTTCCTTGAGCACGGGTTCGGTTTATTACCGAATAAGACAATCGGTGAAATTACTACATGCATTCCATCTCGGCTTCGTAGTCTTGAGAATTACAAATATCTCAGGGTTTTAGGGATAGAGACCCTATGTATATAACCATGGTTTTTTTTTGTGACAGGCCACGAATTTAAGTAGGACCTGAAACCCTGAGACATTTGTATTCTCAAGACTACGAAGCCGAGATGGAATGCATCTATGGTAGTCATTTCATCGATTTTCTTGTTCGGTATTAAACCCTCCTCGAGCGGGTCCGACGCGAACTTGTCCGGTTTTTTTATATTTGTGTGATGTCACGAGGAAAAACAGTCTGAGAGCTCATTACAAAGAGCAGAGAGCGCGCGACGCGCCACGTGTAATTAATTCCCGCCGCGGAAGCGCTCCGGGAACATGGCGGATCACCCCGGCTCATATCCGCTTTATTAAAAAACCTACGTAACGCACGTATTTAAATCAGAGATATTTTTTGTACAGTCAACAGCAGAAATAGATTCATTTTAGTACTTTATTGCACTAACGGACACTAGGGGACACGGTTTCTGTAGGAGAACGCATCGATTTTTTTTTTTTTGTATCATTTAGTTTAGCATCGTCATGGGTAGGTATAAATATTATTATTATTTCATTTACCATCTCTTGCGTTTATTAGAATTTTATCTTTTATCTTATCTTTAACGTGACAACACTTTGACAGTTGGGATATGGCAAAGTAGTGAAAGTGACAAGGTACTAAAATGATCATCTACATTTGCTGATGCTCAAATTAAGTTTTTTTTTATGCTACGGAGAAGGCTGACGTCGACATTGACCACCTGTGAGGTTATTATGACATGGCTATGCAGTAAATTTAACAGCGAGCGTAAAGTATGGGAGCTATAGAAGTTTATGTAGCTCTGTCCTTTTCTCTCATCGTAAACTGAACTGATCGTAAGTGGGATCTGTGACGCATAGACATTTGCATTCTCAACACTACAATCTTCAGACTGAAACCCTAAGACTGCAAATGCTTCATGTAAATTATTTTGTTTCAACATCGATTCTGTGTCTTTTATTATTTAGTGTTAATAACTTTTAGGGCATGTTTCACCATCTCCTTTCATTATGAAAAAGAAAAGGAAACCGATAACTTAAACTGGCAGAAAGTATTTTACAGGGACTTTATTCTACTCGGTATTACGATATTGATTTGGATGCGGTAAACAAGAGCTATCATGACATTGACAATACGATAACATGTCATGGAAAAAGCAGGATGATTTTTTGATATTGTCGATATGTTAGTAAAAACCTTAATTTACGCAACGAAGACAAATCAAATGAAACCTCATACTCGTATGTTCAATTTTCTTTTTTCCTAAATACGAGTATTTAATTTATCGCTTCAAAATCCTATTTAAAATAAAATAAAAAATAAAGTAAATATCAAGGGACCATCTCACACAAATTGAGCTAGTCCCAAACTAAGCTCTAGGCTTGTACTATGGGTACTAGGCAACAATAAACATACTTATATAGAGAAATAAATACTTAGAAAACATCCAAGACTCAGGAACAAATATCTGCCCTTACCGGGATTTGACCCCAGGACCGCTGCCTTCGGAGGCAGAATTACTCCCAACTAGGCCGACGTATCGTTAAATAAATTGAATTAATAAATATAAATATAGTACAATAATTGAATGCCACGGCATATCCGTGAAAGGGCGCCGGCGCAGCATTGCTGCTGCAGCGCTGAAATTCTGCCGGAAACCATGGGTGCGGCAAGGGACGCATTTTAGAAGTCAATTATAAAATAAGTAAAAATATAATCTAAGTGGTTTATTCATTAAGTAGGTCGCACGGGCACTTTTACACGTCCAAATCTACCAGCGTTTTTCAAGAAGAGACCATTACTGAGACATGTAGTACTACTATCGACTATTTTCTCGCTCAAGAAACGAACAAAAGATATAAATCCCGTGTCAATAAAATAGACACAGATATTGATAGCTGATTGCTGGCTGTTTACACTGCCGGCGAGAACTCTCTCCACTCGCTGGCTGCTCACACTGTAGGCGAGAACTCTCTCTACTAACTAATGCACTACGAGTAGCTTCTCGCTGCTCGCCAACTCGTATCTAGTTTCTAGCTTAACTCGCTTCTCGCTCGTCGTCGGCGGTGGGACAAGTGCCTCATGCTCGTAAAGTCCTTCTTTGCATGGACATACTACTACACACTAGTGCATAAAGTGTTGTCGTCATCTAGACTAAGACATTTAAGCCCTACAGCCAGACAGACAAGTTGACTGCACTAGATAAACTTGTTATTTGAATACATTTTCCTAAGAAGGTTAATACTCGTAACAACGAAACAACGAAATTGACAAGGTACTAAAGTAATTATTCATTTATGGATACAAGGCTAATAATAACGTTCTTTGGTCCATTTCATTATTAAAGCTATTACTGCTTTCTTTATCGACTGGTCGATGATTGCCAGCCTTGACCCGCGCCTCGGGGGAAATGAGGCTAACAGCCTAGCCACTAGAGAAGTTACCGCTTTGGCCATTGACAGATATATGAGGAAAAGGATTGCTTAATAACTACTTGTATAAATTCACATGATCAGTAACTCTAAAGAGATGCACTTGCCGAAAGTTTTTATTACCGTACACGGGGTGAATTGGGACTAAGGGGTGAATAGGGATGCCACCTAAAATAAGGCATAATTTGTTACAAATAAAAACAAACTCACGTTCTATTAGAAATTATTTCAGTCTTATAGTTAGTAACATATGCTTAATTTTAGGTTCCTCCCTATTTACCCTTTAGTCCCTATTTACCCCGTTTTACGGTATCGAAAATGTATGGGACGGACGTAAACTGGTGGAAAAGTTTGCATTCTCAAGACTGCAATCCTACGTCCGCAAATACGAGCTCTAAGGAATAAGACGGAATGCCTCTTTGCTAGTAATTTCGTAATAATGTGAGCATTGCTACTTGGCGGCAGTATAAAGGACAAGATGATGGTACAATCCAGACGGAATCAGCACAAAGTTCTACCACCATTTAAAATACTACTAAATACTAATTTTAGTAGTACATAATACGACTTTAATAGATTATTTCGACTGTGTTTATTAAAGCAAATGTTGTTTTAATTGTATAACTATTTTAATGTTCTTGTAATAATTACGGAAAAAAACGAGAAAAAAATCTTACTATTTACTGTGACACTCTAGCAATCAATATTATCAATAGAAATGTACGTGTCTGTACCTTTTGCGTACCTTGTTCATTGCGTTATTGAAAAGTTGATATTGATTAAACTTAAATCTCCAGCGTTTCTTTGTATGAACTAGCTGGGTCTTCCACAGCTGCGGCCGAGGGAATTCAGTGCGATTGGAAGAGGCAATTCCGGCGTTTCGGGCGCCGACCGGGGACGGGTAATGTTCCCGGAAATGTATTACTATTCCGTGTAATAACTCGCTCCAGAACGCGACTCCGTCTGAGTTCTATTGTGTGTAAAAATTGCCCAAATGCCTTTATAATTAAATTTTAAAAGAAAGAGAAGTTAAATATCGAAAAATGAATATCGTGGAGATCTCGCACCAATTGACCTACTCCCAAACTAGGCTTGTACTACGGGTACTGATAAACAAATATATATACAGAAATAAATACTTTTTTACTAAAGAAACAAGACTCGGAAATAAGTTCTCGCACTCGACGATATCATTTCAAAATCAAATCAAAATGTTAATTCAGTAAACAGGCCACAATAGGGCTTTTTACACGTCGGTAATATCAAGTGAATGTACTAGTGCTTCGGACAAGGCCATCAATGCGGAGAAGTAGCGCCTAACAACGGGCCCACAAGCTTCGTAGGTAAGGTCACTATCAACTAGGCGTGTCGTCAACTTCAGCTGTGCACGTTGTTACTGAAGACAATCATGTCCACCATACTACAAACAGGGAGATTTTTGCTACTGGAAATTTGGAAATAAAGTTCAGTTACCTTTGCTCTATCAAATTTCAAACGAATAAAAATGTGCTTTATGGTCATTATAATATAGTTTAAACAAAAATTGTTTGTCTACCTCATACGGCACTGGGTCTCACGAGGCTAATGTTCTGTAACAGTAGCTGGAGCACGTATTTAGCATTATTTTTTTCTAGAACATTGACATGACGTTGACAGGAGCCCGTTGAAATTCATTAAATTGTTTGACTTAATTATGTATTTTTGGTAGTTTTTTTTTGCCTATCACCCTTTTTGGGCGAAATTTCAGGTTTTTATAAATATCTGTTGTTTAGATTAGTTAGGTTAGGTAAGTTTTATAATAAATCTGAAACAAAAAACTATTTTAAAAAGCGTAATAAGGTAAAAGCGTTTTTGATCAAATTATTTTCAACGGTTCAATAGTTCAAACAACGAACACGCCAACTGATTTAAACCTGACGTCGACTTTCATATCGTCATCGAGTTGTAAAGGTAAAGAATACGTAAGACGATTTATGGAAACATAAGTGTGTTTTAGAGTTCCGTTATGCTCGTTTGACTCTTTTTACATAAACCGGACTACTCAGCTTCTACAACTTCAAATTATCTTCAAAACATTCAAATCAAACAATTAATTGAAGGTGCTAAGAGTATCTGTTATAAACATTTTTGGATCAGTCGTTTAACGTGGCGTGTATTGTAACCACTACGATACGGTACAGTCAAGGGCAAAAATATATATACACTTTAGTACCTTGTCTGTTTAACGTCATGTTTAAGCTGTCATATGAAATTGTGACAGCGATTAAAGCGGCAAGGTACTAAAGTGTATACATATTTTTGCCCTTGACTGTACAGTCCACGGAAATTGCGGGCAACCTCGGCATTACCGTTACAAAAAACCAAATTGAACATAAGGTATACACGTCGTAGTTCGAATTTCGGAATTTGTTTTAAGTCTTTAACTTATGCTGGAGCTATTTTAGAATAAGCGCATAATTTAATTGCTAAACATAGATTAGGTAACGTTTGATTTATAAGCGGTATCAAAATATTTAACTCTTCTATCAAAACGTTGCATTCGGCGTATCCCTTTATTTATCATAATTTAATTTGCCATATTAGTCACTGGCTTTAACCTTCATTTTCCCTAATATCACATACCATAATTTCACTTGGCATAATTTTTTTTTGAATTCGTATACCTTTTAGGTAATTTTTAAGTGCCATCGTATAGTGCCACATATGTTAGGTTAGGCTTGTTTTTATTACAATTGTAAATAGATGATGATGATTGGTGTGGCATATAAAATTAGGTCATATGAAATTCAGGCCAATGAAATTATTGTATATGAAATTCGTTTAAACAATAGATAACCTGCATTCGGATTTATGAAATTTCGGAATTTTGTTTAATTTGGATTAATGAAAAGGGCATGAAATTGAAAAGGGCATGCTTCAATGGTTCGGTCATTTTGAAAGGATGGATGAAAAACGATTGACGAAAGAAATATACAGTGCTGAAGTGAGTGGAAGGGTCGGAATGGGGCGCCCTAGGCGTACTTTTTTGAATCAAATCGGGGAAATACTGGAAAAGGACCGAATCTTAAGTACCCGAAACCGACGTGCATTGTCGAGCTTTGTCAGGATCGTAGCAGGTGGAAAGAAGTAGTCTCTGCCTACCCCTCTGGGAAACAGGCGTGATTTATGTATGTATGTATGGATTTATGACTCCAGAATAATTTATAATGTTATATACATGGGTAAGTAAACGAAATCATTCTTCATTAATAGATTCAAAGTTAAAAACTATTTAATAATAACTGGAACTTAAGTTACAACCTTCCCTATAAGTTTCTTCAGCTTTTAAGTTTCGCCGTAAGCTCCCCAAGCCGGGCTTACAACTATCCCCACTGGGACCCGAGCGGCACTGGACGGACCCTATTTGCATACATCTGCATACGGTCGAGGGCTCATGTTGTCGTGGACTGTACATTCACTCGGCTAATAGTAACAGGCCTAGTAAAACACCCCGTTATACCAAACATACTTAACTGTTACATGTAATTTTATGTTAGACGCTAGAAGTGTTTTGAATACAATTTTTAACATGTAAAGGAAAAGTTTTTATGTATAGTTTAACTTTATTTTAAAGTAGCTGTTGTCCGCGACTACGTCTGCGTAGAATTCATCTATATTCCCCCAGGAACCGTCTAATATTTTGGGTTAATAAGTACCCTAAGTCCTTTCTCGGGACTTAAATTATTTCCATACCAAATATCATTTCAAAGCGGTTCTGCAGTTTGTCTGTGGAAATGTAACAAACAGCCTACAGAAAGAGAGGGTATAAAAAGACAGACCGACAAACAGAGAGACAGTTAAACAGACAGATTTACTGTAATATTTATAAGTCTAAAGGTAGAGTATACCTTAAAATCACAGAAATGCTTGTTAAAAATATATTTTTGATGGTTTCTCGAAATTATCACCTATCTACTCTACTTGCAATTACTTACTTACACAGCAGTCATAGCTTCTCCGCGATGTTCTCGGTACATAACAATGCAATATCTCGATTGTAGTGGAGGAACTAGCACCACCTTACCTGTAGAAAGAAAGACATCGTTAGGTACGAACCGAAAAATACTCACGACTGTTTTGACGACACGTTTAATACCAATTACACCACACGATGTTAACCACTTACCTGGGCTGTGGGCTGATTTTATTTTTAAACTCTACGTTGAATTCAGTAACAGAGAGACCGACAGGCTGTATAGCCGCGGCGCTTTGTTTTGATGCGGTTTAGAATTTTATTAGAGCCCAGTCGATCATCCGAACCCATTAAGGTAAAACCAGAAAAAAATCTCTTATAGTTCTACAAATAAACGATGATCAAATATTCTCTGCAATCTACATTAGCTTAGTTTTGTTACTTAACAGGGCCTCTATTCAGGTGCGTTAAAACGATATCGTGTTTGACACGTTTAAAAATCGTTTATGTCACAGTCACCATTATTATAAATGACATAAGAGTTATCAAAACGTTGACAATACGGAAACAGGTCAAAAATGATATCGTTATAACGCAGTTGAATAGAGGCCCTGACGATTAGAGCCTTCACAGTTGTCAAAATGTATGAACTACCAGTCCATTAACATTGATTAAATTTAACGTCGTATGGTGACATTGGTACTTAGCCTAGTTGGTAGTAACTCTGCCTATGAAGCTAGCCGCGGTCCCGGGCTCGATTTCCGCAAAGATTTGCGAGCGAGTATTTGTTTCTGAGCCTTGGATATTTTCTTTATATAAGTATTTATCACTGTCCCCATAGTACAAACCTAGAGCTTAGTTTGATACAGTTTTGTACCAGGTCGATTTATGTGAGATTGCCCCCGATATTTACGACTTTTATTATGTAAGGTAAGGGTACTGAGTTTTAACTAAAACGAAACTTTTCTTTATTACAAGATACATAAATACACTTATATCCGGAATCGTGCCTCTAGATCTTCTATATAGTATGTCATTATACAGCGTCAAATTGTTTAGTTTGGAGTCTGAATATTATGAGACTTTGTTAAAATTTATAAGCAATATACAGCAAATCCTTTTTCACTATTTTTCACTCCTGGTGCATTTGCTTCTGTGTCGGTGTGTGGCACTTAGTAGTTTTAAGTTCAACTTTAATAAGTGTTCAATTACTATATGTGAGATCCTTTAATTGGTTCTGTATTTCTTAATCCTTTGCTCTATTCTGTAACTGCAACTGTTGGATTTCCTTTAATAAATAAATAAATAAATCTGTATTTAGCTTTACATAGGTAGTAACATGTTCTGCTGCCCCATATTATTTTCAATTCGTAAGTAGGTATAGATAGACATTATAAATACATTTTTTTTTATGTTAATGAGAAGGCACACGAGCACTCAGGCCACCAGATGGTAAGTGGAATCTGAGACCCATAGACATTTGAATTCACAAGACTAAAAAAAATAATCGATGGTTCGGTCATTTGGAAAGGATGGATGAAAAAAGATTGACGAAAGAAATTTACAGTGCTAAAGTGAGTGGAAGGGTCGGAAGAGGGCGCCCTAGGCGTACTTTTTTGAATCAAATCGGGGAAATACTGGAAAAGGGCCGAATCTTAAGTACCCGAAACCGACGTGCATGCATGATTCGATGTATGAATGTGGAAGAAGCGAAAGAGCTTTGTCAGGATCGTAGCAGGTGGAAGGAAGTGGTCTCTGCCTACCCCTCTGGGAAACAGGCGTGATTTATGTATGTATGTATGTATGTAAAAAAAATAATCCTAAGACCTCCAACGGGTTGCCAACCCTGAGGACTAAGATGGAATGCATCTATGCTAGTAATTTCACCGGTTGCTGCTACGTAGCGCTACGCTCGTAGCCGATACCAGCGTTATTCCACTTTGTAGCAAAAACTGCTTACAAACAGGGCCTATATTTAATTCTACTAGGTTATAACCACGACGACTTATTTGACGTGTTGTTGTATTTTTTTAACTGTTGCTAATATTATCAACTAAATGAGAGTTATTTTATTAAACGTTGACATTACGGAAACACGTCAAAGGTAATATCGTTTTTACTATCTAGAATCTCTGCCCAATCCGCGGAGCGGGTTGCTGGCACTCAATGTATGCCAATGTTACTAGTTTATTTTAGTGCTAATACTAAAACAATTTACTAACTCCTACTAATAGTTTCAGAACCATAATAATACAGCATAATCACCGAACATAATTAATGACAAACAGCATTAACTGATCCCGACCTCATAAACCATGTAATATTACAGCACACACGTGAGCCCCCCCCCCATGTCACAGCAACTTCGTAATAATACGAGAGCGAGGGCAGATATCACATAATTACTTGATTGTTGTTTGCTTACATAATATACGTCACAGATAAATAATTAGCTATAAGGCCTGGGTGTGTATTCTGCTTTAGGTTGACGTCAGCTAGTCGTATGACAGTAAGCGATGTCATAAAGACAACTGTGCTTTTCCACTATGTAAAATATATATGTTTTGTTATGTTATATTGTTTTTAACCCAGCCGCCATTACTGTCAAGTGAATACAACGTTTAGGTTTTGATAGTTTATGCTTGACCATATTGCTTTTGAAATGTTATAGTTATATTTACAGAGTAGAATAGAGCCCCATCGTGAAAACAATATCAAAGCCAGGTGTACTTAAAAAGGTCCTGACTGAAATTTTTGTCGCAATATTTATAAAGAAAAATCTTGGATAGTCGTCACACAGTATTCTTAACCCGACATTGTTGGTTTTATGGTTTAGGCACTCGAAAATTATTATTAAAACACATTATACAATAAAAAAAATATAGTGCTTATTATATCGAAACGATATTCTAACTACCAGATGAAAAATTCAGTTAAAATTGCAAGACTAATCAAATCTAATTAAAGCTCTATATTCTTATTGTTATTGTACTTTGTAGGAGGAAAAATATATATTACTTAAATCAAAATTGAGGTATCCAACTTCACCCGTGATAATAATACCTCGAACTACCTTTGACACAAGAGATGGGTTTTACGACCTGTGGGCCGTCAAACCAGCCCAGGGTCACTATTCCACGAACTTTGTGTTGAACCAAATCATTACCATATTTAACGTTGTGGTGGCTCTTACTAGCTTATTAGAGGAGGCATGTTGTTGATGGCCTTCTTTTAACTATAAAAAGACGGGATCAATATTACATATTATATTGTATTTATAGATACTGGAATAATTGTAATGTTAAATGAAGCCAATCTACCAGCGCTTCGGAAAAGACAATCATTGCATTGAAACTCTAGGTCATTTTTAAACCCTACAATTATTACGTAAGTAACATCACAGTGTGATAAAGTATATTTAATTATAACAACAAATAACCAAAAATACAGTGTTTTTGATAACTTATAAACTTAGACTTGTAAAGCGGGCTGGGCCTCTTTTCTACTGCGTAAATAATCAATATCACAGGACACAGGACAATTAATGTCACACAAATTGACCTAGTCCCAAACTATGTAAGCTCTAGGCTCGTAATATGGGTACTAGACAACGATAAACATACTTATATAGAGAAATACATACTTAAATACATAGAAAATATCCAAGACTCAGGAACAAATATTCGCGCTCATCACATAAATATCTGCCCTTACCGGGATTTGAACCCAGGACCGCTGGCTTCGGAAGCAGAGTAACTCTCAAATAAATATTAATTTTACAGTTCTCGGCCTTTTAACTAAAATATTTTGGTCGCATGTATCGTTTCACAACCTTTTCATGTGAAAAACCGCAGTTTTTTCCAAAACTGTATACATTTCAGGATTTTCATAAAGCTAACCTAACTTAACTAAATGGTTCTACATAGTGGTTTTGAAATAAATCCTGAACTTTACACAGTCACAGAAAAAAGCAGTCTGGCAAATAAAAAGGTAAAGTAACGATATCGCACTTTTAGAATTATAGTGACCTAATTAAAAAAAAACAGCTTTCGATTTCAAGTCATAAGTGTAGACCTAAGTCGAAATTCAAAATATTTGGATTAGGTCACTTTAATTCAAAAGATCCGATATATTCGGCCAATAATATGTGGGCAGAAGGCAGAATACCTAAATTCAAACACTATTATTTTTTTAAGAAAAGGTGTCATTAAGCATAAAATCTATGCATTTAGTTTTAAAACAATCATTGATCTAAAACAACAATAATGACTAAGAGAACAACACGATGAGGTCTCTTTAGAAGCACAATATTAGTTGTCCCTTTCCTTATTTCTATTTCTTTACAAATGAAAGACAAAGATAACAACAGTAGCGTTAAAGAAACTGATACATTACGCGTTATGTAGAATATAGGCCTTGGTCATGCTTTGTTTTGCTCTCACGGGCGAGAACTGTACATACGTTATCGGATATCTACCATTCACTCAGACCCCTCAGTTACACGAAAACGAACCGTATTGTCTAAGCAATTGTAACATTGACAAAGGCCTTAGGTAATGCTAGAGCTGTGTTCGGTTGGTTGGAGTAGATTACACGCGTTGCCTTATCTGTATCAATATTGACATAACTTCAGCTCCAAAGCTGAGAAGACAATTGTTAGGTTTAATTAAGTCAAGTGATTGAATTTACTTAGTATTAAAAGTTTTTAAGACTTCATTAGAAATTATGAAACTGAAATATAATTGTCACACAAAAAAAAGACACACGACAATGTCACACAAATTGCCCTAGTCCCAAACTAAGCTCTAGGCTTGTACTATGGGTACTAGACAACGATAAACTTACTTATATACAGAAATATATACTTAAATACATAGAAACCATCCATGACTCAGGAACAAACACTCATGCTCATCACACAAATATCTGCCCTTACCGGGATTTGAACCCAGGACCCCTAGCTTCGAAAGCAGCGTCACTACCAACAAGGCTAGCGTGTCGTCAAAGTAAAAATAAAGTACAAATAATCAATTATTTATTGAATTGTTATGTATTCACCCGTGTTTTACCCGTGTGGTTGTTGCCGGGTTAGAATAGTGCCACTCCATGTCTTCCCGTTGATGTCGTAAGAGGCGACTAAGGGAATAAGGGCTTGTAGTACTGTTAGGCGGTGGGCTTGCAACCTGTCACTAATACACTAGTAAACTTTTAAGCCTTTTTGTGCAAAATGTGGTTACAGAATTATAAACAATTATTTTTACAGTTGTTGGTATTTTCGTAGCTCTGCCTACCCCACTCTGGGAATAAAGGCGTGATGTTATTTATGTATGTTATGTATTCAGATAAATTGTAGTATCCCTGGAATATAATTAAATTCCCTTTTACGAGTCACATGCTGCTACTAAAAGTGAACAAGAATTAAATATAATTTGTCTGAGTATGTTCACCGTTGTCTAGTAGCCATAGTACAAGCCTAGAGCTTAGTTTTGGACTAGGTCAATTTGTTTGAGATTGTCTCGCGATATTTATTTATTTTAGTACCGTGTCGCAGATATTTTTATCCTAAAAACATCCCACTCTCACTTCTATACATTAATGTGACAAGGTAATAAAATGTACAGCTGATGAGTTCAATTGAACCAATGATATTACATATAAACAGGAAGTAAATATGTTACTGCCGCGCCCAAGTTGAAGATTCATAAAAGACCCAATTAACCACTCTCGCTCTGTTTACGCCAAACGAGTCGACTATAGCTATCCCTCTTACTCTCGTGTTTTCCGTATTTGTCCATCATTATTTAGTGATACAATGAAACATTTTGAAGTTTATCTATTTTAAGTAAGTAAGTACATATTTTATTTATTTTCGAGACGGTTTACATTACAAGATATTTTACGTTACAGTGATCTTACCAGATAATTGAAGTAATTGTTAGGTTAAGAGTATCAGTGGGACTCACACTTGAGTATGTTCAAATGCAATTTACTTAGAACGTAACATAACTGTACTCTGTAATATGGATTGTACCCAATGAGCGTACTGTAGTCAAATTGTGTAAGATTTATTTATTTTGTTATAATTGGTTTGCTTGCCTTGAAACTTAGAAAGCGTTATATTATTCCAACAGTCCTTAATAGTATAAAAGGTTTAGCAAATGACAAGACACTTTTTATTCCAGCAAACCTAAAAGCTCCTGACAGAAAACCGATAAGCAAATTCTACGGGGGATTCTGCCCGAGAAAGATAGTTTTCTTAGAAAATTAAACAATAAAAACCAATTTAACCCGTACCCTACAAGTACTTATGATGCGTTATATTATCATAGAATTGCGTCCTAGATTTCAGCAAATACAAATACAAAATAAAATACAAATTCTTTATTAATAACAATTGTTACAGGTCAGTTTACATTAAATTAAATAAATTCGTTAATACGATTACACGTATTATTAGAATTAAATTTGTTTTTAATTTATGGACTTCTTTTACAAGAGCTAGTGGCAAGCTAAGAAAGTCTTCGTAGTCGTAAAAGGTATTGTCGAGAAGCCATTTTTTAAGTCGACATTTAAACTTGGCGGTGGAAGCTGCATTCCTAACATCATCGGGTAAGCGGTTGTTTACAGGAGGCCCTCAACATTATACGGATTTCTGGGACTTTGCGAGTTTGTGGGGCTCCGGTACTAGCCTAATTGGGTGTTTGTTACTCCGTAGCGGGAATCGGGAGTTCTTACTTCAGCAACTGAATACGTCAATGTTTTCGTGCGTAAATACCTTAAACCTTAGGACTTTGTCAGCATGTAGCTTTCCTTGCATTATCGTGGAAGAATTAAAATTCCGTATATACAACTAACTAAGTATACATAACATCACGCCTTCATTCCCAGAGTGAGAGGCAGAGCTACAGAAACATCAACAAATCGAAAAAGATTTGTTTATATATTACCACATTTTGCAACAGGCTAAATGTTTACTGGTGTAAAGTGACAGGTTGCAAGCCCATCGCCTAACAGTTCTACAAGCCTTTACTCCCTTAGTCGCCTCTCACGACATCCACGGGAAGACATGGAGAGGCACTATTCTAACCCGGCAACCACGCGGTATTAAGTATTATAACAGAGAAATGCTTTTGTATGTTGGAGGCTTGAGCAATTTTGATAAATAATTTACTAATAGAAATGTACATTATTACTGATTAAGAAATGCGATGTTTAAAAGCAAGGTATTCCTCGGGGACAGAAACTAAATAAGAAAACGAAACGTTGATCCTAATTACTTTTTCTCTTTTGCTTTTGTCAGTAGTCTGGTCAGTGATATAATACTATTATCATTAGAACGTAGAGTAGTCGATTCGTGGAGTAACGTCAGACAATGAGGAACCATTATTGTCGTTCGTAATGTATTATTCGGTGAGGTCGGATCGATTACGAATAACTTTATTGATAACACTGTACCCTGCTACAGCTATATTTGGACAATTTCAATAACGTAAAATAGGCAGACCGAAAACTAAGTGACGCATGATTTACTGTGGCTTTGATTGACATCAATTACAAAGTACCTTTTCATCTTTTGCAATATCTAAAAGATAATTTCAAAATAAAATAGATGGAGTTAAAAAAAAATTGTTTGTGATTATGTAACATGGTAAAACTAATATTTTACGGGTTGTGTTTCACATTTTTTGAAAAGTCGAAACATAAAATAAAACTGATAAAACTAATTGCACACAAATTAATTATTTACTTACTATTATATTTCGTTTTGTGAAATAAGTTTTGTTTAAAGTATTTAAAATTTATGAATAACGTATTTTGCTTCTTTACTTACTAATTATACTTAAATAATGGTTTTAGTTTAATGATACATTTTTTTTTCTTAATTAATGGCTTTTACTCCTTGTTTAAACAAGGTGTATTTTGCCAATGACACATTTTAGACAATCATCGTGGACGTATTAGAGAAATTAGTGAACGGATATCTCACGCGAGGACAATGGCTCGGTTTAACGTATTTACTCTGGTGGACTGAAAAGAAGCACACGGAGTTAGCTCCACGTGCTTCTGTCAAGTCCCTTTATAATATTGAGTTGTAGCTTAGTTCTATTATTAGTAATTCAAACTGAAATAGTAGCTTTATGTAGGTATTTATATTACTACTGAACTATCCCCGTCAACCAATGCACCAAACAGAAAAAATACATCTATTTCAGACCGGTTCGCTTCATAATAATGGTGAGTATTATAGTGAGTGTAGTAATGTGTGTAACATACATTACGTAGGCACTTAATACACCTTCGCAGTAAGTCAAGAAAACGCCCTCATTGGTAAACAGAGCCTCCGATAGTGCCGCCATCGCTGCAGTATCTGCGTCGTAATTAACGTAATAATAGTGATTCTATACAATCTGCGATGATTTACTCGAACCGTTCGAGGGAATCTCACACTCATGAAGGAGAGGGGAAATTATTTGAGGAATGTGGTTTATGGGGTTAGTTGAACGTTAGTTTGAGAACACAGCCTAGTTAGTAGTGATCCTGTCAATGAAGTGAGCGGTCGCGGGATCGTTTCCCGTAAGGGCAAATATTTTTTCATAAAACGAACACTTTTATTTGTCATGAAATTTACATTGGTATAATTATAAACTTAATTTCCTATTAATACATATTACATTTATTCGAATTATACATTATTAGATATCATGTCGTTTGCACTCGGTTACAATAAAAAGATTGCTATTTCAATCTAGTTTTTTTATGTTATCTAGGTGAGTCAGTCAGTGTGAAACAATCGTCAAAATAATGCTTGCGTGAGCGCTGAGGAATTAATCGTCTAAGCAATTGAAAAAAAATCGTCGACTGCTTATAGTGCATCGGACAGCAATTTTGTTTTTAATTTAACAATAAACGACCCAGCACTAAGTGCATTTATTACATTAAATACTCAAGCATTTTTGCTTCCATAAGCAATGACATTGCTTGTTAACGGGTGGCACAAGATGGTACTCAAAGTTTGTTCAATTTGTAGGAAGATGTCCCCTAACATTATTATTCTCAACGCCAATGGTGAAAAATTAAATTAATGTACAAATGTGTCAGTTAACCATTACATTGTCTTAATTGTATTATGTGGCATAAAATCATGTCATGACAATGTATTCTTTATAAACATGGTATTTTTCATCATTAATAATACAGGGTATTTTTTTAATATGTGCTCAAATTTTCATATTTGCTTCGCTTTTGTTAATCAATAACACATGTGATGTTATTTTACTCTAGCTTAAAAAATGATTCCACTAACTTAACGATATTCATGGACCCTCTAATGCAGGGGTGCGAGGAGGGGGGAGTGTTGTTAAGTAAGTTGATAAAGTGAAATTTCAAATTTAGAATATCAGTAGGAGAGGGGCTTGTTGTCTGATAAGCTGTACATGAAATTTCAAATTTCGAATATCATCACAGTGTATCGCATACCTACAGCTTGGCAACCCATGTCATCATTTCTAGTGTGACTTTGTGTCCACACGAGAAGGTAAAAGAGAGATAATTAAAAAAAAAAAATTAACTCGTTTTATGGTCGTAATATATTATATTAACGATACAAAATCATATGTTAAAATTTGTACAATGATAAAAAAATTACCCTGTATTATTCCCTATATCGAGTTTGAAGTTCAGATTTTAAAAGTAAGGTTTTCAGCATTTATGACAGAGTTTGAAGTTCAAGCTTTCTATCATCGTTAGCCCAAACCTTGTTGTAAAGTATTTTTTATAAAAATGTGATCCATAATTTAATCGCGAAAGTTTCGATGTATTGAAAGCTTTCGGCGCATTTTTGCGGCTTTCAAATTAAATTTGTTAGAGAAAGTTTCAGCGACAAATCAAATTATCGGTATATCGACGGATTTTGATCGAGACATTGTTAACGGGGATTTTTTTTTATAATGATAGAGCGATGAATGATGAAACGTCGGAACCACGGTGCGGGTCACGGGTTCAAATCAGTGCTGCAGCATTTTTTTTTAATTCTGGATTCTTGAGTGTTGTTTGTCAGATAATATAATAAACATAAATAAATATCTTTTATAGATTACATAAAATAACCTTTATAATATTTTAAAAACAAATATAAAAAAAAAATGTTATTTTATTAGTCCAGTGGCGTAATTAAAATGCTATGTAGTTACGAAGGACAAATATTTAGAGCTCCTAGTTTTAGCTAACATATGTGACCTTATTTTTATGTAAGCAAATAGGTAAATGTACTTTATTTAACTAGGAACAAAAACGATGCAAATATTAAAAAAATATTTCTTCCTGTGAATGTCGTTAAAGACGACTAAGGGAATAAGGGCTTGTAGGACTGTTACGCAATGAGTTTGTAACCTGTAACTAATAAACTTCTTGGCCTAAGAGTGCAAAATGTGGAATGTGGTGGTGGTAATTTTTATTCTTTTTTTATTATATAGTCTCTATTATAACATTTTAAATATCTCCTAATTAAATAAATTATATGAAAACATTGTTGCCGCTAAGGAAGTAAACTGTATGTATTTGTATTTGTATTTAGAAATATAAACGAGTCTTTTTAGAGTTGTTGGTATTTCTGTTGCTCTGCCTACCCCACTCTGGGAATGAGGCGTGATGTTACGTATGTATTAACAAACAAGAGTTTATCGTAAGTATTCCTTTGTCCCCGTGCCCGGCGCACACAACCTCTTTACTCTGCTCGGCATAATAATTATAATGTAACTCAATATGCAGAACCGCAGTGCTCGCGGAAAGTGCCGCGTTTACATATATTACGGCTACGCCACTACGCCGTAGCCCGTAGAGCGTCTACGCCGAGCCGCCGTAGCACTTCATAACCGAAAGAGGAATGATTATGATGAAATTATTTTATAATTTAATTTAATTTAAAATATATTATAAATATTTGTTACATAAATAGGTAATTAAGTGCCATTACTCTTGGAGCTTTATTTTTAATTAAGCCAGTCTTGCTTTCATATCGTTACCACAGTAAAATAAACAAATATCACTACTACTAGTATATAAAATGATTATAAAATAAGCATAAAACACATTCCATTATTGTAACTTTTATTGCATACGTAAAGGAGGCAGTATTGTAAAAACACAGTGTGGTTTTTAAAGGTGAAACAAAACTAGACCCTCTTTTCTGAAAGGATAATTTATCATTGGGATAGTACTTATAATAAAATGCATACAACGTATGCGTATTTTTTTTTTTTTTATTGCATTGAGAAGGCATAAGAGCACACAGGCCACCTGATTGTAAGTGGAAACTGTGACCCATAGACATTCGCATTCACAAGCCTGCAATCTTAAGACTGCAAACGGGTGAATCAACTTTTAAGGTACTCCCCAATTTTCGATATGTCTCACTATGTCACCTTAATTTGGTAGAACGCAATTATTTTTTTTGATGTGGTCAATATATTGAATAAATCAGACAATTAAACTTACTTTCTAGCTGACAATTTTAAAAATTCTTCTATGATTTACACAAATATATCAGGTAACGCAGGGGACGACGTTGTCCCCGGGTTTTGTATGAAAAACGTGCATTTTCCACTGCGTTACCATGTTTTTACAAAATTATAGAATTGGTTTATGATTATGAATAGTGAAATCCGAAAATCTGATTATCTAATTTTAACATGTGTAAACCATTATCAATCTCACATATTCTAGTAAGTTTTTATTAGCGTGTAGAAAAGGAGGATTTTAAAAGTTGATTCACCCAAATGCGTTGCCAACCCTGAGGACCAAGATGGAATGCCTCTATGCTAGTTATTTCACCGGTCGTCTTATCCCCAAACCGGAACCCAATAATGCGAACACTGCTGTTTGGCGGTAGGTTAATGGATAGGATGGTGGTAGCGATCCGGATGGACCCTGCACAGGGTCCTACCACCCGCACAAACGACATCCTGCCTTTGACATGTTTCCGTATTGTCGACGTTGTGATAACTCTCACCATACTACAATCCGGTAGATTTTTGTTAGTAGGAATTTGAATCTACCAGCAAGGAAATAAAGTTAAATTACCTTTACACTTAAATGACATTTTCAATTTTGAAACAAAAAAAAATTAACTTTATACTCCTTGAAATAAGGTTTAAATTGAATTGCCTGGATTATGTAGTTTCTAAAGGACACCGGGTCTTACGAGGATATACTTGACAGTAATGGCGGCGAAGTTAAAAACAAATACCCAGAGCTTCTATTCAACTCTGTAACGACCACATAGTCTTTGACGTGTTAAGGTATTCACGGAAACACGCCAAAAACAAATACCCAGAGCTTCTATTCAACTCTGTAACAACCACATAGTCTTTGACGTGTTAAGGTATTCACGGAAACACACCAAAAACAAATACCCAAAGCTTCTATTCAACTCTATAACAACCACACAGTCTTTGACGTGTTAAGGTATTCACGGAAACACGCCAAAAACCACATTATTTTACCATGGTAGAATTTCAGCCCTAAACATATCAAAAGGGTAGTTCTACCAGCGTTTCAACCGCTTTGACTTCGGTGTCGCATTTTTAACCATTTCCCTGTACGAGTAGGATAACCATTTTCGGTTATTTTGAAGAATGCCTGGACTCCTAGAAAATAACCGAAAATGGTTATCCTACTCGTACAGGGAAATGGTTAAAAATGCGACACCGAAGTCAAAGCGGTTGAAACGCTGGTAGAACTACCCAAAAGCATTATCGTTTTAAAGTAGAATAATAGAGGCCCCTTATGAATTCAATTCTGTTAAGTAACAAAACTAAGCTAATGTAGATTGCAGAGAATATTTGACTATCGTTTATTTGTAGAACTCTAAAAGTTTTTTTTTCTGGTTTTACCTTAAACGGTTCGGATGATCGACTGGGCTCTAATAAAATTCTAAACCGCATCAAAACAAAGCGCCGCGGCTATACAGCCTGTCGGTCTCTCTGTGACTGAATTCAACGTAGAGTTTAAAAATAAAATCAAACGCGAAAAAACTTTGGTTTTTAGTAGTGAGCCTGCAAAATGGAAATTCCGTGTTTTGATAAAATAATTTTGTGCATTCTGCGCCGGAACTCAGTTACTATTCAAAATCTTTGCTACATACATTAAAATAAGTAACACTTTTGCTATTAATTCATTGAATTACAAACACTCATTAAAATTTAGAATAATTTTAGACAAATAAAAATTAAGTGCAGCATGTTTTTCCGTGACATTTGAGGAGTAAAATAATCTAAACTTTATCCTGATAAAGTATCTAACAGAAAAAAGAGAGTGATTGCTTTATCTGACCTATATTTTAATCTGAATACCGAAAAAGTGGGGCGTTTAAATATATTTTTTACATTCTATGATGGTGGAGACGCTGGGATAGCTGTTGAGTTTTATCCCAGAATCTCCCCACGCATCCGCTGCAACGTACCCGATGTATCTCATTTCCTCTCGGCTAATATTAGGGCGGCTCCGACAAACTTTACTCACGTCGCCGCGTCATTAAGGTAGACTGTATATTGGTAGGTCGAGATATTTATAGTAAGGCATTCTTAAATGGGAAGCAAATTAAGAGCAGTTTAATATTGGAAGTAACTGTCAGTCCATTTTTAACGTTAATCACTTATTATGTGACTGAAAATGATCATTGAACGAGATATTGATATAGTAGAAGGTCGTGGGAATACATATTACTTAATATTTTAAACAAATTACCTAACGACGTACAAACAAGGATCATAAATAGTAACAACATGAACTCATACAAGAAAGTATTCAAAAAGTATTACGCTACGGCTTTTAACGAGAATGGGTAATTGCTGGTACTGGTTGTGATAAATAAAACACTCCTAATTTTTTGTTAATTTTTATAATTGGTTTATAAGTATTTATGTTTTGAGCGAGTCGACCTCATTCGTGCTACATATTTATAAACCCCTCACAGGTTTTCGAAGCGCGTCTTATTGTAAGAAATATTGTATTTTTTACTATAGTAAATAAAGTAAAAGAAAACACTGTTTTCAATCTTTGTAAGTCCTGCTTGCCTGGGTATCGTAATCATATTATTCACGTTATACTCGCTCTTACCGCGAAGTGAATAAGAGCTACTATATTCAGCCAAGATTTATTTAAGCGGTGCTCGATTCAAAGTTGTAAGTGAGAAGTTTAAACATTTAATTAGTCTAAATAAGATAACATCACAATTCCCAAGTTTCTGTTCATATATTTATTTCAGCATATGGGAAAATATTCAACTGGATAACTTAACCTCTCTGTATCTCTGTTCTTCCAGGACTATCCTATCACCGGAATAATAAGTAACCTTTATCACTCTCCGATCTAATAACTTCCCTTTTCACTTTTTCTGACGCAAAAACATTCTAATGGTTCACGATACAAGTTTGAAATGTATGTATAGCGTTAGTGACCACATTTATAAATAACTTTGTAAATGCGCCGGGCCTGTCTGCTCCCATTCATCCGCCTTTGTGAGACCTTTCACGGACTATTGTGGACCTTTTCACTCCGCGGAACATCTTTAAGCATGTTAGATAAGAAAGGCGGGGATGTTTTTCGTTTTTATATATAAAAGTATTTTATTTTAGATGCCATGTGAAATTATAACTACGAGTACGAAATAAAAACAGGATAAGTTTGCAGATTCATGATTGTCGACCTTGAGAATAAAAAATTCTATAGATCACTTCAGGTTTCACATCTTGTAAGCTTAATCTCGGAACACGATATAAACTCAATATTTGATTGCAAAATTCAGTACCTATAAGTCAGTACCACTAAAAGTACGTTTGTATCGACCATCCGAGTGTTTAATCACCTTTCGGATGACGTAAAAGTTCTTGAAGTAAACGCTTTTATTTAGGTTACCGTCTTTCCTGTGGACACACCGAAAGTTAACGTTTTTAAGGCCCTAATTGTCTGGCTAAGCCCATTCCCGCATAAACGCCGTCAGGACTGCTTTAGACCTATCATATAAAAACAAAACTTATATGCACACAAGCTCTTAACTATTGACCGCAGGAGAGACAACTTTTGTTTTTAAGAGTGAAACGTATGACCTTTATAGGTTTAAATTGTTTCTTATAAAAAAATCATTTTACAACCTTAACTAGTTGTAGAATCTAGTTTTTAAGTTTAATGTTGTTGGTAACTGTTGAAGCTGTTTATTCAATATCAATACCGATGTACACAGTAATGAAATAAAACTGTTCTCTCTTTATTCAATTAATTTATATCAAATCGCAGTAACCATCAGTTGACCTGGTGAGCTCACAATATGATTATTGATTATAACGACGACACGCTAGCCTAGTTGGGAGTGACCCTACCTTCGAAGCTAGGGGTCCTGGGTTCAAATCCCGGTAAGGGCAGAAATTTATGTGATGAGCGCGAGTATTTGTTCCTGAGTCTTGGATATTTTCTATGTATTTACGTATATATTTCTCTACATAAGTAAGTGTATCGTTGTCTAGTACCCATAGTACAAGCCTAGAGCATAGGGTGGGTAGTAGGTCAATTTGTGTGACATTGTCCTGTGTCCTGTGATATTAATTATTACGCAGTAGAAAAGAGGCCCAGCCCGCTTTACAAGTCTAAGTTTATAAGTTATCAAAACACGAAATTCAAAGACTATTTTGAATAAAAATTACGTAGATTACAAAATAATTATGTTATAGATATACTTTGCTGTTTTTCTGTCTAACATGAGATATAATCAGTTGCGTGCTCGGCAGTCCGCGCACGGCGCGCTGTAGCGCCAATTTGAGAGACAAATTAAGCCGGAGGGTACTTTGGCGTTTGAATTTTTTATGCGGAAAATATTTTTAGAAGCAACTGCAAAACAGGAAGAAAATACCGAGATGCCTCAAGAACATGGAGTTTCTATGAAAAGTTGATAAAAAGTTTATCGCATAATTTTCATTTTTATTTTACTAACATTATTTTACTCGAATAACATAATACAAACCTGAAAGCAACAACGGATTTGTGAGTTTATTTTTTGTCTAATTTAATCTTTTACGAGATAATAATGAATCAGCCAATAATAAATATTTTCTTCTCTTATTTGTTATAAACTAATAGTAGGTGTAAAAAACACTAATATTTTTCAAAACTAAACATACAATTTTTAATCTGGCAAGAGCATGTCGGGTCATGCGGAGTACAGTTTCTACAAACATAAAGAGCTATCTTGAAAAACAACAAGTAGTAAATAATTAAGCCGCTTGTATCTCAGGAATCTATAGCGTCTTTTTGGTCGTGATACTTTTCAATATTTGACGACACGTTGGCCTAGTTGGGAGTGACTCTGCCTCTGAAGCTAGTTGTCCTGGGTTCAAATCCCGGTAAGGGCAGATATTTGTGTGATGAGCGCGAATATTTGTTCCTGAGTCTTGGATGTTTTTTTTATATATTTAAGTATGTATTTCTCTATCTAAGTATGTTTATCGTTGTCTAGTACCACAATTTGTGTGAGATTGTCCCCTGATATTTATTTATTTAATATAAAATTGTAACTTATGCTTTAATTTAAGATATTTAAGGATATTTATCACTTGTAGATTTGGTTATAGGCAACTCTTGCGAAAATTACACATTTACGTTTAACATCTCTTATACGGGAAATCTTGAAATTGATAATAACATGTCATGTACATAAAGATTTTTTAAGATCTATCTGATGATACGTCACTCGATGATATTATTTAAAAAAGAATTGCCTGCTTTACATGCGTGGGCGGTACCCAAATTAATATTTCGTAAGATTATATTGTACAACTTTGTTAGTGTAATAAATACGACTATGCCAGTGCTATATTAACTATGATAATTACAGCTTTGTAGTGAGTCTCTGAGTTATACCGCGGGCATGGCAACACTTTAAGGGTTTCTTATTGACTACGGAACCTTAAAAGGCAACCTTACAGTTTGAAAGACTACTACGTTTCCTTCTTTTGCCCAAATAGAGAAATGAATATTTAGAAATAAGAAATGAACTACTATAATTATACTGACAGAAACAGTAGAGATACAAAATAATTAAAGTCCAAAAAGAGAAAATAAGTTTAATGAAGCCCAAACACTGCTCGTTAGATTGTCGGTAACAACCTCCAACGTATTTAAATGTTTACCATTTTATTATTTAGCTTTTGTTTCCCGTTGTTTTTCTTTCAAGTTTGAAAAGATTGTTCGAGAAAATTAAAGAGACAAATACATGATTTACAATCGATAAACAAAATATGCGCGAATGAGACCACATTCTAATTGAATCGAACCAAATAGTATTAAATCGATGGAACCGAGAGATCAATTAAATGTATTTAATTGTGGCGATGTCCCTGATAAAGCTAGATAAAAACATTCACATGCTATAAACGACCAAACACGTGGATCATTTGTACAACTTTTGATATCAATTGCATTGATTAAAATCGGAATAAATTAAACGAACGAATCCAGTTCATATTACACATTTGAATATAAATGCCGCAGCCGTTAATAAAACGTAAAAGTAACCTATACGAGTAGGTGATATTATTATGTTTCGATGCCTCACATGACCTCCTGTGTCCATACTTATATCATCGAAAGGTCAACTTTTTTTTTGCCCTACTGCCAGGAGGGTTATCTAATCATCTATTTCATTATACTGGCCTCCTCTTACGCCGCATCCTTCCCTTTATGGTGGAGCTTAAGATACCTTACAATTCCATTCTGTATATTTTTCAAGACCCAAGCAAGCATGGTTCACTTCTGGGGATTTTCAAAATAAAGTGTAGTTAAGGAAAATTAAGAAACGTTAACATTAGTGGTGGTAAGACCCTGTGCAGGGTCTGTCCGGATCGCTACCATCATCTTAGCCATTTACCACCCGTCAAGCAACAGTGTTCGCATTGTTGTGCTCCGGTGTGGGGATAAGACAATCTTAGTCCTTAGGGTTGGTAACGCATTTGAAGTCTTAGGATTATAGTCTTGAGAATTCAAATATCGATGGGTCTCAGATGCCACTTACCATCAGGTGGCCTGAGTGCTCGTGTGCTTTCTCCTTAATATAAAAATAACACTAAAAAAATAAAAAAAACTGTTTTTTTGTGACGAATATTTGCCATACATTTATATGCCTAACTACGTCACAAAACTGACAAAAGTTAACGTTTCTTAATTTTCCTTAACTAGAGTACACTCCATTTTGAAAATGCCCTTCTACCACCGTCTACCGTCACAGGCGCTACCCCAAAACACTGGCCATAACTGGTGGGGTGATTAAGATGGAGACGAAATTACAATGACAAATTTTAAGATAAAATACTATACTTTTAAGTTAATCTACAACATTATTACATTTAAAAAACTGATGAACCTGTCAAATATGACTCGCGATACATAACATAATGAGTAATAAAAGTAATAATTAATAACGTTGTGGATTTTACAAAACGGAACTTTAGTTTTATTACGGATAATATAGACCGCGAATGCCACCTTCATGTCAGTTGCGTGAATCAAGTTATTCCTTTTAACCTTTTGTCTCATAATTCTCATTAATATTAGAAATAAGCGTTGAGTTACCGACATAAAGACTTGCCAAAGTCGAAAGAAACCGCTTTCGGGGCACGTTCCTGAGGCACTAGTGCATAAATAATATATCCAACATGGCGGCGGAAATTGGGTGAGGTTTATACGTTGTAAAATAAAATAGTCTCGGTTTACGAGCTGCGAACTATGCGGTACGCGGGCGCCGCGCTCGGGGGGGGGGGGGGGGGGCACACTTAAACTTATCATAATTTAATATCCTTACTCTGATTTCATGTTATGTGAAAAAACTGTCAAGATGTTGACATCATTTTGTTATTTGAACATAATAATTGTTGGACAGATTAAAGTGTATTCCTGAGAATTAAAATGAAGAACTAATAAGACTCGGTAAGAGTTGCTTTTTTTTATTATACACTAGCGACCCGCCCTCACTTCGCTCCGGATTAAAGTATTATACATATAAACCTTCCTCTTCAATCACTCTATCTATTTAAAAAAACCGCTTCAAAATCCGTTGCGTAGTTTTAAAGATTTAAGCATACATAGGGATATAGGGACAGAAAAAGCGACTTTGTTTTATACTATGTAGTGATATTATACATAAGTACATCCCTGTAAACGTATGGCAATTAATATTATAATATTAAATACTTTGGTAGTCATTTTAAAACATTTGATGTTACCCATAAATTATATTTGTGGTTATGGCATATTTGTTTATTTTAAGGTGGGTACGAATAAGAGCAGCCTCGGGTTGAGGCACGCACGGCTCGCCTATTTTGCTCAAACTCGTACGCGCTCACGCGGGCGAGCGGCGCGCGGCGAGCCGCCGAGAGTCAGTATTTTCACCGTGTTCAAAGGCGCCTCGCGTAATTTGGACGTGTATCCGAGCGTGCCACGGCCAGAAAGACAAATTCTCACTTGTCTGTGGGCGAGGCGAGTACAAATTTGATAAAGTTGCTGATCCGTTTCACCACCGAGGCGACTTCTTCTTTTTGTTAATAATTCGGTGAATTATGATGATAAACTCAGTCGCGGCTGTCATCGTGTCCGCACGCTGCCTCACCCGCGCGTTTATGTGCAACAATTTGGCTCCCAAGCAGCTCGCCGCGCAGGGCGAGCATGCCTCAGCCTGAGCCACTCAGATTCGTACCCAGCTTAAGAGAGGCATTAAAGCATGTGAGAGTGAATGAGAGAGAACATTCTCTCGCCGTTTCATGGACTACCGCGCTGTTGGTGTTTATTATTCCAGCTAATGTAGAACTTGAAGATTTGCAAAACTTGTATGAAGTATTGTGAGTTATGTCATACAAAGCGATATTATTGCCTTTGAAGAGTTTTGGTTTTGTTTTAAGTCAGCCGGCATTCTGCCAAGCACGTAAGAGTTATCAAAACGCTGACGATACGGAAACACGTCAAAGGCAATTTTCTTTTTCTGACTGTTACCCTTCTCTAATAAAAGTTGAATAAGCTTGGAAAAGTTATACCATGCTTTGTCCTTATCTGTCAACGTTAAATGTCACTGTGATAGATAAGGATAAAGCATGGTATAACCATTCCAAGCTTATTGGAATAGAGGCCTTGCTTGGTTAATAAATAAATAAATATCATAAGTCGTCAATATAGGATTATACTGTGGGTACTAGACAACGATAAACATGCTTATACTCGTATAGAGAAACAAATACTTAAATACATAGAAAACATCCAAGACTCAGGAACGAATGCTCGTGCTCATCACGTGAATCTGCCCTTACCGAGATTTGAACCCAGGACCCCTAGCTTCGAAAGCAGGGTCACTACCAACTAGGCTAGCGTGTTGTCAAATGATTTGTTATAAACTTTTTACGCAACCAATTTCAACAAAAAGCACAAGTACGAGTAAGTATGTTTTTTGTCTACAATAAGACACTGTATTACCTCACCCAGATTCAATTTCATCATCGCGAGAAAAACTCTCACAATAATGGCTCCATTATCGGATTTATTTGTCCTGAAAACAATACGCCTCGGATGTTTAATATCAAAGAGTCCTTCGTCTCGGATGTCGCGGCTCTGGCCCGGTTACAGCTAGACCTTTTTATGGATGAGAACGTTACGATCTTTGTGTGTTTTGTTTTATTGTTCCGTTAATGAGTTTAAACTTAGTTTTACGAGTATTGATCCATCAGTGAGTTGAAACTTAGTTTTATTATTTCATTAATGAGTTTAAACTTAGTTTTATTGTTCCATTAATCAGTTTTATTTATTTATTTCATACTTGCATTTACCCGCGACTCCATCCGCGTAGAAGTTGTATATCGCTGGTCGCTTGAGAATTGTATTTTTTTTTCGAAATTTAAAGTAGCCTATGCCTTTTCCAGACTATAATCTATCTCTGTGCTAAATTTCACCCAGATCCATTCAGCAGTTCGACAATATTAGGAGGATTTTCACCCAGAGGTATATGATACCTTGTAAGGGTATAGAAAAACTAAATTATAACTAAGTATAATAATTATGATGAGTGTCTGTCTATGTTTATCAAATTTGTAAATACGAATACTAATACTAATTAATGTTTTTTTTTATGTAATGTTGTAAATCCTCTTTAATACACTGGGGTTAGCTGTGGTTACCTATAATTAGATAAGCATCCTGTTTAACACTAGCCTGAGAACTCATTTATTGTAATGTTGGTAATACTTAAATAAATAAATGATATTGCAGGTTGGTGCATGCATTGCCAAACCGAATTGTACATGCCTCTTTAATAATAAAAAACGGGGCAAGAGCATGTCAGACCACGTTCAGTGTGGAGTTTTGACACCGGTATACAAACACAAAAAACTTTTTCGAACAACAACAAGTATGATCCAATTTTCTATTTAATGTTATTTGGAGCATCTTACATCTTTTATGATTTTTGGTAGATATAAACACTTTAGTCGCCTGTATCTCAAGAACCAATTCAGTCTAGTCGTGGCCCTAGAGGGGGGGGGGGGGGGGGAGGCACACAACTAGACACATTTCAAGATCAAAATTTCTAAAATGGGTTGCCGCCATTTTTGACGTTGTGTTATCTTGTCGCAAAAATTAGTTTAGTATGTTTTGTTGTATATTATATGTCGGTAGATAAAGCAATGTGAGATCTTATTATGTAACAGTCACATAAACTACTATAGTTACTCCCCTAAAGAGTTAGTTATATCCCAAACGCGAGACGTGGTGACCTTTAGTTACAGACTATGTCAGTTTCAATTTACGAAATGCAGAGCTTTTCAATGGAGCGCCCGCGCCTTTGTGTCCCGGCTGTGAGACTCCAGCGATAGGGGCCATTGACAGCGTTTGATAACGTCACAAGTTACTAATATCGCGATATATTAAGACAATTGAAGGCGCTTTCTGAAATGTTCGCACCCACCTCTATTACTCTCTGTTTGGCCTAGTGATTGACTGGCAGAGGATGCCTTAAGCATTAAGTCCGCCATTAGTACTTATATTTCGTACATAACATTACGCTTTCGTTCCCAGAGTGGGGTAGACAGAGCTACAGAAATACCAAAATATCTAAAAAGATTTCTTTATATTTCTATATCCACATTTTGCACAATCAGACCAAGAAGTTTACTAATGTATTAATGTCAGGTTGCAAGCCCATCGCCTAACAGTTTTACAAGCCCTTTTTCCCTAAAAACAAAACAAAACAAACAAATAAATAATCTATATACGTATTGATAGATAAGTGTGTCGTCCCCCGTGGTCTACGTCGTGTGACGACTTTTACTTCGGCATATTGACTACCATAACTTTGGACATTATTGTTTTAATGCTTAACTATCCAGAACATATTATATGGGTAATGGGTAATATTTTACAGACATTTTGGAATTCAGATTTCTATGTTAGTACCAAAGCTCTTAAATATGTTTTCATGGCAGTAAATATAAACGCAACACAAGAAGTATGGCCTTTCAGTACCTACCTACTAAAATTTTCGTTGAAACAACAGCAATATATTAAATGGTAAATGAATCAATTAACACCCACGTTAGACAGCATCGCCTAACAGTACTACAAGCCGGGAAGACATGGAGTGGCACTATTCTAACCCAGAAACCAAACGGGGTTGACTTTAATAAAATAGCCAATTTAGTCAGATTGTTACGTCATCCAATAACTTCCCAGAATACTGTAGCAGACCAGAAGAAATCAGTTAAAGTATTTTAGCAATGCCTAAGAATGAATGCAAGCGAATGCGTGGGGTGAAGAGTTCACAGTGGAGTTGTGTCGGACGTCGAACTGCGAGTACGCCGATGCCACCCACTGGAAACAAACGAGTTTATTGTTGGACTCGAGTCAACAACACCGGGCAGATATAGGTCAGGCGATCGTGCACAAAAAGAAAAACTACCTATATTTACAGTACAAATTTTATATAAAGACTGTACACGATAAAATCCGGCCATTCATGCTCTGGTGTATCTTTGTAATGAATGCATATTTTTAAGCAGTTTTTTTTATAACATATATAATTATACCACTCTATAATAAAATAAAACCGTATCATAATGTATGGGTATATACAATACAATGTTATTGAGCCACTCTGGCACAAAAGCGATTGTTAAACGCAAGCTGAGTTTGCCTATAATTGGGTAAACACCCTGTCACTCTTCTTTACACTGTAATTGTTAAATTAAGTTAATGGTGTTATATCTGTTGGCAAACCAAATAAATAAATAAAATAAAATAAAATAAATACTCTTTATTGAACACCAAAAAATAAAAAATAAAAACAGAACACGGAACAGTATATGAGCAGTATTATATATGTGAGTTTTCGTCGAATAATAATCTACCTATACCTTTCATCTCCTGTTCAGCGTTTTGAGTCAACCTTCACTCGCTTCCTGCTACAATGTCACTACTGTATTTATATTTTCACAAGCTACTTGCCAACACACACATTACACATGCACATTAGAATATCGTCTTACAAAAATGGTACCTTATGAAACTCATTTCTTCTTGTAGTATTCAGGAAGAGTTCTTACTCCAAGCACTGAAAGTTGTTTTTGTATGGGAGGCATTAATTTGTCAAAAACTCCAATTCGCTTAAGTTAAAAAACCTAATCGTTGCCTTAAAATTTAAAACTATTTTCTCAAAAGATTATCTGCCATGAAGCGCCACCGTTTTTCCGCTTTGCAATTGGCTGGCGTTTAACGTTGGGTTACTAAACTGGCTACGAACAGAGAACCCGACTAGCGGATTAAATTAATTAATTGCAGTATATCTATTTACATGGATCTGCTATGATAGGCAACATTGATGGCAAAGCAAATTCAGTTTAAATTACTTAACGTCTACCTACTTACTCCTTTGAGAGCCAGGAACATCCTTTTTAATTCATTTCCTTTACGGTAACTGAGTCTCAAAGGGGAATAATTAAATCTAAATTGATACAGGAAAAACGCACTCAGAAAGAAATAAAAGGTAGAAAGTTAGAGCAATTATAAAACGGAATTGAAGAAATATAAGTAAAGGAAAGGTTAAAGGGAGGGAGAAACGGTTAACTCCCGTGGCAGGGTAATAGGGAATAGTATTTGTTTATTTTAACGGTATCTCTTGCTCATGCCTTCGGCTGCATAAATATTAAGCCCTTCGGGAAAAACTCCTTTTCATGAACAAAAACCATATAACTTTCTGATTCTAGTTATCTGTGTGTTAAATATATTATGAGTTGGCAGGTGAGTCTGCCTACAAAGCTAAGTTCTGTGTGGGTGAAATTTCTGTTATGACAAAAATCAGGAAATCAAATCAAAATCAATCTGTGCAGGGTCCGTCCGGATCGCTACCATCATCTTACCCATTAACCTGCCGCCAAGCAACAATGTTCGCATTGTTGTGTTTCGGTGTGGGGATAAGACAACCGGTGAAATTACTAGCATAGAGGCATTCCATCTTAGTCCTCAGGGTTGGCAATGCATTTGAGGTCTTAGGATTATAGTCTTGAGAATTCAAATGTCTATGGGTCTCAGATTCCACTTACCATCAGGTGGCCTGAGTGCTCGTGTGCCTTCTGCTTAACATAAAAAAAAATGTGTGATTAACCTGAGTTTTCGTTCCCTAATCTTGGAAATTTTCTTTGTGTATTGTAAGTAGGTATGTATTTCTCTATGTATACATGTTTAACGTTGTCTGGTACCCGTAGTACAAGCCTAATATAGGTTAGTTTGTGTGACACGGTGCTCAGATATTTTATAATTAATTAAAAATTATTATTAAGAGGATTGTAAGTCGCCGCTTAGTTAAATGCGTAGCTGTTAAAATATTTCTGAATAAATTTAGCTCAGGCCGGATACATTTGTCACTCCCTATTTGTTATAATAGGTTTGACCGTTTCCGTTTTTAGGGTTCCGGAGCCGAATGGCAAAAACGGAACCCTTATAATTTCATCATGTCCGTCTGTTCGTCTGTCCGTCTGTCCGTCTGTCCGTCCGTCCGTCCGTCTGTCCGTCTGTATGTCACAGCCATTTTACTCAGAGCCTATTGGCACTATATAAATGAAATTTGGAGGATAGATGTATTCTATGAACCGCTATACAATGATGTAGTAAAATTGAAAAAAAAAATATTTAGGGGTGGCACTCCATACATAGGTACATGTAAGTAGGGGACGAAAAATTTTTTTTTGTGTTACATCAGCGTGTGGGGTATTTTTAGATAGGGCTCCAAAAGGTTTTAAGTAACTTTTTTACGTAAGTGAACAGTTGGCGAGATATACGCTTCTAAAGTCATAAAAATTCTGCCCGGGTGGGTAGCTTTTGAATTGTTAAATAGAACATTCTAATAAAAATTACAGTAGTAGAACATACGAAATACTTCCAACCAAAATTGTTTTGAACACGATACGCTGTGTAGTATGTATGTATGTATGTATGTATGTATGTAAACACTTTATTGTACAAAAGAAAAACCAAAACAATACAAAGAATAAAAATAAAAAGATGTACAAAGGCGAACTTATCCCTTTAAGGGATCTCTTCCAGCTAACCCTTGAGAGATTGAGAGAAGTGAAAGGTTGTGCATCGAGTAAACAGGTGTACAAATTTATTTAGAACACCCAAAAAACAAAAACTAACCAAAAAGACTATAAAAACAAAAAAAAAGAACCATAGAATAAAAATAAAACTAATACATTCAAATACTTACATAAATAGATAGAAAGATATGTAATTATACATAAATAAACATACTTAAACTTACATAAACTAAATATATGTATATATCAACATTTGGATAACTGATACAATATTGTAGTCATTAATAATAATAAAAAAAAAAAAACAACCATGAACGTTCATCTCAGCTACGGAACCCTTCACTGTGCGTGGTCCGACATGCACTTGGCTGGTTTTTTTTTATTTATTAATACTTTCTTACTCCAAAATATTTTCCGAAAGAAACATATTCAAAAATCTAATTTAAGGGGCGCCTTATGAAAAGCGGTGGGGGTGAGACACACCCGGTGAAATAACTAGCCCATCTCCATCTTAGTCGTCAGGGTTGGTATCGATTTGCAGTTAGGATTGTAGTCTTGAAGATGGAAAAATCCGTGGTTTTCAGATTCCGCTTACAACCAGGTCCTCTATTCTATTGCGTTTTAACGATATCGCGTTTGACGTGTTTTAGAATCGTTTATGACTCGGTCATCGATATTGTAAATAGCATAAGAGTTTCCTAAACGTTAACAATACAGAAACACGTCAAAGAGGATATCGTTATTACCGTGTAGAATCCCAGACCAGGGGGTTATTATGACATAACAGGGCGTTTTCCAAAAATTGTGTACATCGTTAAGGACAAAGTTAAGAAAATTTTACTTTTCCCATTTCGTCACGAAAATTAGCCATACATTTACATTTAATTATCGTGACGAAATGGAAAAAGTTAAATTTTCTTAATTTTGTCTGTAACGATGTACACTTTTTTGAAAAACGCCCAACTATGCAATTCTGTTTACGCTCAGAGAAAAGGACAGAGCTATATAGCTGTCATAGCTCTGTCCTTTTTTCTGAGCATAAACAGAACTGCATAGTTAGGTCATAATAACCCCCCCAGGGCTGCAAACTCGTTTGCCTTTACATTGCAGTCAATCGATATATCGGACTACATAGTTTATTATGTGTTGGCTGCAATGCAATAGATAGGCAAACTCATGGAACCAATTTTATTAGGTGATCAGTTCATTAGCCATTGACGGTTCGATCATAATCTTGACTTAAACCATTCCGGAACAAATCCGGTCTACGTGTTTATTCGCTGAACAGGAAAACGTCCTAATTCTTTATGTGATTTTGTTGTTGTACGTATTAATAAAATAGAACAAGATGAAGTCAATAAGATCATTAAATCTAAAGATTCATATTACTTAAACATTTAAAAAAGGATCCCATTAAATATTAAATCAATCTTTTTTTATTTCGAAAATATACAAGTTAACAGTTAATACGGATAATAAAACTCTTGAACATAAAGACAGGAAAACTGTGAACATAATACTGTGTAAGTAATGTTGGTACAAAACAGCAACATACATAGTATATACATTAATAAATACTTAAAAATCGGACAGTATTCAAGACTCTAAATACACGAGCTTAGTGCACTGACTGCACAAAGTGGGAATAAAACCTAGGGCTCTTTTTTGTAGACGGGCCATTACCGCCTTGGCTTATTGCGTGTTCAAAATCAGATCGGTGAGGATAATTATTATTATATTTATGTTAAAAGCGGGTAAACGAGCATATAGATCACATAATGATCATCATAAACATATTATTACAATAAAAAAGCGGCCAAGTGCGAGTCGAACTCGCCCATGAAGGGTTCCGTAGCAGCAAGTAACATAATATAAAAGTTCGTTGTAGCTTTTGATCAATGTTTTTATGACGTATTTAAAAAAAACTACTCACTAGATCTCGTTCAAACCAATTTTCGGTGGAAGTTTGCATGGTAATGTACATCATATATTTTTTTTAGTTCTAACATTGTCTTATTTTAGATTTTACAGGGGGGACACATATTTCAACACTTTGGAAGAGTCTCTCACGCAAACTGTTCAGTTTAGAAAAAAATGATGTTAGTAACCTTAATATCATTTTTAAAGACCTATCCTTAGATACCCACACGAATGGGTTTGATGAAAAAAAAAAATAGTTTCAGTTCTAAGTATGGGGAACCCCCCAAAATTTATGTTTTTTTTTCTATTTTTGTGTAAAAATCTTAATGTGGTTCATACAATATCAGAATATATCTACTTACCAAGTTTCAACAGTGTAGTTCTTATAATTTCGGAAAAAAGTGACTGTGACATACGGACGGACAGACAGACAGACATGACGAATCTATAAGGGTTCCGTTTTTTGCCATTTGGCTACGGAACCCTAAAAACGGTCATTACCCATAAATAAAACTTTGTGAAATTGTTTGTAAATTAGAACCGAAGTGAAACAAATCGTAAAGTATTTCTCAGCCCCTCTGCGCTGCCAGAGCAAAGGGATTACGCAAGCTCTCGAGAGCTGAGACCGAGAACGCGCGGGGTCTCGAGAGCGTCTGCAACGACGTCTCAGAGCGCTGCGACATGGCGAGTACGGCGACACGCGCTCAAGTGAGCGAGGCGATGAGGAGCACGACTTAATCATATTGACTGAAACAAAGCAAAATAACTATTGATTAGATCAAACCTCCAATATAGTAGCTACTCCTTCTTTCTACAAATTATTTCGAATTAACAAGCTTTTTTAAAAAAAAACGGGCAAGAGCATTTCGGAAAATTGAGCTTTGGCTGCTAGGGTATTCACCGGCATTCAGCTTTATCATATACAATTTTTTTTTTTTTAACAAAACATGAAACTTGAACACTAAAACTAAAGTAAATTAAATAAAAACTAAAATATTTACAATGAAGTCAATAAATTTTACCACAGATTATAATCATTTTGGCTCAGTGGCATAGACAATGTTCCCAAAACCAATAGGAACATAGAACTGCAGGCGTCTCATTGCACGCAATCTATTTTCAATAAGAAAATACAAATCGTCACTAGCAGCACATTATTATAATAACAGTTTAGCGTTAAAAACAAGAAGTAGTAAAAGTTACATATGTCATCAGATGAAAAGAAGCATTTATGTATTGATCAACAATAAGTTTTATACTCCAGCATTCCATAGGCCCCAATGAAACGAAACGTTATTTTAAAAACATGAAATGACAAAATCATCAAAACTTTTCCTGTCACATTTGAATTTTCCCACTTGAATATTTGATTCCTGTTTTATTGGTTTTATGGTGACGACGACGAGATTAATGTGTATTAATTACGGCTTGCTTTTGGACACTGACGATTCATGACGATGACATGTACCATTGTACCTATATGGATGATAAGTGAATGTTTACATGTACTCGTAACTAACATTACTATTACTTTATTAATTTTGTTTTTAATGAAAAAAGCCTAATAGTAATTATGGATGTAAGGTTGGGTCCCGCGGTACTAAGAAGCTCCTCATAGACATGACCATTTGCCAGAAAGTCAGGCGAAGGAAGGGGGCCTTTTTGGCTTCTTGGATTGACTATAAGAAGGCCTATGACTCGGTGCCTCACTCATGGCTCGAAAGGATCTTGGAGTTTTATAAACTTGATGCAACTTTGAGGCCATTTTTAGGTGTATGAATGAGGCGTAGCTCACAATCCTTCGTCAACCAGTTGGTGAGATATCCCTTCTGTTTCGCCCTAACTTGATAAGGATTGAACGTTCTCATAGCGAAGAGTGTCGACCAACATCTTATGAGACTCTCGCTAGATGGCTGGATCAAGGGCCATACAGAAAATGATACTTCTCGACACGGCACGTATTGTAAAGAGGTTCCTCGGTCTGCAGCCTTAACCACCGGTAGCTTGCCGTTTTTCGAAACTTCTTTGTTAAGCAAATTATTTTCTTATTGCTTTAAGTGGAACTCCGTTATTATATATATATATATATGTTTGTTAGGTTTAAACTATTAATTAACTGCGTTACGCATTTAAGATTTATAATAAGTAAATGTTTAAAATTTGCAATTTGTAGTTTTATTTCAGAACGGAAAACCTTGGCGGTTTAGGTGTGGGATGCCAAGACCCACTTTGGGTCATTGCGCTATGATGACATTGGTATATATATTATTATAATATATATACCCATTTTAATAGAAAAACGTTTTATTTTGAATTAAACGGACGAGTAGCAGGGTCCCTAGAAAGTTTGATCGTAACTTATTTCCAGATGGCGCTGTATGCCAAATAATCGAGTGATATCTCTATCTCAGATATATACAAAGTTACTCTATGTTCCTGAGTAAATGAGGGTAGGTACAGGCTATTCCACTGCCAACCTAGTATTGTTAACCATCGCCGGCCGTTGCGGGTTGATGTTGGTAGTACTGATTGGTCCCTATATCTCCTTCCTTTGTCTATGGTCAGTTTCCTTCCTGTTTATTTTATGTACATAATTTTCATGGCCAATTTGTTTTCCTTCGTTAATTCCGTGTTTATCAAACTTTGCCCATGAACAATATATTTTGTATCAATAGGGTCAGTCAAAACCACTTCAACATGTAGACTGACATTTACTTAAAAGTCAAAAAAATTAACGATGGTTGTTACACTTTTTCCTTTGCAAAATATCAACAGGTACAACATTGCAAAATATTATTGCCTATTAAGAAATTAGTTTTTTAAATAGTTTCAATAAAAACTGGAAGTATTTTTTTAACCAGTTGGTATCGATTGAATCTGAATGTTGAATGTTGCTTGTGGCATAAATTATTATGGCTTACGGAACTTGCCTCTGAGTAACAAGTTTTTGTTACTTAGTACTAATTACAAATAAAACACGTGTAGCTAACGCGTATTAGCTTTCATGCTCATTAGTTTCGTTACTCGGCCACCATTAACTACGAGCAATGGTTCCACATCATTCTCATCCTTGTACCGTCGTGATAAGGTTTCGCTTTGAGAATACTCTTGTCAGAAGCCAAACTACGAGGCCGTATAAGTTCGAATATGATTAAATTCAGGCCGCTTGCCTTTTATACATTTTGATTCTTAAGCGGTGTTGATAAGACTTACATTCCGTAACTGAGACTGTAATATTACTTTGGCTAGAATAAGGCTTTCTACTTAGTTGAGGCTGCTTAGCATTAATTTTAAGAAATTGTATGTCAAAGAACACATTTTAGGGGTCCTTTGTCACCTATAAACTTATTGTATCGAATTTTGAAAGTCATACATTGAGAACCATGATGAGTGTGCATAACGCTTATTAAATCTAACGTTTATGATCCAGACTGTTAAAGATTACTACTTTCTAAAGTTATAAGATATCTGGGTGATACACACTCTTAAAAACAAAAGTTGTCTCTCCTGTGGCCAATAGTTAAGAGCTTGTGTGCATATAAGTTCTGTTTTTATATGATAGGTCTAAAGCAGCCCTGACGGTATTTATGCGGGCATGGGCTTAGCCAGAAAATTAGGCCTTAAGAACGTTAACTTTCAGTGCGTCCACAGGAAAGACGGTAACCTAAATCTGTGTATGACCCATTTATAAAGTTCAAAGGCATATCGATAATTGTTCATAAGGGATAAGATGGTGGTAGGGATGCGTACTACTAAACTAACTGTGGGAGGTACGTCCAACACATTCCGGGTACCTGTGACAGATAAGTAAAGCAGTCAAAACATAACGTTAAAATGACAAAGCACTAAATTGTGCAGCTACATAAGGCCAACCGTACCGCTGGTTTATTCTGAGACAATAAAACGATCTTAACATCCATTACCTATACCTTTCACCCAGTACCTTGAACGCGTACCAGTCAGCATTCAAAGTAGCTAAGCAAAATTGTATGCTCAAAATGATCAAGACACGACGTATTCTCTTAACAATAGAGTCGAGTGTAGATCATTTTGAGCTCTTCGGATGCATAGCTACTTCTGCTGCGGACTGTACCTACCAAATGAATGAAGCAACTTGGTAAACTGGGCAAAGGAACTGCAGCAATTGCGTTGATCAACTGAGAGTCGATATATTTGACGCCTGTCAACGTCTCCGAGCGGTAAATGGTTGCTATCCACGATGAAACGCTAAAATAGCCTTCAACTTTCACCCAAATATCGGGCGAGAGTTGGCAGCTCGCCAGCATCGATCGAAGCACCGACCTGCAGCCATTGCAGAGCGGCGCACAACCAGCTGATCAGGGCCTCTATTCAACTAAGTTAAAACGATCTGGCGATATTGTTTTTAACTCGGCCGTCATTACCGTCAAGTAAATAAGAGTTGTGAAAAGGTTGACAATACAGAAACACGTCAAAGGACTAAGGTCTACGTTAAAGGATTAAGGTCAAACAAATGTTATAAATTTGAATTTGAAAAGAAATATAGTTTTTACCGTATAGAATCTTAACTCCGAAGTCAGCCACCATTACTGTCAAGTAAATTAGAGCCATCATAATGTTGACAATACGATAACATGTAACGAACTTGCTTGTAATGGTTTCGTAATGAATGCTTGGTTTAATGAAGAGTTTACATGTAGGTACATACATGTCAAAGGTAATACGGCTTTACCGAGTAGAAAAGAGGTCCTGCAATTTAAAATATATTGGGCATTGTTCAAAAGATAAAATATACGTGATTTTATTTAATTTCATGCAATGCCTTTCTTATCTTATCGTACAGATGGGCCTTTTAGGGTACACTTCCATCCTTAAGGATCCTTTGTGCAATTAACCTCTTACACAAACAGCTGTTCGAATGTGCAGGTTGCCTCTCAATGATTTTCCTTCACAGTACGATCATCGGGGAAAAACTTAAGCCACAGACTCCTTCGTGCAATGCTTAAGTATGTTAGCAAAGTTTATTGGTTAAATTAAATCAACTTTTCTGGAAAAGATTGTAAATATTGTTATGCAACGACAAGACATTGCAACGGCAGATGTCTTTGTTCAGCCGCAAACGTGTCTCGAGGAACATGATGATGCTCATATCACTGTGTTTAAAATCTCTTCAAAAATGTAACAATATTCATGTGTTTGTTAAGTTAACAAACCACGTTAAAGGATGATGCAATGTGCCCAATGTAAAAGAAAATACACAAGTACCCTAATGTTATTGGGGTTGAAGTAACATAGATTCCAAGTATACAAATTATCAGTAGCCCCTCCATCCCTTCGTTTGCATCCCGGCGGGGCACGTCTCTCCACGCAGCGAAACTCGCTCCAATCAATCCGGCCCTCGGAAAAACCCTCAAAAATACCCAAAATCACCTTGCCTTATTTACAAAGTTTAAAGCTAAACCGGGAGCAAGCCACCACTTCCGTACCGTAACTTCAATATATTTTTTCCTATCGCCAATTTAACTAGAACTCTTGATTGTGCAGGTGCTTTGCAACGGCTAGTTGATAGGAGAGTTCAAGGGGAGTTGGTGGAAGGTGAGGTATGTTTGAACAGGATCAGGCTGATCTTGTGCTAATCGTGTGGCTCGTTTGCTTAGTCGAGTAACAAGTGGGCAGTCGATTAGTTTAATGGGGGTTAAATAGGGAGAAAAAACATGAGCCAGTGTACAATAATACGATAGGTTACTCGTACATGTGGGGTTTCCGTTCATTGATTAATTCGTTTTGTGTAAGCTGATATTCCTGGAATTTAGGAAGAATCTTATTTTTAAGCGAGCTGCTCCTCCGTTATTCTATGGTGTTACGTAGTTAAGAATACAAACGAGAGTTTTTTAAATTATCAGGTATAAATGGCCAAGCATATTTGTAATTCGGCCACGAGACCTGAAAAGCGTTCAAACCTTCAAAATTCATAACATTCAAATGAAAATTTAATACAATCATACCTAGTAAATTGCGCAAATTTCATGCATTAATTTCCGAATAACTTTTTACGTTTTATAACCCAAAATACAAGCGAGGTGCATCAAGTACACAAGCTCTTGTGGAAATATCATATTCATTTCATTTTTCAGAGCCCATGACTAGCATTCTACACGATAATAACGATATCGTATTTGACGTGTTTCCGTATTGCCAACGTTTTGATAACTCTTATGTCATGTACAATAACGGCGACTGACATAAACGGTTCTTAAACACGTCAAACGCGATATCGTTATAACGTAGTAGAATAGAGGCCCAGTAGCTTCGTAGATGTATGTATATACCATAGGGTATATTATATGCATTGTGTAATGGTTGGCCGTCAGGGGCGTTTTTCCCGATGCGCCGCGTGATAAGCCCCGGCGGCCGACACGCAGTTATAAAGGATTCTGATGTTATCATTAGGTGGATATAATCGTAGTTTGTAAGTAAGTCAGGCCAGGAATGATTAAGACTTTATACTTTATATTTTTTTATATCAATGTTTACGACCAACATTTGGATTAATGTGTTAGTAGCAATGTAAAAACTTATTCTAATGTTATTGGTTGTACATGGCATATTCATTATTTATCCCCGTGGACAAGTAGCATGCCGCAGTTATTTACATACATGCAGTACCCTGTCCGAGAGCATGTTCAGGATGCTGTTGGTGCTGGCCCGCACCCTGCGCACGAAGGCCGCGGCTCGCTTGCGCATGATGGTGTAGAAGCATCTACTAGCGAACATCCCCGCCGCGCTACAAAATCGGGGCAGCCCCATCAGCACCCTGAACACGTTATTATATTGTACGCGCCGAGCGCTGTACCGCTTCTACGTATAATTGGAAGACCCAGAGGGAAACCCAGTAATAAAGAGAGACCCAGAGATATTAGCATCGGCAAATCTATATCACACGTATAACAGATCAGAATTGGTTACTTTTTTCTCTTCGAAGAAAAGTCTTCTACCTCTCTCTATCATGTCATTTCTTTTACCTCTTTATATGACATGTTCTTGGTCTGATTCTCTTCTTTCTTTTTCTTTTGGTCTACCCCTCCTTTTCGCTTTCATGATGTTTTTGATCAACCCGTCATAAACGTCACACTGCCACCAGTTTACCTCTACTGTTAAAATTTGTGTTTCATTTTAACGATTCGACTTACTAAAGGCCGTATCAATTATCCAATCTTCGATCTTGAGTGAGATGTCGGTCTCAAGACAGGTCAAATTAAAGTTTAAGTTGGTGTTTTTGAATCGTATTAAACAACAAATGAACCTCCGACCTCCGCCCGGTCCCTAATAAGAACAGTGTAGTAAGTCATGTATTCTGTAAAACCAAGTAAGATTGACAAGACCATTGCTTTTCACTTTTATCTAGCTAGTGGCTGCAACCACCCCAAGACTGCGACCACCCCGAGAAAAACACTGCTTTTTAAACACTAACATTTTTCACGTTTTGAAACAAATATGTTGCTTTGATCAATTTGTTCATGCAGATCTAATTTAAGCCACGTTATTGGCTCCTTGGATGAAACACCAAATAGATAGGTAAATCTTTACCTAGTTTTAGTTTGAAGACCGCTTATTTGTGTCAAAATGTATGGAGCTTAGAGGATACTCAATACTCAATATTTTATTGCAATCATGTGTTTACAAAGATGGAAGTATATAGTAAATGTTTCATTATGATTAGCACCAATAATCAGAAGTCATAGTGCAAGCTAGCCTATTATATTGATTCGACATCCTCCATGTATTATTGGATGAACCCATCAATCAGAAATATCAACGCTTTTGAAGTAAATTATAACTTATTCGGCCAGTACAACATTCTTTTTTTTTATCCAGGCAGAAATTTTCCAGAAATCATTCAAGTTTACTGTCACATTTCACCGGTACAGTCGCCATCTGATATATCGGAACAGACAAGGTACTAAAAATCTCTGTACTCAACTCTATTGTTACGGGCATCCGGGCGAATCGGGATATTGCAGGCACCGCGTCTGTTCCGACATATTTGACGGCGATGACTGTACTTATGTAAGTTTATATTTTAACAATAAAAATGTATGTATGCAATAAAATGTTCAATGTTTAACAATTAAACGTGCCACCATTTTTACAGTCACATTTTAAGGCAAAAATCCACAGACTCGTATTTTATACAAAATGATACGTTTTCGTAGAGCAACGAAGAACCCACTCGGAATATAGCTATTCAAAATGCCGTTAACAACATCATCGATACTACGTCAAAGGCTGTCAGTCATCCAACTCCGATAGTGGACGTGCCAGCTCAGAGTGACAAGGGTCCAATTTGGCCCGGCGCCGCGCGACATGGTACCTTGTCAGTAGAAATCCACTTTATCCGGTTCATTTTTTTATTTACACTTGAAAGCACGAAGTGGTCAGGATTTTATTGATGAGCTGTTTGCTGTAAGGCATTTTTTACATGAATCAATGGAATACTTCTTGCAAAACATATATTACAGTACTTGAATAATAATTTTAACATATTCCATATGTGTTCAATCCTCCCTTTATTATTGTTTGTTAGGGAAAATAAAAGTAAAACCACCACTAAATGAGGGTCTTAGTCCCTCTAATCCCATCAGACGGCTGTGGGGCTGTGCTCGTTCGCCATGCGGCGTGCCATGTCAACACTTGGTTGATTCAGAGATAAGAACCTTACCTTTTTAAAGTGAAGGCGTTGACTCCCGGACCTGGAACAAAGTTATAAACATGAGTATAAGCTTCTATTAAGAGAGTGCGAGTTTTATGAGTTTGTATCTATACGACAGGTAATCTCCGAGATGGAATTATAAATGTTTCTTAAAGAACCGGGTTTTGTTTCGATATTGATAATCAGTCGTATTATGTCCGCGTGAAGCCCTACAACAAGTAATAAATGGGTCGTGTTAAATAATTATTAACTGACGTAAAGGAGCGACCTGCACTCACAGTACATTATTCTGTATATTTAGTTTGAACTGGAGAGAGCGAGCGACGTGCCAGTAAATAGGTTTTTAGAAATTATCTTGCACCAATTGACTTTTTTATGATAAGGAGAAGACACACGAACACATTTGAATTGACAAGACTATAATCCTAAGACCTCAAATGCGTTGCCAACGGTGAAGACTAAGATGGAATGCCTCTACGCTAGTATTTTCATCGGTTATCCTATCGCCACACCAGAACACAACAATGCGAACATTGTTGCTTGGCGGTTGGTTAATGAATAAGATGGTGGTAGCGATCCGGACGGACCCCGCATAGGGTTCTACCACCACTAAAACTCCGCTTACTTAATTCTAGACCAAACTATAGGTTTGAACTTTGGATGCTAGATATCGAAATAGAAGGTAATAGAAAATTCAATACTTAGATACACCCGAGACTGAGGACCAATAAAGACGTGCTTATCCCACAAACATTCGTTATTACTAAGGATGTTTTAAGTTTTATCAAACACTGTCAAAAAAGGCAAAATTGCCCCACCAGCACTTTTACAAAAGTAGGTCCCAGGTCACAGCCGTAAAGAATAGCTGCCCTAACTCCGCCCTGTATCTTGAAGCCTTTGTGAGGAACAAAACGTCTCTAAACAAATAAAGGAACAATGGCCCGTAACAAGGCGCGGATTGAGATCGTTGAGCGAATTAACTATTACTCATCTTTGTTTGTCACTCGCTTTGCAACAGTTTTCCAATAGGATAGATTAATGTATTAATTGAAAATTGATTGATTTAACAATTTTTACATTAACCATTTGCTTAAAGAGGACGGAACCAAGTCCCAACTAGGTAAATCTACGTTCAGTTCAGTTGCCACCTTCCTTCTTTATCATCAGTGAAGGTGTTACACCATGATATTGCATTGTTTCCAGGTTCGCAAGATGTATTCCAATTACAGCCCGGGCCAATTATGAGAACTGGTCCAATATTGATTTTCAAGATTTGACTCACACAAATAAATAAATGAATATCCGATCACAATGTCACACAAACTATGGGAACTAGACAACGATAAACATACTTACATACAGTAATATATACTTTAATATATAGAAAACATCCAAGACTCAGGAACAAACACAAATTGACACAATAATTATTGTGTGAAGTTAATAAAAAGATAAATATTAATTATAACTGTATAAAAGATGAAAACCCTCCATTTAATGGTAATCCCATCTTCCAGAAACTAGTTCAGAACCATCCTGATTTAACTAGCTTTCTTAAAAAAAACCCGCGGCCAAATCGGTTAATGCGTTTGGGAGCTACGATATCATAGAAAAATACACAGACACACACGGTAAACTTATAGCATCCCTTTTTTCGCATCGGAGGTTTAAAATGGCATGTAACGTATCAAAAAAAATATCTAGATATCAGGCCCTTTATTATTATTTTAAGCTGGTAGTAAAACTTATTTACAGTATGCAACGGTACAGAATTAGTTCTAAACATAATCGTGCCTGTCATTAGAGAGCTCGCTCCGCCGTCACTCGCGCTCTAACCTCGGCACTCGTACCTTAAGATGCTTCATTATGTACCAGTTGCATAAAGAACTATAAAGGCCGCTGGCTCTGCACTGCGATTATCAGGTGTTTAACCTGCAGCTCTGATACGTTGTTGTAAATCAGTAAACAGTCCTATCTCGTTTATCCGCACGATAACGGGATGATAAGGGCTGATAACTCAGTTTCGTTGGGAGACGTGTTCTATATTTTTACAGATCAGTGCCATTTTCTATTTACAACTTGGGAAACAAAGAAAATATAAAAATATCGAGCTCTCCGAGCCACACAAAGATTCCTTCAAATGTGTTTTTTATAATACTCAATTTTGTTGCCGTTTTGGAAATTGTTATAAGTTACGTTCATATTATAAAAAATATTATACCAAATTAGTGTCATGTTTCATTACACCGTTCAGTAGCCGACAGTGGATTTTCGGACTCTCAGTCCTTGGTCTTTACTCATGAAGGGGAGCCCGTTGTTTTACTTTTTTTTTTGGTCATAATGTCATTGTTGACATAATTGTTAATAGTCATAATTTTTTATATCGCTAAAACCGTTAACATTTCAGATTTGTTTAAATACCTATCTATCGTATTGGCAAGGTTTCTCACAAAAAATACGATAATTATGACTTACAACACATTATGACTAAAAATAAATATGGTACCTACTCAATAAAGACCCACTCATGAAGAGATAGATGCAGCATGCCTAATTTTCACATATACATATACATAAAGTCTTTACCCATAAAAAAATACAAGCCATTTTCCACCCTTTTCCTTATTTTAAACCGTGTGAAACTAGATAAATCTCTCAACAAAGGCCGATTATCCTGACACAAGCTATCTTGAGGGTGGCGATGTCGACGAGCGGTGACAAGCGGATGCTACGCGGATGCCGTGCGGATGCCACACGGATGCCGCGTGGACGCTTCGTGGATGCCGCGCGGATGTCGTCCGGATGTTGCGCGGGGGCACAATGGGGAACAACGGGCATTATGTCGAACTAGGTTTCCCGAAACCAGAAGGGTTTGGTGTGAAGCAAGGGAAGAAATGTTGTGTGAAAATATCGTTGGTAATTCGGGAGAAACGTTTTTAGTCAACGGTAATAAACATCAGTCAATGTTGTGTATAGATTTACAATCGGCAAAATGGAACCCGGACCCACCACAGCTGTTTCACAAAGATATTTTATTTTACAATTCTTATGCTTTGATTTATAACGTCACGGTGACACAGTTTTTAGGCGTAACTTGGATTTATTGATACGAGTACAAATCTATCGCTTGTACATACATACATAACGTCACGTCTTCATTCCCAGAGTGGGGTAGCCAGAGCTGCAGAATACCAACAACTCTAAACTTGTTGATAATTTCTTAACCACATTTTGCATAGTCAGGCTAGGATGTTTACCGCTTAAGTTTAAATTAAAATCTCACACTCACCCTCAACTTCATCAGGCTTTAATGGGCAACCGCTAGACAGTCTTACATATAAAACCCTCACGAATTAATGTATAAAAGCTACCAGCCGTTACATCAAACCTCGTAATCACATAGGTAGTACCTATAATAAAAATAATTTAGCAAAAGCAGCCGAGCACTTCGCTCCGGCCTTAATGACGCCCAATGATAAATGATTCATTCCATTCCACATCAAACATAACGACGTAAACCGCGCCGCCTCAGCTTTTATATGACACAGTTCTGACTAGAATGCTATTTTTTTAAGCACGGAGAAGGCAAACGAGTTCTCAGGTCACGTGTCTTTCGTTCCGGCAACACGGGACTAAAAATAAATATCGAAGAAACTTCGGAAAAGTCATCGTTATCAAAGAACTACTTTTTTTAAAGACTAAATCATATTCGTTCGATACCGTCAGGCGCGGTTAGTATTGCAAGGGTCCGAACGCAAAAAAACTTTCAGAATATGGTTCCATCTTAATTGTAGATCTCAAATTAAGATAAAAAAATATTATAACAAATAGCATTTATTATCGAGGTTTCCTAATGAAGCCTAAGTGAAAATATCAAGTTTTTCATTGAATGTAAATGCTTGTTTGTTACATTACAGATGTCCATAATTTTACTTACCCGAATAACAACTCCACCGCTATGTTTAGGTCACAACCTAGTTAAAATATTTAATTTAAGGGGTCTCAGTTAAAATCTGCTGATTGAAATCAGCTCCTTAACGGATTTCGCAGTTGAATGGAAAAGAGTCCATCAACTTGAGAGTACATTCATCCTCAGTCAATTACAACCTATTCTAAAACTCTGGTCCTCGCGAAACGAATCAATGCCTCAAGTTCCTCCGCGGGGTATCGAACCCGTTCTTAATTAGCCACTGAAGTGATCACAGGGCCGAAGCGACATCAAAGGGAGGAACCGAAAGGGATATTTCGGAGACACCGCATTTGAATCTGTTTAAGAGATTATTTACACGTGCTCACCCAAATGCAATTCATGTATAAACAAGCCAAAAGCGTGTGGAGCACGCATGATTTCTGGGTTCCGTAACGTATACAATGAATGAATGAATCAACAAAGCTAGGGCCTCAAGATTTCTATAACTTGTAGATGTATCTCGTTTTGAACAATTCATTTTGAACAGTATACAAAGTACTTGCCTTGTTTTTTTTCGATATTTGGAACTTGCGTTACAAAGTTAAACACAATTTTAATGAGATGAAAATTAAATATTATTTATTTTTATTTATTTTGTTTCAATTACGCCTAAACGGCTCAACGGAGCTGGATTAAATTTGGCCACTGCTAGAATCACAAATATCTATCTTGGAGTTTCACTTAAGATTTTTTTCCGTTACCAAATCTATAAACAACTTATATGCAGACAAAGTCGCGGGCAAACCTACTTATTCATCTTTTTAACTGATTCATGTAGTGTTGATTGAAGGAGCTTAGTTGCGATTATGATAATGTGTCTCTTGCGCACCGCCCGACGCGATTCTGCTATTCATATTTCTGACCGACGCGCTAGCACTCTTTACCTAACGGTCAACAAGGGTCACAAACATTACACGCTCCAAATTCAATACTATCTAACTTACTTTTGGTAAGCATTGAAAATCCAATTCATATCTGATGTTAAATTTAGATTTATTATTTTTTGCCTAACAAGATGGGATGGCAGCTCTGCTCACAAAAAATCCTAATTGTAGATACAAAAACACAAACATGATTATACACTACGTATCCTTAGATCGTATCTTGTATCTCATGCTAATGGATATAGACCGAATTGATTCAATACCCGCCCGTGTTTCGCTCAGTTTACACCGACGCGAGCGAGCTCGCGATAGGGGCTGATTTACTCCACAATTATTGGTTTTCACTTAGCGACCATCTTTAAAACGTTAGTATTCTGTCTTGAGGTTTATTTTGGCCTTTCTCGCGTAGTAATCAAAAGAAACATTTACATACAGTCGAAGGAATGGTTTATAAAAGTAAAGCTAAATTTTACTTGTAGCACGGCTTTAAAACTTAACGTCATTCCACTTTGTTTAACTTAAAAAGTTAATTATTCTTTTTCATTTAAAGTTCATTAAATATGGATGCGAAAAGTATTAAAATTAAATTTAAATTACATATTGGAAATAGTAATACACGACAGAATAAAAAACTTCTCTTCTTTCTTTAGTTGTCTTTGAGTTCCTTCCATTCAAACTTTCAATGCAACTTCACAGCACAACAGAACTTATGTCGCGTCTCAAGACCTAAACTCAGAACTCATTAAGCAGGGTCCGCAACTTAGGGCTTATTTACTCCCTACCTGAGTCAGAGTTAGAGTTCGTATTACTTGGCGGACTTTGGAATTTGCCTCCAAATCCGTTAAAACTTCTGTATTTATTAGAATAATTAAATTAGCCGAGTATTTTTGTAAAATTTGAGAGACTTTACATTAGCAAGCTTACTCAGCTGACAATCACTTAAAGACCAATTATAATCAAAATTTTTGCTTATAATTATTGTTTAATCGCCCAGAACGTAACAGGTTGTAGATAACGTAATTGTAAGACTTTTTTCGTGGGAAGGGTCTTAGTTTATGTACCAGATGTAATTGTAAGATCACATTTATTCTAGTAACATATGTGCACTAAGAATCTTCACTAAAAATATGGAGAAACTGACCGGACTGGTGATAAAGTGTTTACATTCAAAAAATAATAATATCATTTTAGACTAGTAAAACATTAGACACCAAGACTAACGCAGTGACGTATTGGGAGCTAAAAAGTCGAGCAGAGTTATTATTGCTATATTAATGTAGAAAAACTTGCTAACTGGTCCACCACCTGGCGAAGAGTCGCAGACGCCTGCCGACATTTGAGGATTTTTGAAGGTCCCCAAGTAGTAGCATACTGGAAATACCGCCGCAATACACTGATTCCCTAAAACTGTCGTACGCCGTATAACTTCCGATTAGAGAAAAGAAGCAGTACACCCGATTCATTTGATTGTCAATGAAGCCAATCAGCTTCGTTCCTTACCTCAGCTGATCGCATCATGCAAATAACTTACTCGCATGTATTATCTTCTCAATTGAGAAGTCTCTATGATCCCAGAATCAGATCAAGCTATTGCACCGAGCGACTGCTAACTTCCGATCCCCCGAGAGCGCGCGAACTAGATCAATCGGTTTATATAATACTGCTACATTCAATTACTGAATTTGCAGGTTCCTCTTCGCCCTGGGAGCATCGGTTGCCACTCGCAAATAACATAGATCCGGAAGTTATTTGCATATTGCAGTAACTGATGCATTTACGGTAGAGAGCTACGCAATCTTTAAATTACAAACGTAAGATACATCATGGGTCTCAGATCCCACTGATCAGGTTACCTGTTGTCATCTCTAATTTAAGTATGTATTGGCACTATTTGCTAAACACTAAACGCCACGGTTTCGTCAGTTTGGTGGCTACGTGAAGTAAGACTTGTGCCATCTACGAGTAAAATATAATTTAAAAAACCGGACGAGAGCACGAATAATGCTTATTGAAAGTTATTTGGAGGTGTCTTAGATGATTCTAAGCAATTTTCCGTTTTATTGTATTTGCTTTTCTGCCTTTAGAAGGAACACTTGATTCTAGCGAAAATGGCACTTTTAGATTTCAATATATCATATAGTGAAAATGGAGTATTTCGGATATTATATCAAGGGAAACACAAAAGTTTTAATCTAAAATAGTTAAGTTTCTGGGCATAAAAATTAGCTCGAGATGAAGGTTCGTGTAAATGTTGTCTCCAGATGGTACTTTGCCCTTGTCATTTCGACATTGCTCGACACACTGTGTTAGATATCATTACATCTGGAATATATCGCTGTCAGAATAAGGCTCCTCGATGCAGACTTCAGGCCCCTATTTCACCAAGCTTGACAAGTGCGACAATTGTCTAAATTACGTGATTATTGTATTTTATGAAACTGCAATTGTAATAATCAGGTGACAATTGTCGAGTAGTCACGATAAGTGTTGTTTCACAAATCTCTACATTATTAAATCACGCTGACAGGTGAGACAATAATTAAAAAAAAAAGTCATTTTTATGTCGTGAAATGACAGTTGTGAAAATCCTGACACCATTATCACGTTGTCATGACAACCGATAATATTTATAATATTTTTAAATATGTTTTAAATGTTTAAATCAACCGTATGTTGATTGTTGACAGGCGTCCACCATTTCCGCGTAGTTAGTCCACAATTCAACAACAATTATTATATTAGTTTGGAGTGTCCAAACAAATTTTTATTTCTTTTAATCAATTGCTCATGACTATACACAATTTTTTTCAATAAACGAGAGCGGTTAGCTTGGCTGTATGGATAGTTTCCTCAGTCTTGTCGACTGTATGCAATTATTCTCACTTTAAAAAAACTGTAGCAAGAAACAAGGTTACTATTTTTTTAATTTTGATGGGTGAATATGAGACACTACCCGTGTTCGTTTTTTAAAAGTAAGTTTTCCAACCATGTTTGAGAAAACGTATTTTTTTTTTTTTAATTTCAAAGTACGTGTGTTTTGGAAGCGAGCGTTTTCGAGTTTGTCCGAGTAAATATAAATACCAATTACAAAACTTAATACTTAATTAAGTACACTGATGGTTTATTATAAATTGGCTTCTTATTTTTGAACGTACGCTCAAGAACCGCTTAAATTTTAAATATATAGTTGTGGATATAAACTGACACTGGTTTTACTGATTCGATTTTTTTCCTTGAACGGAAAGGCAGTGACGTCAAAGGAGAAATTTATTCGTTCTTTATATATTCTCCTATATGCAAACTCATCTAAATCGCTTTCACTGTCACTACCACTACTTTCGCGGAGAGCCATTTTGTAACTAACAATGAAAACACTACAATTGTAACGCAAGCCCGACACAGCTCTAATCTCATGTCAATAATTACCGACAAATTTGCAAATATGTCGACTTGGAAAAATGAACAATTGTTTCACAACATAATTGTCCTTAAATTAAATTATGGACAATTGTCACGCGTTGCACACTGTAATTGTAGACAATTATGTATGTCCATAGAAATAAAATTGAGAATTTGTCTACTTGTCACCGGTCACTTGTCATATGTCCGAGTCATATGTCGAATTGTCAGCAGACATATGTCGTTGACAATTGTAAATTGGTGAAATAGGGGCCAGGCCACACTGCGCGCGCGCTCTCGCGAGTATGCAAATATTTCGAGTACTCTTCACATTCCTTTGCAGTAGTGTACGATATATTTCCGCAATGTAGAACTCTTTACGACAATATTTTCAAAGGGAGAGTTTCTGAGATTTCTACCCGTAAATAATTGGGTAAATATCGGATAGCAAAGAAGTAACTATGTATAGTATTTCACCTTGGCTTGGCCCCTTCCACTCAAAGGGAACAATATGTTGTGATTAAACTAAGTCGTTCTATTGCAACACGTGCCACACAACTTAGCTTTGTACGAAAAACTGCATCTAAATTATTTTTTAATACATTATCAACCTTATCAGCGATGCAAGTAGATAATATATATTGAAAAAAAACACACACATACACATAACGTCACGCCTTCATTCCCAGAGTGGGGTAGGCAGAGCTACAGAAATACCAACAACTACAAAAAAAATTGCTGATAATTCTATAACCACATTCTGCACAATCAGGCCAAGAAAGTTTACTAGTTATATCAGTGACAGGTTGCAAGCCCATCGCCTAACAGTACTACAAGCCCTTATTCTCTTATAAAACAGTCCTTATAATAAGCGTTATGATGCCAAAAGCATTGTGAACATATTTTTTCCTTTTAGTGCATTTGTAATAGACTATCTATGATGTTATAGTCGATAATCTATTGAAATCTTAAGGTAGTTTTAGTGTTTTTACAAGCTTTTATTATTTAACTAGCGCAGGGCTTGGATTCTACACGGTAATAACGATATATCGTCTTTGACGTATTCCCGTGTTGTCAACGTTTTGATAATTTTTACTAGAATGACATTTACAATAATGGCGGCCGAGTCATAAACGATCCTTATAACGTTAAACGATTGTTATAACTCAGCAGAATAGAGTCCCTGTTCGGCAAAATTAGCAATCCATTTTTCAGTCATTCACCGTTATCCGATTGAGCTGAAATTTGGCATACTTATCTAAACTCGACGACAATGCAGTAATGGAACAATCGAGCTGGTTTGATGATGGCGACGGAAGGTGGCCATAGAAACTTTTAAATTACATAATGATAAACCCGTCGTGTTAGTGCTCGTTACAATCGTCTTGATAAGTAGACGATGACTATGCCAAAAAAGTACAGTCAGCAACAAAAACTTGTCCTAAAATTGTTTTTTTTTTGTTAGGTTATTTTACGGTAGTCCACTACAGTTCCCCTTCACCTTGGTAGCAACGGTTGCCACTCGCACATAACTCTAAACCAAAACCGAAATACAATACATATCAGCCGCCTCGCTACTCCCAAACACCGGACCCCAAGTAATTTTATACAGTAAGTTTCTAAAGTACTACAGTGACAAGCCGGGTAGTTTGTATTGAAGTATGCTCCACTTTGTCGCGGAGCCACATTGTTGGACGAGAACTTTGCGATCAAGTGTACACTGTATAAGCTTAAAATACCTGCTTGGGGAGGAAGTTCGTGGTTTAACAACTGGCGAGGCGAGCGAGTTGTGGCTGGAAAAATACTACAGCATCTATACCTTCAGGGTGGTTAGCATGGACTAGTATTTCCTGGGCTGAGATTCTTCCTGATAAATAGGTGGTTTTCAAACAAAATGTACATAGTTAAAGTCTTTAAGAAAACAAAATCACGATCGCATCCTTCGTGTAACGAAAGTTATAGTATATGAGTCATAAAAACTATATGGGTAACTATCGTTACACAAAGGAATCAATTAAGTTTTGTTTTAATTAAAGCCCTTAACTATGTAAAAAAATATGAAAACGACCCATATACAATCTTGCTTTTTGTGTGTTTCCGTGTTGTGAACGTTTTTATAGCTCTTATTTACTTGGCAGTAATGGCGGCCGGGTGAAAAACAATATGAGTACTAAACACGACAAACATAATATCGTTTTAACCTAGTAGAATAAAGACCCTGTTTCGGTTAGTTAAAGATAGTTTTTGTACATTACGTTTATTATGTTAGATTATGTATGTATGTATGTAAACACTTTATTGTACAAAATAAAACAGAAACAATACAATGAAGAAACCAGAAAATAATGTACAAAGGCGAACTTATCCCTTTAAGGGATCTCTTCCAGCTAACCCTTGAGAGATTGAAAAAAGTGAAGTGAGTGTGATTGTTTTAACTTTTTCACACAAAATGTGTGAGATGTGCAAGGAACACCAAACAATAGGAACACACATTGGTTTTTCCCATACAATGCAATTTTCATGACCTTCAAAGACGATTTACCACCAGCTGGTCGAATTTAAAAAATCAAGCGTTCACAAGAAAGAATCAGTAAATCGCTTTTTTGAACTTGGAGCTGATTGTGACGTAAATTCCCTCGCGATATATTTTCCACGGCTCGCCTGTCGTGTTGAGCTACATTCTCTCCTATCGATCCGCAGGAAGACCTAGTTTATCTTAATTTTTCAATTAAAATAAATCTTTTGAAGCGACGTTTGATGGGTTTTTCGATAAAATAAACATTCTATGAAAGCATTTTCTTGACAACGCCCCGAGCATCGGATAAACCAGCTTACTCGATACCCGGGGTAGGATAAATTATAAGAGCACACTGTTCTTTACTTAGGTATAATATAGGATGCTTAGATTACAATAAAATAATACGAATAAATTATAAAGTGTTATGGATTTCCGTAAAACATCGATCGCTTATACTTATAAACAACGATATCAAAGCGTGGAAACATTAAACACAGAATTTAAAACAGTAGCCATCTGCCAAACAACTAAGCGACACTGCTAATACGGGATCATTCTTAAAATTAAAGTACCATTGTAAATAACATTGACATTGTATTTAGGGCACAGAAAAAATGCATAAGATCTGTATGTAATATTAAACCCGCTGATACATGCAGACCGCATTTCATCAAATTAAAAATACTGACCCTTCCTTGCCTGTATATATTTGAGTGTATAATATTTGTAAAGTGTAACATTAGTAAATTCCCCACATTCAATAGTTTACGCCAGCGAGGTAAAATAAATACAAAATACTTTAAAACCGCTTTATTATCCAAAAGCATATCGGGAATGGCGCCAAAGCTTTTTAATAAGTTACCAAAAGCAATATTGGAAATAGACGACAAAAGAGAATTTAAGAACAAATTGTTTGACATTTTAGTAAATAAGGCTTATTATTCTTTGAATGATTATATTAATGATCATTTCTAGAAAATGGTTGTACGTTATTTTACAGACAGAAGTTGTTTAGAATTTCATTTCTTGTACATTTTTTCTCGTATTATCATTTCATAGAATAGTCAATTTATAGAATAATTACTTTGAAGACATTTAAATCATCAATTTTTATTTCAAATAAATTTCAATGTTTCTTTTTTCATATCATATAATAGCAAATTACATATTCTTTGTTCTCATGTTATTTAGTTAATATATAACTTAAGAACTATAAAATCATTTTACAGTGTACGTTATTTTACAGACAGAAGTTGTTTAGAATTTCATGTCATGTAATTTTTTTCTCGTATTTTCATTGCAATTTTTTTCGCATAGTTTATTCAAGAGATGTAAAAAAAATAACCTCGAAGGCAAGGCGGGAGCTTGCTTCGCTTCGCTCCCGCCTTAGCCTTCTAACCTAACCTATTCAAGTCGGTTCTGCCCAGAGAGGTCATGGTCGCTCACTCATATTTATATCATACTGTAGTATTTAGCTTATAACCCTTATACTTAAAGATAATTTGTATTATGTTGTAATTGATTTTGTTATTATTGGTGTACTCTCCAAATAGTAATTTCATAGAATAGTGTTTCACAAAAATTATTCACAGAATATTGAGTTTCCCACGACTTTGTATACTGTTGTCGTTAGTGTCCTCTTCTTTTACAGAACATTATTTCATAGAACGTATTACTTCGCAGAATTTTCATTACTTAGAAATCTAATTTCTAAAAAAAATGAAAATTCTACGAAGTGATACGGTCTATGAAAAAATATTCTGTAAAAGAAGGTATCGTTAAAAATAATTATATTGTTTGATAGGTTTGTTTAATGAAAAAATTAAATTATAAAATTCATTGAATTGATTTTCTGTGGAATTTGTTTCTTTCAAATAAATAGTTTTAAAAAAAATATATTCGAAACAAAAATACTAGAACCGAATAGTATATGAAACATTTTCTGTGAAACAAAATTCTGTAAATTTTCTGTCTGTAAAACAAGGGGACACCCTAGAAAATATTTCTGTGTTATTTTTGATTCTGTTTTGTTTTAATCACCACTTGTAATTTTTATTCTAATTATGTTCCATGCCGCTAGCTGCATGCTAATACGCTAGCTATTTGTATGCCTTATGGCGAAACATAGTGCTCAACATTTTTTATTAAACATCAATTTATAACCTATGTTTATGCAAATAAAGATTATGATTGATTGATTGATTGATTGAATAAACGAGAAGCAGCGCTAGGGAGATGATAATATCGCTCTGTGAACAGAGCGTGATGAATCTCTACCCTATAGTCTACATACTTTAATTCCGCAGAAGAGACACTAAGAAATTGCAACATTCCAAGGGAGGATTTTTTTATTTTTTTATTTCTTACAATATTGATGTTACTGGAAAAATAATACCTAAGTTTACTTGGGTACCTATAATTTTATCGAAACACCTTTCTACGAACGTACGCAGAATTTTCATTTCGTTGAAAGGCATTTCTCACCGCATGAGTTATTTTTTGTGTAACCTAACCTACGTAATGAAAATTCAAGATATCCCGAAAACATCATGGTTTCAGCAGAAAATAGCTTTCGATGAAATTATTCAATCTATGAAGTGAAATTAAGTATAGGTTACCAGTTACTTAGGTAAGCATAAACTGCACTGCATTGATGAGATCATCACCGCTTCACCATTTCGCACATTCAAAAATCATTTTGATAGACCATATGATAATTCCTGAGCCGCATCATAACCAATCACCCTATACGAGTACATGTTCGCCCTGTGTATGCCAAGTTGTGATGGAGCAACAGGGAAAATGTAGCACAAATAGGAATTTGAACGATCGCGATACTTAACGTAATGGCCAAAATTGACACAGAAATGGCGCATTCTGGGGCACGGTAGGGCTTTAGGAAATATATTATAACACTTGTGAAGGATCGAAGATGAGACGATACTGTATAACGGTATATTATTTATAGTGTGGTGTGTTTGACATACATAGCTTGATTATGTGTTTGGAATATATGGTTCAATCAAAAGATAAGAACGGACGGATTAAACCGAATTTATATTAGAAGTATGAAAGTTCCAAGGAAATAGTTTTCAGACATCACTTTTGTTAATAATTGCTTTTATGCAAGAAATTTAGATGAGTATCGTGCAACAAAATTCACCATATTACAGCTATGATATAATTTAAACATTAATAACTTTAACTAGTAACTTTTACCAAAGTAATGAAAACTAATACTACAACTAAAGCATCTGGGTTATTAAACAAGTTCTGCTTTAGAGCGAAACTTCTACATTACACACAATGTAGCGTACGAACGCAGCGACGTTACCGAATCTACTTTGCTAATTTCCCTGTAAGTAATTCAACTTATTAAGCTACCAACTAACGATTTTTATTACTAACTAAACTTTGAAATTCATGAAATAAGTGTCTAATTCGTGACGGAAATAAAACCACGTGGGATCGAAACTTAAAATGTAACGTTTAATCTATTGGTGGTGCTTTTAAGGAGATAATAACTAGTTTTATTATATCATTGTATTTCTTCAACTAAATAATTAACGTGCCCTTGCGTTGACGGGTTTGTCGAATAAATGTTCTTCTATTCTATTTTAAACTGCTTGTATCTTCGACCTGTGAACACACAAATAACCAAAAAGATGTTGCCTTTGACGTGTTTCCGTATTGTCAACGTTTTAGTAACTATTATTTAGTTGACAGTAATACAATAATACAATCAGGGCCTCTATTCTACTGCGTTATAACGATATCGGATTTGACGTGTTTTATAATCGTTTATGTCACAGTCACCATTATTATAAATGACATAAGAGTTATCAAAATGTTTAAAGAAGGAAACACGTCGTTTTTACCATGTAGAATCTCAGTCCAGTGGTGTCATTCTCTTAAAACGGCTTTGCTTCGAACGGTCGACTGAGTAAAGTCAAACGTTGTGTTCGTTCACTTGACGGGTAAAGCGGGGCCGAAAAAAATAATTGAAAACGAGTGTTTGACTCTTCTGCATATGCCTTCGCATTTCCTAATGTGTTCTAAACATAATCAAACTGAGCTCTAGGTAAACGAAATAGTGAAAAGCTGCGTTTCGCTTTAGGAACGACTAAGGAGTTGTGCGCGGCTAAAGTCGCGGGAAAAGCTACTTTAGAATAAACAAAAGACATCTACAACCCGCGTGAAATGGCGGAGGTGTGACCAAAGTCCCCGTCGTAAAATTAGATGTAAAATATCTAATTTAGTAAAGTGAAGTAATAAAACCAACCTCGGCAGGATGGATTTATGACTAGCTCGCAAAATATTAAATAGGAAATCGGTAACGACAAACGATTGAACTCATAATCACATTTACAGATAGACTATTTTTACAAGTGTGATTTTTATTTTCTAGAAAAATTACAAGTCGTTTTTTTTTCTTATTCAGTCAACAGCTGATAGCAAGTAAGCTAAGCGGTGGTGGAACTACCGCCAAGCAGAATTCGCATCCGTGTATTACGACGTGGGGATAGGACAACCGGTGAAATTACTACGAGTAGCTTAGAGGCATTCCATGCAATGTTTAATGTGTTTTGAATGCAGATGTCTATGGGTAACAGATCTCACTTACCATCAGGTGGCGTGTGTGCTCGTTGGCCTACTCCATGTCAAAAAAATACTTATCCAATAAAACAGACCTATTTTTAAGTAAATGCTAATAATATAAAATATAATTAAGTTCAATATTTTGGAAAATAATGATTTCCGTACTTACGTACACCATTGTTCTCACTGCTGTTGAGCTGTACTATACTCAACAAAAGGAATACTTCGATATACCAATCACCCTGAGTTGTACAATATCGTATGTCTCATCTCTACATCCCATGGAACCCAATACACACATGTCACACAAACAAGACGCCGAAATCCCCTAAAACAACATTTTCTAAGGAAACTGTACGAGTACATGTGAAATTTTTGCGAAGCTCCGGCGCGAGGAAAAATAAAGTAAAATGTGGTTTGGGGAAATATGAGGCTGGTCTGGAACACGATGTAGTGCGGGGAACATGATAGATGTCTTCGATTTTGATGTTCAGTTCTTTACCGATGTATTTTTGTTGAGTGCTATGTTACTTGTACACTCACGCTTTGACTGTTACATGATAGATTAGGCATGTAGAGGGAGAAACCTTTGTTAGGCGATGCTTCTCTTAATCATTTCACATTGTTAACTGGCGCATCTAAATTGCCCGTCAGAGCTATGTTATTAACAAGCCAGTGAGTGTATTCGTAATTTAGTCGCAGGTTTCATCGTCCAAGTAACTCGGCCATGACGATAGACCGTGCCTAACTCTGCCTTACGAGTATGTACGAGCGCGTGGAAACGTTTGCTGCTGGTTAATACTCCAAAAACAAATTGAATAGCTAATGTTTTCAGCTAATACCACCCGTGGGACGCTAGACTAGACAAGATACACCACGCTATCGTGCTACATTTTCGGCATCGATAACATTCGCCCAATGCTCTAGACGCCCTAGCCGTGCAAAGGCTCCTAACATTTTTCTTTTCTATCACTCAAAATGTATAGGATGACAGTTGGTTACGTGGATTATCGAAACGCACGAGAATGTCATCCCGTACATTTTGAGTGATAGAAAAGAAATACGTTAATAGCGTTTGCATCTTGGCTTGCGCACCAGTACCTTTATTAATGTTCCAACAGAAACAACAAGAAACAGATTACATGCGAATAAACTTGTATTCTGGGAGCTAGTGATAAAACATTACTTGTTAAGATGAAACATGTCCTTAAAAATAGTTCAGATATTAATAGCAAATGTTTTGTGTATTACTAGAAGTCGATATCGTTATTCCCTTAGGAACTGTTTAATTTTACGGGATCAGATTAGTATTCTATGTCCTTCCACGGGATTCAAGCTATCTCCATACTAAATCCATACAAATCGGTTGAACGGTTAGCCGTAAAAGCGTGTCAAATAAACACACGGACAGACAGAGTTGCTTTTTATTGTATTAATATCAATGTTAGTGTAGGTAATCATAATTAAACAGGTAGGTATAGAGTAACATGTTGATTCTTGTTTAAGATAAGATAGATAAAGTTTTATTGTAATAAAATAGGTACAAATTGAATTGAAGTCCCTAATTTCTGAGCTAGGTCGGATAAACCTGTGTTACAGAAATCAGTGGCCTCTCCCATATTCGAGTTGCATAATATTCTATTTAATGTTAATAAGTAATCATTCTTGTATTATTAGTAATATCTCACGTGTATGTTAATTGAAACACGTTAACCTTATCGACTGCGAATCGTTTTACAATAAAGCTCACCCTATTTTCAGTTACAATATAAGTACTTTTAGAGACTGAATCTACTCTGAGTAAATATGTTACAAGAAACTACATCCAAATTAATCCTGAACTCTTTTAAAGCACCGAAAGTGAACCCTAAACTAGGTAAATCAGGGATGCAAATCTTTAGGCACAAGTTTCGCTCCCTTATTACACCCTATAGGGGTTGAGGGAGGGAGGTTGTCGATACATGTTCCCTATGAGGGGACGATTTCTCGCTCCAGTAGAAACTCTTTGTGCCGTGTTTATTTTTTATTTTTGATTGTTTTTAACTTATAATAGCAATAATTGCCTACCTGTTTTTCTTGTACAAAGAAATGTGTTGAGCGATAATTGAAGATTTTTGTTTCTAAAATACACCTCGATTAGTTATCCTAAGTGTTAAATGAAATATTCAAATGCTACCTTTGAGCGCGTAAACCTACAGACACGGAAACAGTTTAACAATGCTGCTGCTCGCGACTCCGTTCGCATAGAACTGTTTTAAACTATCTTCATACTAAATCTCGTCTAAATCGGCCATGTGGTTTAACCGTGAAAGCATAACAAAACGAAATATCAAGTGTAAGTAAGTAAGTATGGGTAATTTATTAAAAAAACGGATTTCTTCAAACTGACACTGGATGTTGATGTTCAATAATCCCAAAACACTTAAAACTTTCGTATTTCGTTTCCTTTAGCGTGTTATGGCTGGTAAATTTTGGGCGAGAGAGACAACATCAATATTGGCACAAGAGTGACAAAAGAAATTCGATGATGGATGGGATGGAAACCGCGACCTTACCCACGGGGGGAACGCTCTATCCGAGTGAGGTATTGGAGCATTTAAGGTGTTGAATTTCTTTGAATCATGTTTTCCTGGTTACATACTTTTCTCAAATATGCTCAGAATGAACCGTTTTCCGGTTGAAACACAAGGACGGAAAGTGAATCATTTTACTCCTAGGAGTAAAAAAACCAATGAAAACACTTTCCGATCAAGCCCATGTTTTATTAAAAATTATGTAGAGGGCAATACATTGCCTGTAAAACTAAAATTGACCATGAAAAAATCCCATACACCCAATTTAATAAAAGGTGGCGGCGCTGGGGCAACGCGCGGTGTGGCGGCGGGCGGCGAGTCATTGTGAATTCCCAATACTGTCTTGTAGTTTTTAAAAGGAGAATCTCTCTCAATTCGTCGATATTTTTTTACAAATATTTCTAGTTATGCATTTGTATAATTTCCTCGCATTTATTGTGAAAAGCATATCTAATATAGCTATGCCTCGGCGGATTGGTATTGCCCGACTCATATTTTAACACATCGTTCACATCGTTCTCGTTTTTCATCATGTGCCTAGTTTTTTATCTAGTCATTCTCTTTCCCTGTCTGTCACTTCATGTATTTACTTTAACCAGTAACCGTCTTCTTATTGAGGATGACATTGCATTATATAAAAAAATATGTATTAGTTAATTTTACTAATCCTACAAATATTATAAACGAGAAAGTTTGTATGGAAGCATGTGTGGGTGTTTGTTACTCTTTCACGCTGCAACGGCTGGACGGATTTGGATGAAATTTGGAATAGAGATAGCTTTTAAACCGGAAGATTTACAAGTTCCCGAGAGAATAATGATAATTGAAATCTACGTGGACAAAGTAGCGGGCAGAAGGTACTAAATCAGATGAAAAGTCAAACTAACAAATTTCGAAGCTAACACAAGACCTTCGAATATCGTAATCTTAACAAATTTGCAGGGTCATTGTGCAGGGTCCATCCGGATTGCTACCACCATCTTATCCATAAACCACCCGCCAAGCAACAGTGTTCGTATTGTTGTGTTCCGGTTTGGGGATGAGACAGCCGGTGAAATAACTAGCATGGAGGCATTCCATCTTAGTCCTGAGGGTTAGCAATGCATTTGCAGTCTTGGGATTGCAGTCTTGTGAATGCGAATGTCTATAGGTTACAGTTTCCACTTACCATCAGGTGGCCTGTGTGCTCTTTTGCCTTCTCAATGCCATAAAAAAAAGTCAAGAGCAACATTGAAACAAAATATCCTAGTTTTTACTCCTGTCACAACAGAACTGAAGAGAGAGATGGATAGGGCTCCTAGTATCGTGTCGGCGAGCACTGACCGTGACCTTCGCGTGCCGGAGGGCGATGGGGGCGATGGGAATCGATGACGGATGGGGGCTCACTCCAAGGGGGGCATCAACTACCCTCTGATAAAATAGAGCTAGTTTTGTTGAAGTATCCGCAAAAAACGGACGATAGAACGAACTCGATCATTCTTGCATTTGTCTGGCTTCCATCTTGGTCTGTAGGGTTGGCAACGCATTGACAAATGTGAATGTCCGTGGGTATCAGAGGCTACTTATTAAGTGGCTTGCGCTTAGTGACTTTAGGGGTTCTATCCCACAGCAAAAAATGAGAGCTAACCAAGAGAGATTTTCTCTTAGTTCACATAAAATGAATACAATAGTCATGATATTTGTTATATCAATTATACACATTTATTATTGATATACCATTTATCCTTATAAGTACCTAATCACCAAGAATTATTGTAATGAATTTTATTTTATTATGGTTTTAGCCAAAAAAAAAATGCACGTGTTTATTGATTTTATTTAATTTGTCTTTTTATGTATTGTTTCTATTCTAATGTTATAATTAATTAGATTAATTAGTGTAATTGGTGTAATGCCGTTCTAATTAATGAAATAAATAAATAAATAAATCAACCGAAATTTTTAGTGCCAACAGCAAGTTGTTTAGTGATTCTGCTAACATCTTAGTTGATGTGTCTAGAGTGTTGTCAGGCTCGGGTGGCGTCAAGACGCTTATGCACAATATAATCTTGTAAGAAGCGACAAATTTTATTTTCAGGTGCACTCAGTAAAACCATAATGCTTTTGACATGTTATGGTATTGTTTTTAAAACTGCCGTGATTATTTTCAAGTAAATAAAAGCTAAAGCTAAGCTTTTCAAGTAAAACGAAGCAAATACTATTGCATGCAATATGCTTTTACGGAGAAAATTAAGTCCCAGGTAGGTCATTATCTGAACCAACTCGCTTTACAACTCGACGGACATATTATCAACCAGCAAGTTGTAGTTGTCCCATCGGAGCGTACGTAGTTTAATTAGCTTAAAACTCGCGCTTGTATGACTTCGCTTGAAGACCGATCGACCGTTCGACACCAAGCCGTTTTTGAGAGAAATACCTACAGTTGTAAGATTGCGCTAAACGTAGTATAGTTTTGACGACACGTTGGCTTATTTGGTAGTGACCCTGACTATGAAACTAGCGGTCTTAGGTTCAATTCCCGGTATGGACAAATGTTAGTGTGATGGGCGCGAGTATGTGTTCTAGTATTTTTATTGTGTTTTAGTATTTATTTGTCTATACTATATGTTTCTCGTTGTCTTGTACGATAACATACGAGTAGATTTGGGACTAGGTCGATATGTGTGAAATTGTCCCGTAATATTATTTGTTATTGGTAGGCGTGCAGCCATACTTGGAGTGACAATTAAAGGTTTTTTAGCAAAAAATATAAAAGTTAAATAAAATCGCACCAATAAGCCCTGACTTAGGGCTTTTGTTCTTCTGTGTAAAGCAATATTGATTTTGGCATGTTATCGTATTGTCAACGTTACAATAGCTCTTATTTACTTGACAGTAATGGCGGCTGAGTTAAAAAAACTAAGTTATCATGTCAAAAGCAATAGTATACGTGTTACCGAGTAGAACTGAGACCCAGCTTAATTAATTTTAAAGTCATGATCAACATAAAGAAAAGTAAAGACCTTCTTCTGAACAAGTTTAAACTTTGAAGCTAACAAGCCGTCGTTGTCGAGCAGTGTATTCACTCCTACAAAATTTTTTTCTTTACTAACATACATTTCTAGAGCGAACTATAAAAAATCTTGAACTATTTTAGAGGTAAGTCACCCAATGCACACTAATAGGGAAGAGTATTAAATGAAAGTCGTGAAGAAGAAAATTCGAATAACGTCAATAAATAAGTTATTATATTCATTTTAACTTATTCAAATTTGGGATTAACTTTAGATTATGGACCATCGATTTATGGGGGGATGGGGGGAAGGGTGGGTGGAGGGCTTCCCGAGACCCTCGGTCCGAGGGGTCCTAGCGCTCCGAGCATCTTCAAATAAATTTCGAAGAGGCTCATTGACGTCACTGGAGACCGAAGAGCTGGCAGTTTCCTCGGTCAACGCATTAGTTTAACTATTCAGCGAGGAGATGCTGCAGCATCTTGAGGGTTTTTTTTATACTAGCCTATTAGTTTTAAGTATCATTTAAATCAAAATAGTAAGTTTAAGAACCATCATAAAAAATAATTACATACATATATAACATTACGCCTTTATTCCCAGAGTGGGGAAGGCAGAGCTACATAAACACCGAAAAGAGACTTGTTTATAATTCTTTTACCACATTTCGCACAATCAGGCCCATGTGTTTACCAGTGTATTAGTGACAGGTAGTGAGCCCATCGTCTAACAGTGCTACAAGCTCTTATTCCCTTAGTCGCCTCTTATGACATCCACGGGAATTGAGTGGCACTATTCTAACTCAGCAACCACAATGAAAAATTAATTAAGTCGTTTATAATTGGTAAATTGACAATTATACTTAATTTAAAACATTCAATAAAGGACTGCATAGCAACTGCAATAATTATGACATTTCAAAACTTCAATTTAAAATGCTACAGAAATCATGTTACGCTGTTGTTGGCTTTAAATAATAAAGAAGGCGCTGCGTTCGATTGCCTGTGGCCAGCCACGACCTTTACGACCAACTTACACTTACTTACTTTTTGTACTAGACAAGCTTAACTGGAGAAGTTGCCTCTTCTACTTTCAGACACAATACCTGGAGCTTAGTACTCTTTGTTAATTATGAGTTACGTCAGTTTACAACGACCACTATTATTTGATCTAAAATCAACTGTTTGCCAAAATCGGCTTATGAATCTTCGCAAGTATGCGTTTTACGTCGTTCCGTTTTACTTCTTAAATAAGTTACTATAAAGATTTTTCAGGATCGTAGCAGGTGGAAAGAAGTGGTCTCTGCCTACCCCTCTAGGAAACAGGCGTGATTTATGTACGTATGTAAGTTACTATAGCTGCCAAATTAAACGAAAATCATGTTACGCCCTTCTTTTAAAACATCAATTCGGCGGTGTTGACCTAAACATAGCAAATGCTATTAACGGTCTAAAGTAGTAAAAACGGTTAAAGTAATTTCAATTATAATACAGCACTAGCCACCATAGTATAATACTACACTAGTAAACTTCTTTGCCTGATTGTGCAAAATGTGGTTACAGAATTATAAACAAGTATTTTTAGAGTTGTTGGTATTTCTGTAGCTCTGCCTACCCCACTCTGGGAATAAAGGCGTGATGTTATGTATGTAAGTATAATATTTAGCATTAGTGGTGGTACTTAGGACCTTTTTCAGGTCCATCCGCATTGCTACACCATCTTATTAAATCTACCGTCAAGCAGCGGTGTTCACATTGTGGTCTTACGTTGTTATGATAAGACAATCGGTCATACAGCATACAAGCATCCCATGTTAGTCCTCGGCGTTGGCAAGTTGAGAGTATGGATCTTAGATTCCACTTACCTCCAGGTAATCCATTTGCCTCTGTGCCATAAAAAAACATAGTAATTATAAATACGACGGACGAATATTTCACATTGTATCGTCGGGATCAGCCCTACATGTTTCAGGTTGTAGTGTCCTTTATTTTATCAAATCAGGGTGGACGCACGGATATTATAAACGTTTTTTCATCACACATGCTCGGAAAGGGTATCATAACATGCAGGCGTATAGGGCAGTTATAGCCTATTTACCTCCCAACCTATGTACATCATTTCAGACTAAAGAGGTGTAAAATCAGCCAAGGTTTATTTCCTATACTCATAACTTGGCTTCAACCCAATTTCACTGTATATAAAACTTATACGGTACGAGTACATTTAAATGCATCATATTTATATTTTATTATTATTTTAGAGATTTTTGCAATTATTTTTTATTCAATTTTATATTGAAAATCGGTACAATCTGGCGGTATGGCCTGTCAAGTAGCGGTGGTAGGGCCCTGTGCCGGATCCGTCTGGATCACTACCACCATCTTATCCATTAACCACCCGCCAAGCAACAGTGTCAACAGTGGGGATAAGACAACCGGTGAAATTACTAGCATAGAGGCATTCCATCTTAGTCCTCAGGGTTGGCGACGCATTTGAGGTCTTAGGATTATAGTCTTGAGAATTCAAATGTCTATGGGTCTCAGATTCCATTTATCATCAGGTGGCCTGAGTGCTCGTGTTCCTTCTCCTTAACATAAAAAAAAAAACTAATGGCAGTTCTTAGCATTATCTGTGGAAGACTATATAACTTGAGTTGAGTTGCCATGTTGACAATGTCTTTTAGCGATTCGAGCGCCATTCATTTTTTATTGTTGTTTTCTTTAAGGACAAACTCGAGACATACTTACTCTAACTCTAATACTCTCATTCCTTATCCCCTTCTTACTGCCCTTGATGCACAATGTACTATTATTTGTCTACTTGACGTTAAAACTTTGTACTCGTGCAGGGTCTGGTGTGAGCCATCCATCATCCTCGCCGCTGACCTGCCTCCGAGTACTGCTTCGTTCAGTGCCTGCTATGAGGGTACTATAGTTTTGATTTTGTGTCTAGCTGAGACTCAAAACTAAATGCATTTTTAATGAATGAAGCGAAACATACTGTTTTCATGCATTTATCATAACGGTCCAATAAATATAAACTGTGAAACTCGTCTATTAATACCACTTTACCACTTAATTTTCACTTTAAAATACGAAAAATTAAAACGTGGCACGTTTAAACGTTAATGGTGAATTAAGAGCGAGTTTTAAAACTCCTGTTCAGATAACGTTTAATTTAAATTTTACTATTTGCGGTTGAAGCGAAGTGGACAAAATGCAGCCATTTTGTTTTAACGAAAGGAATATAATAAAAAACTTTAAGAAGCGTTTTACCGAAGCGCGGGGTTCACCAGGGCCCTATTTCACGAATTTGAAAGTGACAGGTGGCAAGTGACAATGGCTAAAACGAGTTGTTAGCAACTGCCAGGCGCTCGAATACTTTTTCTAATTAGTTCCTAACGATAAATACACACAGAGTTACTAGCGATAAAATACAAGTTGTGCTCACCGCCCTGCAGCAAAAGTAAGGCGTAGTAGATATAAAGCTCAGTGATGTAGAAACTCAGAAACTTTGTAATGTATACCAAATTATCTTCTTACACCAGGGGGCTAGCACAAGTTGTCCGCGTCTGGTTGTCGCTCGGATCTCCCTTTTTACCAAGTCTATAACGATAGAGACGCACTGAGCGACATGCGAGAAAATACAAATTGTTCTATCCGTACAGATACTGATAGGTTGGAGAAAATGAGGTCCATTTTGTGCAAAACCTACCCGCGATGCCTCGACGACTCTCATACCGCATCGGCCATAAAACTGCTTGCTAGAAATTTTCACAGAACTTTCCTGGGTACATAAAACATTATAATTTTAAATATTTTTCATCAAATGTAAATTGTAAAGAGGTTTTCCTCGGCTGTTTATTATTATATTTTATTGAGGATGTTGTCTTGAAAAAATTAATGAAACATTTTCCAAGCCAAATTATTTGCAATTCAAGGAAAAGATAATTTTAAAACCCCAAGCAGTATACATTAACAAAAAATACCCTTATACGACCCAATAAGCACATAAAGAAACCTTAAAACATTTTCTTGGAACGCCTTTTCAAGCCTCAACCTGAAGCAAGGCAGCCATCTTAAAATGTAACCCGCGCGCTTTCGGAAGTCGTTTGTTTATCGTGTCGCGCATCGCTGTAACAACATCCTGGATCTGCCGCGTATTATCCCTACTCAGACGCCCTGATATATAATTTAGGTAGAAGCCTGGCTACGATACGTGTCACTGGTTTGAGAGGACAAATATGCGGTTTTATAAAGAGCTAAGGAAAATTAAGCGTAAATATTTGCAAATGTGTGGCGCTCCGTCCCGGGGATTAAGATTGTTGGTTGAGCACGGCGGGATTTAAGATTCTTACGACAAGGGGAGAAAGGGTTATAAAGTTTGAAAGATTTGAAAATCTCTTTTTTGAACGCAAACTGACTTGTTTTTTTATTTTATTTTTCATTAAATTAAGGTTTCTAAGCTTAAGGGAAGAAGGGGTTATTTATTATTGAAAAGGTATAAGAAGAATAATTAATCAAGAGGAAAATTTTAGATACAAAAAACCATGTGGAATATATTTGGCAAATTAATTTGTTTTCATTAAAAGTTTTAAAGGCCGGCAGCGCACTTTTAACCCCCCCGAGTGTTTCAGGTGTCTATGGGCATCAGGTCATTTGCCTGTTTGTTAGCCTCCCTATACTATAAGAAAAATAAAAATAAGGTATGACACAAAGAAGGAGATTTTTATTGGAAATTGTGAAAATGAAGCGTAAATAAAACTTCACTTTACTTCAGTTGTGCTTGGTTTAAAAGTGCACGTAACACGCGTAAAGTATAAGCGTGGTGTAGACTGCGGATATATCCGCAGATAAATGGCCGGCTGATCCGTGGATCTGTAATCGATGCGTCGGGCACCATCCGAATACGAATACGAATTGCCTCTCGCCCGTGAAAAATATCTCCATTTACTTCGTGTCCTTACATTGAACAGACATACTCGTAACTCAAATTCATTTCAGCAAGTTTTCAACCCTTGACACTAGGTGGTGTAGGGTGTTAACGGGGTTGTATGTGTATAGCCTAGTAGCTCTCAAACGGATGGACCAATTCGCAAGCAATGTTTTTTGATAAGAAGCTAGTTTAATCGGGATAGTTCTCAGCTCCAAATACCAACAACTCTAAAAAGACTTGTTGATAATTCTGTAACCACATTTTGCACAATTAAACCTCTTGGCCTGATTGTGCAAAATGTGGTTACAGAATTATCAACAAGTCTTTTTAGAGTTGTTGGTATTTCTGTAGCTCTGCCTACCCCGCTCTGGGAATGAAGGCGTGATGTTATGTATGTATGTAGTTCTCAGCTCCTTTGATGAAAATCTGTTAAGCCGTTTAAGAGATATCAGCTCAGCATATTGGGGTTTTTTCTTTTTATTAATTACTAGCGACTCGCCAGCGGCTTCGCCCGCTTCATTTTTTTTTCTTTCATGTCACTTAGGGGCATGAAAAATAGATGTTGGAAGATTCTCAGACCTATCCGATATGCGCACAAAATTTCATAAGAATCGGTCGAGCCGTTTCATAGGAGTATGGGAACGAAAATTGTGACACGAGAATTTTATATATTAGATTAATTTTATTATGCTGTATTATTTTAGAATTCAGACAATGACATAATACTTCTTTAAACGATAGGTTCGCTATGAAAAGATCTTCTAACACGCAGAACTAGTATGGTATGTAACCGTAATTAAAATAATACCTACCGGTTTTTTCGCTTATTCGTCAATAACAAATCTAGTTCCTACCATTTTTCAAAGACCAAAAAAAAACAGTGGTCAACGAAACTAGCAAATAAAATTTAAATTTCAGTTACATCTGTATTTGTCCCCCACGTCATGAATTCGAGAGGGATGATCATGAACGTCTGGTCACTATCTCGCCAGAAAACATGAAATATAAGAGAGAAGATAGTAATAAAACGACGTTGTACCGAGCCGTAAAACTCGTCTCGCTGAGTGGCAGACATGTATAGTTGTAGGTACTTCAGGATTCCACAAAGGACGCATTGCCGAAACATTATTTACCTGGCCAGGTTCCATTTATAGACGACATACATTCAGTAAACATTATATCAAAGACTGCAATGATTACGTCTAGACAAGCAATCGTTTTACGCATCGAAATTATTGAAGATACCAGAAAACAAAACAAATATTATTTATTAAACTCAAATAGCGATCGCTTCCAGACAACCTTAGAAATAAAGTTTATAAAAGTAAAAAATCACCACGTCCGCATGAAAATATGTAAATTATATATTTAACAAATAAATAAATAATATAATTATACATTAATGGCATAATCTATCAAATATTGACCTTGTCCCAAGCTAAGCTCTAGGTTTCCGAAAACGGTTTGCGTTGACGATTTTTCACCTCGCCGATTTCACTTCCTCTTGTACCATAAGAAAACAAACGGAAAAACTATTCAGAAAATGTGTTCATTTAAAAACATTGGGGCAAAAGGGTTCAGTATAGCGCCGAAGACAATTTAGCATACCGTAGTTTAATAGCATTCCGCGCCCAATTCAGCGGAAGCTGATCCGATGGGAGCGGACTGGAGAAGACAAAAACTACGGGGTTTCTATCCTCACGATCGTTACAGTTTCTGGACTACTTTTGCTGTGATAACTTTCCAAGGGTTCCTCTAAATATATTTAAGACAAAATGATAACTGTATTACTCTTGTCTCCCGAACTTGATTAAATAAATTGCGGCGAAGAGACAATTAAACGTCAGTATTTTAAAGTAACGCGATCCAAAAAGCACCCTTACACAAAACATAATAAAATACCACGTACATTTTGTCTAATTTGAGCACGGTCACGAGTACGATTATCTTGTAGCTAGCTCTAAGACTTTAACAGGAAAAGTTTAATGAAGAAACTTGCTAATTATTTCGGTATTAAAAAGTAAAACTATTTAAAATACCGCCGCAGTCAGAGTCATTTCAGAGACAATTAAGTTGTTCCTTTTTCGGACTTGTCTATGAAAAATCGTCATTCAGGAACGATCTTATCGCCATAAAGATCTGACTTTGAGCGCGGCCTAGTGGCTTAAGGTCGACTCGTGATCGTGAGTTCAAATCCCGCGGTCACCATGTACCAAAGACTTTTCTAACTTAAGTACATTATCCGATGCTTTTACGGTGAAGGAAAAACATCGTGAGGAAACCTGCACATTCGAACAGCTGAGTAGGTATGTAAGAGGGCAATTGCACGAAAGATCCCAAAGGAGTTGAAGTGTATCTGAAAGGTGCCGTAACATAACATAAGATGATACAAAATCTAGATTTAATGTTTCTGGAAAGCCGCAAATACTACTTCAACTGCAATTGAAGACCCACCGCCGCACTCAGACATTTCAGAGACAATCAACCCGTTCCTTTTTCAAACTTATATGAAAAGTTTGACGACTTAATCGTCATTAACTAGTTCGGTCGTAGTTTAACATTATATTAAAAAGAGTTTGGTTTACATAAATGCACTTATATGAAGATAATGTATTTACAAAGGTGAGCTTATTAGCTTAGTAATCTTCCAAGTTAACTATCAGTCCTAAGTTAGGTACGAGTAAGTAGTTACAAGTCACGTTTTCTCTTCGCATAATTCAACTCGAACTTTGTGGAATAAAGATCAGCAAACGAAACGCTGGCGCAAAATAACATTTTTGATAATTTCATATTATATTGATAACATTAAAACTAAATCAGCATTATTCTTTGAGCATTGGAAAGTAATCCTCTAAATCTAACTTTGAAAGATGTTTAGTTGATATCGATAGAATACCTAATTTTCCAAGTAGGACTCGTAGCATTGGCTTCGTCATAAAATTTCTTCGAGACCGGTAGCGCGCTGGCGACGCCTCCAGCTTTGTATATGTCTATAGGCGGCGGTGACCACTACCCATCAGGTAGGCCGTCTGCCTATTTCTCCGTAAATGTCAATAAAAAACACCCATTCTAGTCATCGACAACGCGCATGAGATGCTTCTGGTGTTGCAGCCGGCCATATTACCATCAGGCGGGCCGTACCCTTGTTTGCTACCGTCATGGTATAAAAAAATATCTCCCTCGTTTTATTCTTCAGTTCTTTAACACCCCTCCACTAGCTTTGACAGTTAGTAGGTTTAATCCTTGCCAGTCAGCCAATCGCGCATCAAAGGCCTGCCCGATGCTCTCCTGCACGAATGCTGCGAAAGCATTACGTTAGCTGTTGCAGTTCCATTTGTTTATCAAACATTCAGAATCCTACCACGGGGCTTATACCTGAGATATGAAATATGAAAAATTAAGTATAAATTCTCGATCGGATTTATGAAGGTATTAAATGCAAAGTATATGAGGTAGCTAGTTATCGAGAGTTGTTAATAATTCAAATAGTAAATCAGTTGAAATGGATAATCGTAGCAGTGTGTCCAATAGTTAATTGTGTTTAAAGAACTTCATTTTCTCAAAGAAATATAAATACATTTCACTGACACTGAGAAAACATAGATGGCTTAAAGTTAAGGTTTTGAGTGTACAAAGATTAATAATAACAACGTCTAAGCAACATAAGTCAAATAAAAGGTGAGGTGAGCTTAAAATAGATTTTGTTTCAAAGTTGGCATTAAGTTGGATTAGGTACTATTTACTAGCTACGTTTGCAAAACCGTAGACGGTACGCGGTTGTAAAAATATGCATTTATATTGTAATTCAATTTAAATGATTAAATCAATCAATCTGAATAAACAATCTACAATGGAAATTGAATGGTCGTATCGGTCTTTGAGTGTAGTGGTAGAATAGAGTCATGTCCTAATGGAACATCGCAGGTTATAAAGTTCATAAAACTAAGTGATCGATAATCTATTTCTTTCACCAGCAAGGCTTACCATATTGACCACTAAGTAATCACCCTTGTCTTAATCAGTGGTAGCTTGAGTTGAATTTGTCAGTTCGATGAAGATTTATATAAATTTCTCAGTCAATCTTACGAGCCCACCAGAACCCCAACACAATGGCGTTTGATTGCCAACCAAACATATGAGTGTATTAGTTATTTTATACTAAGTGCATGACAATTTAATTTCACCAAAAACATTTCAGCTTGGGCCCCGGCATTAAATTTCACCATTATGCTGATAAGTCCATTCTGCGCCGCCACGTCTCATTAACCATGTTAGTTATGACAAGCTAATTAACATCTCCGCCAGGCGCTGCACATGTCCGGCCATGCGCATTATTTACATCAATACCCAACGTGCACCACTGGACCAAATTGAACTAATATGAGATAAGCGACATCCCAATTTCAACCGTATCAATAAAAGGTTCGATTCAAAATGAAACGCTAAGCGTTTCTAGTTAAGCTTATTTTCTTCGTCCGCTTTGATGAGTATTCTGCATACAAAGGGCATGGTAATTGAGCCTTGATTGCAAGGAAGGCAAAAAGTTCCGAATTTTAAGGTATTTTTAGAGGAAATTGTTAGCAGGAAATTTATTTTGTATTTTGGTCATCCGCCTCGATTTAGGGAGACGAGATTGTTCAGGATTGGCGGAGGCAAAACGTGTCTATTTTTACTTTCAAAGCTTTTGCAGGGCCATTTGTTGTGAGATGCGTAACAATGACGTTTTTGTTTAAACCATGATAGAAAACCAACATTCATCACGAGCAATCTACTCGAAAGAAATTATTAATACCAGTTAAATATTTACACTATTATATGTTAATAAACATATAATAATTTTCGACGTTATGCATGTACTCGCAGGTTGTTACCATGACGCCGGGACAGTTGCTAATTTGAAGTCTTCTCAATAGGACAGTACAACTGGGAAATAACCAAGTCTTCTACTAGTATTTTTCAAATGAATAGATTGCTTCAACTAAACAAAACAGGAGGACGTTAGTAAATTTAAAAAAAACGGGTTTAACTTAAATAAATAACTATCCCCGTAAACCTGTTCAAATAAGCTTTTTTTGTGTCCCGCTCACAAAAGTTTCATTAATCTTACCTTAGCTCTTGTAATCACAAATGGGTCGTATACCCCACGCATTTCACGGTGCCTAGACTAAATAGATTCCAGCTTTGCTGATTGTAATGTACGAGTATTTATTTATTAGGTCCCCGTCGAACCTTCTCGTTTTCTTTTGTGTGCCATAGCCTCATTTATTACTTGTTATTTAATCATCTCCTCGTTGTAGAATTTGGATAAAATTTGACTTATTGGTAATCTATGTTCTGGATTAGAACATAACTTGAAAGAAAAAATAGTTCCCATATTAAAAATGTTACATGTTAATCATTACAAAATAACTGATAGCGTAACGTACTGTTTCAGACTTCTGTCAAACAGAGGACTTTGGATACAAATCTGGTATCTCAGAGTATATCAGAACATTCGTGTGCTTGTGAACTTGTAAAATACTACAAGGTTATTTTTACTAAATATCTTGAGGTGAGGTGCTTTCATCTATGCGTGCGCTTACTTCCTTAGAAGTCATCAAATGAGATTTGATAAACGGCATCAGCAGTGAGGTGGGACGTAGTTATACGCTGATTACGTATTGAGTATTAGGTACCCGGTAAAATACCTACTGGTATTGCCAAACGAGGTTCTCTCTGATTTTCACATTGATTTTAGATTAATGAAATTACAGAATAATGAGACTGCAATTAATTCTATTCATAAAGTCGGCAAATTCGAAGTCCATGCAAATTACCGGCGTAATCAGCGGCTAATTCTAGCCTACTCGAAAACCGGAATGGGCCCAAATTCACCGAAATTCCACAATGTCACCGCTGAATCCCACAATAAATTAAACGAGAAAAACGCTGAGACCGTTTTATAAACGTAATGAAACAAGACACTTTAAAGCTACATTTTTATTAAGAAAACTTGAGACGTTGCTTTTTAATTATCATTAAAAATGCACTATCTTGCCTCGCGGACTAAATAACACTTATAACTAATTGAATATTATTAAGATTATCTATCTCATTTAATATTGCAACTCGCGTTACGTTAACGTTACTCTAATAAAAACTATCAGAAACCACTTTTAATAGGACACGTAAAACTCTTCTAAAGTGGTTTTTGAACACAAAAAGGTTGCGAAGTGTGGAAAGGAAGAGGTCTCGTTGGAATGGGCAGTGGGCAGTAGTTTCACACGGAGCAAACGCAGCGAACGGTGTTAATTAAGTGTCACAAGCCGAAGTGAGTCGTGTTAGATCAGTACAAGTGTCGTTTCAGGTTGCAGAGTCCGGACTTGTTGTTGTAATTTGTGAGCACAAACGGGCGACTGATGAATTCATCGCAGTTGAATATCAAGTTGGAATTAACGCGCAAGCTAAGGATAGAGAAAATTTCGTTAATTGGGTTGCGCTGCAGTACCGAAAAAAATGTAATGTGGAAATAATGTACGTAATTTTTAGGGTTCCGTAGTCAAACTAGGAACCCTTACAGTTTCGCCATGTCCGTCCGTCCGTCCGCAGCCAAGTACAAAATCTCTTAGTACTAGAAAGCTGTAATTTAGCATGAATATGCATATTAGTTACGCCAACAAAGTGGTTCACTAAAATGTAAAAATAAAATATTTTTTTAGGATACCTCCCCTACACAATACAACAATACAATACAAAACACTTTATTGTCCACCAAACAAAAACATTACACAGAATTTGCACAATTTAGAAGACCCAGGTAAACAACAGGCGGTCTTATCGCTGAACACACGTTACGTGCGATGAATTTTTTTTTCTCGTCCACGCTATAGCTAGGGGTAATCGATTAAGTAATCCGCTTATAAAATATTAAAGCGCAACAAGAGCGCGCACTTAAATTCGCTAATTTTTGTTAGACTCAAGTGTACACCCAAAACTACATACATACATACATAACATCACGCCTTCATTCCCAGAGTGGGGTAGGCAGAGCTACAGAAATAACAACAACTCTAAAAAGACTTGTTTATAATTCTGTAACCACATTTTCCACAATCAGGCCAAGAAGTTTACTAGTGTATTAGTGACAGGTTGCAAGCCCATCGCCTAACAATACTACAAGCCCTTATTCCCTTAGTCGCCTCTTACGACATCCACGGGAAGACATGGAGTGGCACTATTCTAACCCGGTAACCACACGGGCTAAAACTATACATACTAAAAATCAGAAAAAAATGTTAAATGAAAGAGAATGTAACCAATTTTAAAGGAAAACTATCAGTAGACTTCATTGGTTCTTGAGATACAGGCGATTAAATTGTTTATACCTATTTAAATAGAAAATTAGTTATACTTGTTGATTTGTATGTTTGTAGTACTTAACGGCTTTGGAACCCTACACTGAGCATGGTCCGACATGCTCTTGCCCGGTTTTAAAATTACACAAAGTCTTTATCTAACTGTTCCGGGGCAAATCGACATGGGTCATGTCCTTGTCACATCTGATTATGCAAATCTGCAGAACTGGAACGGAATTTGCATTTATTTCTGTAAATATTATGATACAAATTATAAAAAATAGAAAAATTTCGCAATATCTTCAACATCGAGCTTTTATAGTTGTAACTAGCCGTTTCCCGCAATTTTGTCCGCGTAGAAGTCGTTTATCGCTATTCCCTTGGGAACCGTCCAAGTTTTCGAGATAAAAATTACCCTATTGCCTTCCCCGGGATTCAAACTATCTCCAATTTAATTATTTATGATTATAATCTTGTACACCTTTAATTATTTTTTATTTAAGAATAAGAATAAGAATAAGAATAAGAATAAGAATAAGAATAAGAATGATTTATTTGGACACACATTAACAATAACTTACAACTAACTATTTACAATGGTGTCCAAAATGGTCTCTACTCAGCTTGTGTCACAAGACATGGTGATAATGTGACGCTGATTTTCAGTAGGGCCAGACGAGACGAGATGAGTGTGTGTGTGTGTGTGTGTGTGTGTGTGTGTGTGTGTGTGTGTGTGTGTGTGTGTGTGTGTGTGTGCGTGTGTTTGAGTGTGTGCAAGTATATTTTCTGTGTGTGCAAGTGTATTTCTGACGACTTCAGTGTAATTACTTATACTTTTACATGTCGTGTAATTTGTACTGTACCATTGTTGGTTGAAAAATAAAATCAGAACTCGTCTTTATAAACATTAAAATTCTTGTGAAAACGTCAATTGTATGATCACACAGCCCATTTACCAGAATACATTTCTCTAAAAGCATCGAGCACAAAATAATTTCACATTTCAGTTGAAGACATTAGCATACGTGCTTATTATTCCATATTTGAATTATTATTGTAAGCTTCATTAGCTTCATAAATTTAACTATACTCGCTTTCTGAATTTTCACTAACAAGTCTTTGTTATAATAAAACAAATTCTTGGTTTTTATTGAGCTCTTTTCAGGTTTCAGGGGCACAGATAGAATGAGATGTTTTAAGTCTATAACAGCTTAAACACCGACAAGGGTTTAACACAAGTTAAGATTGAGGATGACGACTTCGTAGGTATAAATATTTGCCTAAAAAGGAGGTATATTTGATCTAAAACGAACTTGCAGCATCGCGACCTCAATTGAAACAGAGACCATAATTGAGGTTAATTATATTTACCTTAGTAATCACAATGAATAATTCATGCTGCATTTTACTTGCTTACTATTCGTACTGGGTCACTCAAAGGGCGATAGAAAGAGCTATGCTAGGTGTCTCCTTGCGAGATCGAATCAGTAATGAAGAGATCCACAGGAGAACTAAATTAACTGACATAGCTTATCGAATTGCAAACCTTGAGTGGCAGTGGGCGGGGCACATTGCTCGTAGAGCCGATGGCCGTTGGAGCGGAAAGGTTCTAGAGTGGTGACCGAAAACCGGTACGCCTTCCACAAGGTGGACCGACGATCTGATAAAGGTCACGGGAAACCGCTGGATGATAGCAGCAGAGGACCGGTCGTTGAGGAAAACCTTGGGGAAGGTCTTTGTCCATCAGTGGACGTCTTCCGTCTTATAATGATGATGATAACGACTATTCGTATGGCTGGCATGGTGTTCCGTCAACCATCCCCTTTCAGTACCTTTTTGTTCCTTTGCTAGTTAAATTTCTACTCTTACAAAACATCTGCCCCGTGTTTCTCATGACTAAACAGAACCTTGATGTCTATTACTTCTACGAAGTACGTCCATCTTGCCAACTTTTAATCAATGTTTGCCCAAATGTCATTCGAATGTGTTCAGACGAGCCGGCGACAGTCACCTAACTTGCTAAGCCTACTCCGTACTTTGTAGTTAATACTTTTCTTATTCCAGGCGAGATTGCGTCTGAGTTGGTTGCTGAAATGAAGGTCGATGCAATAAGTTTGAGGAATTCCTAGTTAATAGTGTTTTGCTTAGTGCTTAATAAACGTGAAAGTGTTTGTTCAGTGTATTGGAAACTGAACTAGACATTGTAATACTTAGGAGAGATTTAGAGAGAAATTTAGACTAAGTTTTTTTTTATGTTGTTTAAAGTGCCATAAATGTACCTTTTCTTACAGATAAAGTAAAAGAAAAGCCAAAAGAAATATGCAGAAAACGAACTGTTTATGTCACCACCAGACGTTTCAATCTTCTTTATCAATAGAACAATTCAACTGGCCTTCGATTTTATATAGTCCGGAAAATTACGTAGCAAATTGTTGAAGCATTTAGGGACGATAAAACAAACAAGGACACAATCTAAGCTCTCGATTCAAAGTGGCATAACAGTATTACAGTAACTGAATAACGTCATGACAATTTAAATAACAAACCAACGCAATTAACAATTGAAGCCACACTTGATACCGAAACAGCGGAAAATGAAAAATGGAGCGTTCCAGAACAAATTGAAAACGATAAATAACTTGGTGGAGTGGATTTAGCATGCGGCACGCGCTGTCCGGAGCTGGCGCGACGGCTGCCGGAGCTCGGCGGGCTGTGAGAGCGGGGAGTGGTCACCAGGATAAAGATGGATAAATGTATATAAATGTAGGTATGTGTGTACATGAATAAATGCAAATCTTATCTTTTTAACCAGATAGGCGCTCTTGATCCAGTGGCATGGGGTGTTGCCATCAGGGCATTTTATCTACCTATTTAATAGTTTACATACTAACAGTACCCTGATCACTGTCTCATAATAATTATCTAACAATATAAATAAAATAGATCTTGGAGTGGAATAAGCTCCTAGTTCTAAACACAAATTCTTATTGTGTGCACCTAATCCACAGTAAAGTGGAATATACCTCTTATAGCGGAGTTAATCAGTCCCAACGTTCGTCTACTGTTGGCCCACGCCTCTCCGATGTAGGTTCGACCTCCGGGGAAATCTCCCACGAATCAATAATAACCATCGAATTACAGCTTCGGGACCGCAAAATGTTATAAGAAAGTAATTAGTGACGCCCTGTGACGTGGACCGTTTAGTTCCCGATGATGTTGAGAACTTGAGATTGATTGATAGAGTTGACATTTTCTTTTTATTAAGATTTTCTCGCCTTGCTTGATTGATAAGGACAAACGACAACGTACGAATTAATTTTAATTCTATCCAAAAGTTGTTTAGGCTACATGTTAAGGTCGGATCATTCGTAAATTTAATATGCCTAGTGATAAAAGGGTTAGCATCGAATCAGTGAACATCATACATCGATCTATACATACCTATATGTATATGCTATAAGTCTGTGTTTGACAAAGGATCGGATTGAAAGCGCCCGGACACTGAACAGAGCATGTTCAAGAAGGGTTTGTGGTCCGCGGGCCCAATAGAACCTTCAGGACCTACGTTCTATATTGTCTACGAGAATTGTAAACGCCTTTGTATCGATATTTTGTTCTCTTGCCTTTTAGATAGGTACGTGAAATCTATTCGCGTTGTAATTTAGATAAGACAATGTAGTTTATGAATATTACAGTTAAAATGTTTAATTGGTTGTTCTCATCGTTAACAAATGCGAAAATGTGTTTAAATTTGTTTGTTTAGTCTTCACGGTTTAATGCGATGAAAATAGTTAGATTTATAGTTTATAGCTCGGAGATGAACAAAAGATACTTTATTTTCCGAAAAAACAGATAATCCCTTGGTAATTGCGATAGCTGACTTGTACGTGACCGAAGTCGCAGGTAAAATTCAATTATTTTTTTTTCTTTTTTTTTGTCCAGTCGTGTATACTGTTTGTCTAAATTGTTCTGTTGGATACAAGAATAACGTCTAAACGTGCGAATTACTAGCTGATTCCGAGGATTAAATCCCTTGTCAAAGTTCTGCCTAAGTAGGTAAGTAACTTATAACTAAACAAACATACTCTTTCCTAAGATACCTAAACCCGCTCACGTCATCTGAAAGTACAACGACGCAGTAATTGGAGTCCCCAATCTGATCCTAATCTTTTCGTAGGACTGCCCAGAAGTTAGAAATATCCATAATCCATATTCAAATACTCGCGGTAATCACACGCATATTTGCCCTTACCGGGAATCGAACGCGGGACCGCTAACTTCGGAGGTAGGGTCACTACCAGCTAGGCTATGTAAAATATAACGTGTAAAAATGATTTTACCATTAAAAAATTCAATCAATCATCATCAAGTTAGACGATACCTAGGTGTTAAGTAAAGAAACTTAAATAGAAAAAACATACATAAAAATATCTGTAATAACACAATTTCTCGTACTTATCACAAAAATGTCCTTACCGGGAATCGAACCCGGGACCGCTAAAGCACGGAGGCAATGTCATTTATCAAAATGTACGCCGAGATATCAACGAGTGCACATTTACTTACTAAATTTTAAAGTGTCACAGTGATGTCATCAACTAGTATTACGAACCCACATCGCCACAGATCCTAACCGCGACAAAGTTCTACATCGATGAAAGCATCATTTAATTGTTATCTTCAGGACTTAAACCAGTTCCCGCGCACGCGACTTATAAAGGTGACGTAACGTTGAAGAGAACCCATCAAAGGGTTTCTGCTCGTTTGTAATTCGGTCGGGTTTGCTCAGGATTTATTATTCACCACTTTCATTGCGCCGTACGAGCGCAAACAATAACACACATTTCAAGAACAGTCTCTGTTACTAGATATTGCGGCAAACATATTAACAGGCGCACGGATACTCGACTTACAGACACAGATAATAATTGACTGATCTTAATAATGATATCGGGCTCGAGTAAGACCTTAAAATAACTAAAGAGTGCATTAGATTGAGGTTAGTTTACTAAACATGGGTCATAATTGGTAGTTTAACACTGCAATAAGTTTGTTTACATCCTGTTAAAATGACGAACGAATCGGTAAATCAATAACATTAATACGGCAAACTTATTTGTTTGTCACACATACCTATTTATAATTAAACTTTGAGAAAGAATAAATACTTGAACAATTTCAAAATAAAATATACAACCAGTCACAGTACGTTAAGTAGACTTTCACAACTAAGTCTTCACTGTTTTGCTCACAAAACTAACATAATTAGGCTTCACTTAATTGTAAGTAACTACGCGAAACATAACACATATAGCCTGGTAGGTATGCTACATGAAATCGACGTTCTGTCAATAAGCACAGAGCATAACTGCAAATATTAGTAAGACGAATAATTATCTATGAATTGTCACTATGACTCATTGTTTACGTCTTTATCACAACGATCCAGACAGATAATCGCCTAGATTTGGTTAAGTTAGAGTTATCGAGAGTCTTACCTTGCGTAGACGTAGATGAAAGCTGCAGCGAGCGATAGGTTATCAACGCGACGTGGGAACAAAGCACGTGTGGTGCGCTCCGCGGCCGGGCGCCTACTGTTTGCGTCGATCGATAGGTCCGCCATTGCTGCGTTGCGTTCCGTTTCAGGCATGCGTTCATGATTTACTCCGGGCAATAAGAACTGAAGAAGGTTACAGTGCAATGTTTTCAGCCAGACTTGTTTTTTCGGAAAGGAACGTTTCTTCAGGGCTGATAGTTCGCGTTCCTAATTTGAATTCGAGTAGCGTCAAGCAGATAACTCTTTTATATCGCTTTTAGAGAAATAATTTTATGTCCGGCGAGGTCTTGTGAATAATTAAAACTTGCAGTCAATAAAAGATTACTGTTTGTAGGGGTTTTAAATTGAGTAAATTAGAAAACTTTACTTTCTGATTTTGTTTACTTTGGAAATTAAATCGATCGGGTTAAGTATATTTCTATTCTAAAATGCACAACTAAATACAAAGTCAGTAGTTTAACCAGATCTTACTTTTTAATTCTTGTTTTTCTTCAATTGAAACGTAAACCAATGTAATACCTTCACCTATTGTAAATAGACGAACTGGTTTGTAAACAAACTCCAAGAAAACTGGTCGTGACCTGAATCAGTACATAATAATTTGAACTAAGAAAATACGACAGACATAATATATGATATCGTGGGAGGACGCTCCTGGAATAATTACAGTAAATATACACCATGTTACGACCTAACAAATAGTAAGTTGCGCGAGGTCAGGCCCATTTCCACGCTTTTGCGAGGCTTTTAATAGCAAACAGGATAAAAAGAATTGAGACCGCTATTCGATGTTTGTTTAACATTTTCAATGCCTAGAACTACGTTATAAAGGTAATTTTGAGTAGAATTAACGAAACTTGGCCCTGAAGCGGTTTAGAACGGTTTTTAGTCTATAATAACGCAGCCCCGAGCGGAACAGGCTTGCACTTTTATGGGATAAACTAAACAGAGTTTATAAATGAACTAGGTTCTTTACACAAAACTATGATGAAAAAGATTATTATTATATTGGATGACACGGTTAATCTAGCGACTTTGCCAACGACGCAGCGGACCCGGCTTCGATTCACAGCAAGCGCAGTGGGGTTAGACTTGCATTCGACAATCGTTAGCGATGAAAAATATATGGAATTGACGTTAGTACCCCGGGACTCTCGGGGGCTTACGTCAATTCCATACATTTGTCTATCGAAACATAATCGCTAACGATTGTCGAATGCAACTTGTCTAGCCCCGCAGTAGGGCTTATCTGTATGAAGAGCGCGAGTATTTGTTCTTAATCTTAAGTCTTAGATGTTTTCTATGTATCTATTTAAGTTTGTATTATATAGCTCTATATAAGCATAATTTAAGTACCGTTTATCGAGTATTATACCCTGGAACAACCCTAGCGTTTGGTTTGGGGCCAGTTCAATTTGTGTAAGGTTGTCCCCAGGATCCTATATCTCCTAAGGCCCAAGGTCCTACTTATAGTGCTTACTATCTTTGTCATTCAGACCCAGCTCCTTGGACAGTTGTGTAGTCACAGCGTACCACGGTCCTACCAGTAGGACTTATAGAAATCCTACTGGTAAGACTGTGGTACGCTATATTTACACAAGCACAATAAGTTATAAAAAAAGTTTTTTTGGTACTTGGGTCTGAATGAGTATATAATAATAATAGTAGGGCTACAGGTCGTAGTGACTACATGCTCAATTTTTCGTTAGGCCTTAGGAGGTTAAAATTTGTATGAATCATTTGAGTACATTAATACGGGTACGGTTATAACAAACGTTGGATATCATTTCATAAAACGTTTGAAAGATAATTATAACATAATATAATATATATATATATATATATATATATATTGCCCGTGTGGTTTCCGGGTTAGAATAGTGCCACTCCATGTCTTCCCGAGGATGTCGTAAGAGGCGACTAAGGGAATAAAGGCTTCTAGTATTGTTAGGCGATCGGCTTGCAACCTGTCACTAATACACTAGTACATATCTCAGCCTACTTGTGCAAAATGTGGTTACAGAATTATTAACATGTCTTTTTAGAGTTTTTGGTATTTCTGTAGCTCTGCCTACCCCACTCTGGGAATGAAGGCGTGATGTTATGTATGTATGTATGTTATAGATAGCAACAACAAAAAAACATTTAGTATAACGTTTAATTACCTTATATTATCTCATCTTACAGATGGGCCCTTTCGGATACACTTCGACGCCTTTAGGATCTTTGTGCAATTACCCCCCTTATACACTCAGCTGTTCGAATGTGCAGGTCTCCTCACGATGTTTTTCCTTCACCGTCGTTTAATTAGTATAACATTTATTTATATAAAATTGTATGGTATAACATTAATTTGAATTAAAATTATTTTCGAATACTCTATTTTTTAATAAAGTTTGATGTTCGTAACTAATGTGTATATTATTATTTGGCAGGATTCAATTTAAGTTTTTTTTTATGTTAAGTAGAAGGCACACGAGTACTCAGGCCACCTGATGGTAAGTGGAATCTGAGACCCATACACATTTGAATTCTCAAGGCTATAATTATAAGACCTCAAATGCGTTGCCAACCATGAGGACTACGATGGAATGCCTCTATGCTTGTAATTTCACCGGTTGTGTTATCCCACACCGGAACACAACAATGCGAACACTGTTGCTTGGCGAGTGGTTAATGGATAAGATGGTGGTAGTGATCCAGACGGACCCCGCACAGGGTCGTACCACCACTACCTTAGGATTACCTTAAGTTGTATTTAGACCTACTAGGGGTAATACTTTTCGCGTCTATAAATACGGGTGTAAGATACCATTCGTTTTACTCCTAACGCATGTTCGACTCAAGTTTGATATCGCTCGCAAAACTCATAAATCAAAATAATATTTAAATGAATATTTAGTGTCATTTCAATTTTATACGTAAAATAATAACGGCCCCCAATTCATAAGACTGCGGTTTCAAGTAAAAGTGAAAGGTTGCTTTAATTAGTTGGATATTCGATAGGTGATATGATAATAATTATCTCGACTATGAGTTACTCGACTACGACTAACAGTCTTTCAAATCTAGAGGCAATTAAAAGCAATTTAACTTTGTTAATCGTGTAACGTGTTATTTATGTATTATCAGAAATCGAGTTTATTTGTGTACCTTTAAATCTTACTAATAAAATAAATGTAAAGGCATGTTAAGATATTTAGACGTCTGTCTTCTAATCCTACAATACAGAGCAGAACATACTTGAACTAATGCTTACAGAAAGACATGTCCAGAATTAAAAATACCTTTTGTGTCGGAAAATGATGAACGATTTATAAAATACCTTATAGACAATATCTCATATAGTTTTTAATAGTCACGATGTTTTATTACTATACACCTTGTACTAAAACACAGCATACCAACACCGCTCCTTAGAGAGAAGTTAAGTATGAAATAAATAAATACCACGGGACAATGTCACACAAATTGACCTAGTCCAAAACTAAGCTCTAGGCTTGTACTATGGGTACTACATAATTACATACATAACGTCACGCCTTTATACCCAGAGTGGGGTAGGCAGAGCAACAGAATAGCAACAACTCTAAACTTGTTGATAATTCTGTAACCACATTTTGCATTCAGGATAAGATGTTTACTAGTGTATTAGTGACAGGTTGCAAGCCCATCGCCTAACAGTACTACAAGCCTTTATTCCCTTAGTCGCCTCTCACGACATCCACGGGAAGACATGGAGTGGCACTATTCTAACCCGGCAACCACACGGGGGAAGTACTATGGGTACTAGACATAGATAAACATAGTTAAATAGAGAAATACATACTTAAATACATATAAAACATCCAAGACTCAGAAACAAATACTAGCGTTCATCACACAAATATCTGCCCTAACCGGGATTTGAACCCAGGACCGCTAGCTTCGTAGGCATGGTCACTACCAACTAGGCTAACGTGTCGTCAAGTGGTTGTAAGATGGTGATGGCGGTCCATTACCACTAACATTCACAATTAACATGTAGGAACTATTCCCTAACCCATTAAAGTTTCATAAATGGGCTCGACGTAGGCTCCCCCGACTTGCCGCTGCTATGTTCGCTCTCTGCAGTTGCTGAGCTATTTCGGAACTGGCCTATTTCCCAAACGGCTGACACTTGGAATTGTCTGGAGGCCTCGCCCCACTAAACGGTCCGGAGGGCAAATGAAGTGACCGAATTGGCCAACGTCCCTATTATAGTACAACCGTCCGCAAGCAAGCGGGAGGCATTGCGGCTTTATTAGTTCTATTTATATATTTTAAATTCATCGACAGCGTTAGTAGTAACTTGCCTACGAAGCTATGACCCCGGACTCTTCCGGTTATAATTTATTTCGGCGGGCCTGTTGTGGTAACGTTTATCGCTGTCGATAAATAGCCGTCACTTTCTGTCGAGTATGTGTGTGCGATAGTGACGGGTGCTTGATCCAGATTTTCGTAAGATAAAGATGATTAAGCTGCCTGAGTGTACCTATTTATTTTTCTTTATAAAGAATCATGAGCACCTTTTTTATGGAAATTAAAAAGGTTTTTTTTTATGTTAAGGAGAAGGCACACTAGCACTCAGGCCACCTGATGGTAAGTGGAATCTGAGACCCATAGACATTTGAATTCTCATGACTATAGTCCCAAGACCTCAAATGCGTTGCCAACCCTGAGGACTAAGATGGAATGCCTCTATGCTAGTAATTTCACCGGTTGTCTTATCCCCACACCGGAACACAACAATGCGAACACTGTTGCTTGGCGGGTGGTTAATGGATAAGATGGTGGTAGCGATCCGGACGGACCCTACACGGGGTCCTACCACCACTAATGAATGCATTGAATTAAAATACTTATTATCCACAAGTCTCTTAAATACCTAGCGCACCGGAGAACAAAATATGTGCACTTGAAAACAAGGTCAGTATTTTAATTAGAAAAATATTTAAAACAATAGTCTAATATACGAGTTTTGACAAAATTGTGTATAACAAAGTTTTAGAAACCCAACTGCTGTGTGACATCATGTCGTGAAAATTGTTATTTATTTTGACGACATTATCCAAACAGCAGTTGAGTTTTTATAACTTGCTTTTGCTTCTATGGATTTGTTTTCAAGTGTCCATATTTATGTTCTCCGGTAAGTGATAAATTATGTTTTACCTCATTGCTTTTTAATGATATAGGTTTCAATTCTGTTTGTGCTACATCCATGATTCTGTTCATCAATGTCAGTACCCTTGTACGAGCCTACAGCTTAGTTAAATTTATGCGAGGTAAGTAGACTGCTAAAATCATAACTTTAGAAACCAAAAAATACAATACTTGGCCGTTATTCTACTTTATCTTAAAATACATACACATACATAACTTAAGCATACTCTATAAAAAATATTAGCCTAAACTAAAGCATATTCTACTAATTATAAGACAGATTTGAACGTAATTTTCCAATAGAGTATTCAATTTAAAATTGGTTCTTATTAGTAATGAATTATTACTTATTTTAGATTGTATTACTATTCACCCCATCTTACGGTACCGTAGGCTGACATAGTTCGCTGCCCTGAATCCAGCCACAATAGGTATTCCCATAAAAGCGCGAGGAATCCCGCCCTTGGCGGGCACAATACCTGCGAGCCAGATAGAACTGCGAGAGTATAATATCCGTCTCCCTTATTAAATTATTTCGTACTAGACGACGCCCGCGGCTTACGCGTCTTTTTTTGCGGCGGGTGCGCCTAAGTTCAAAATTGCATATAAGATTATTGGAACTCCGAAAATGATTCTCATACCATTTTACATCATGATGATCACTCTTCATAATAAAAATAATAATACACCTGTTTATCTCCAGGATTATAAAAATATCCAACTGGTGCATAAGGTTAGGATAGGTTTGTTTTATATACGTCCTAAAATCAGAACGGTTTCAGTAAAAATCACTTTAGGAGTTGCGATGATAATGAAATAATAATGATTATGAATAGCAAATTATGAACAAAGTATGAAGAGTGATTATTAGGAATACAAATCGGTAGTAAATCAAAAAATAGGAATAAGAATTTTATGTGAGCCAATCTGGACCCTTTTGCGACTCCCCAAATTCCCATTGGGGTCAACTCGGTTATCCAAAATCGTTTTGAGCATTAGGTTAAAATTATAGTGTTTATTTTTATACAATTATTCAGACTATAATATTTTTTTCATCTGTGTTTATTTTAAACTAAGCACTCCGATATTTTACTCCTGTGGCCGCGTAACACGATGTGCGTGACTTGATGCTGTTAATAGTTAAACCTTAAACACTCGTATATATGTCAATGAAAAAATACGTATACATTAAATAGGAGTTGAGATAAGTAAAATTTAATTTAAGATAAAGTTAAAATTAATTTAAGATATTTTTTTAACAAGTAATTTGTGATCTAAATCTGTATGTGCCCAAAACAGTCTCAAATATCGGAACTTGTTAACACTTCCTTAAAACACTGTGTCCATGATAAGCCTTGACGAAAACCGGTACAAATTTCCTTCAAAATATTAAATTATTTACTCATTTATTAAATCTTATTTCATAAAAGAATACACAAAATAATTATACAAAAGGCGAACTTAATGCCGTAAGTCATTCCCTACAAGTTATATATTTCGGAAAAAGCAAAGTTTGTAGTGGCGGTGCAACATAGGGTCTAACATAGTTTTAACAATTTCCATAAAATATCCGATGAAAATGTCCACCGTGTTCACCGAGTAGCGTTCCTTGTAATCAATTTGGAATATTCAGAGCGACCTGAGTACTCCAAATACAAATTAAATTCCATTCATGCCTCAGGGGTACATAGTTTTTCGATCAACTACAATTTATAACTAGCCTGCTACATCCAAAGCTACAAGTCCCAGCTTTAAGGTTGAATGTCCTCTGAACGAACTGCACGTGTCCGCGGCAAGTGTACATCGATCTAACAGTGCCCCGGCAACCGATACTGAGCTCTATTGTGTTAGTTTCTCTGTTCGACAGTTCATGTTCGGATAAACGGTACAAATGTTTCACAGAAATGTAGATGCTCGCCATAAATTTGATGACGGGCTGGAAATTTAGTTATTTTACTTGGGATAGTTCCTGCTGATACCTTAATTGGTAAGTTTCTTGTAATTCCGATGTTTTTATGAACCTCGACGTCTCTACGGATAACCTCTCGGATTACTTGGAATGAAAGTGTTAACTACAATGAAATAAATGTTGTTTTAACTTTAACCTTTAACAAATTAACTTTTCAGCGAGCTTGTCTACTTATTAGAATATTACGCCATTAAAATATTTTTAGACAAGTTTCTTATCTGTTATTGAGTTTTATTCTAACTAGATCTAGCTTGCGAGACTGTCCTCGTGAAAATTGTTTATCGTTTGCCCCGCGGCAACTGTGGTACTTCTCGAGAATAAATATAGCTATTGAACTCTTGGGCCCTCCAACTATTTCGAAAAACTCGTCATTATGTTGTTTCGTCTCTACGCAAAGCAAGGAAAATCAACAAACTTACTACTCTACTTCTTATTTTTTATGGCGGTGATAAATCTGTTATCGACATGTGGAATATGTTAGTATATATTATAAACTTAACGTTATGATTTTTACATGCTCTTACAATAAATATAATTTTAAAATTATTAGTTTATCTTTTCAATAAATAAATATGGTTGCACAAAGGCGAACTTGTCCCTAAGGGATCTCTTTCGCAATTGTGGGAGGATTGTGTTTATACGATAATATGGAGATCTAATCTGTAATTGCAAAATTTATTTTGAAATTAATTATTGAGTATGCAAAGTGTAACAATTGCACAAAGTTACACGAATGATTAGATATTCCACCGAAAACCCAACACACAAACGGTTAGTTGAACCGTCCCTCTTTGTAAACATTCCTGGTTCTGCTGCGTCTGCGATCCAATAGAAACTTTTATGCAACAAAAGGATTTGCCACTGCACCGCCGCTAACTGCTCGTTGGCTGCCACAATACGGGTGCATCCATAAGTGGGAAACTTCTTTTTGCATGCATCGTGCATATTTGTAATGCAACATTATTGAGAAAGTTTGAGCTCTGTGCATGCTGGGATTGCTTGGAGAAACGTAATTGTTAAGTTTGTTTTATAAGCCGGTTTAGCACGTGTTGAGATCAAGTTTTTTTATGGCGTTTCCTGTTTAATAATGCTGCAAAAAATGGATTTAACTGTGCGTGGTATATTATGTGTCAGTATACGAAACATACAATTTGGAGCACACCGCATTTTCATAAACTGCAAAAAAAAAAAACACATTATCCACTCCGTTTTATTGAAGACATGTTAGGCTCTGCCTACGAAGCTAGCGGTCCTGGGTTCAAATCCCGGTAATGGCAGATATTAATTTGTGTGATGAGCGCGAGTATTTGATCCAGAGTCTTGGATGTTTTCTATGTATTTCTGTATATAAGTATGTTTATCGTTGCATAGTGTAACTGAACACAGCAAGGCAACCATGTTCATTATACAAACTTTATTTATAATAAAACATATATCTAAGAAATGTACATACAATCAAGTTTAATAATAAAAGTTAGAATCCCGAATTATAATCTTACAGTTATCGTAATAGGGACACATCGTAAACAGCGACCCCTATGAGTTACTTTGTGAACTATCTGAAATAGCTAGTTACTTGAAATCAATACAATAGATCAGTCATCTAGGAAAGGATATGAGTGCCTCTCGAAGTTCGAGGTAGATGGCATTGTTTTACATATGAACAAGCGTTCAGGTAAAAAGTTGTTTGTACTCGTAACAGATCTGCTGCCCTTTTCAGAATATATTATAAAAATATGCTGGATATTTATTATTAAAATAAGTTTCTTTTTCTATCAGTTAGTGCACAGGCAATACTAGGGTAAAATGTTGCCCTTTTACTTGTTACCAAACGGAAATTTCTGGGAAACACCTAGTTTCATTTGTATTAGCTTTATATTTCAAATTTAACACCTCGGAATAGGATTCATAATACAGGGTTGAGAGTTGGGATATGTGACGTAATATCATACGATAGTTCAAGAACAAGGAGCGATAGTTGCGTAGAAATTGCGGAGCACACTCTATACGGGGCGAGTAAGGGTCATAATTAGGTTGCTTTACACTTTTGGATAACACGAAATAGGGATTTGCACAAAAAACCGAGGTGACGAGGAAGAGGTGGAAGCAAAAACAAAAGCAGTCGTCGCAGCAGCTCGGGGCGGACGGTCCTCCTTTGGTAATAGGGCTCTCTTTCTACAGGGAAAGTATTATTTATAATTAATAATTAATTTTAGACATTCTACACCTTGGTGAGTTACCTTTTTATTATTAACTTTACTTTGAGAGTTTTTACTTGATTTTATTTGTGTTGTGTTATTTCTTTTGTGTATTTTTCAGATAAGTGTTTTGGGTTAGTTGTCATTTGTGTCTGGTACATTGTTTAAATTAGTTGGGATTAAAGAAAATTTTATTATGGGGCGGGAATTTATTGTTGTGTTAAGCTATATTGAGCACTTGATTGTACCAGAGCGGTGATCAGACAGCCACTAGTAAGTCTGCCAAATCCGGGGCAGCCTATTTAAACAGTAGGGTTTAATCTATACTAATAGGTATTCGTGCGTATTGATATTATATCTTAAACTCGTCCGTGTATGAATTTATTCCGCCACTGAATAGTGAAGGAAGCAGGTCAAAAGGTTGAATTGAATATATTAATCGTCATAACTAATGTATTTGGGGAATAAACTACATTATATTATTATATGTAATTTAAGCTGAGAAGTCCCAGTTTATTCTGTTTTGGTTTAACAATAATTTACTCAACCATTTAAGCTCAAGTAAGCTACTCAGAAAGTAAATATTTCTAGTCAGTAACAGATTGCCTGCATTAATAAGTTCAAAGTAATATTTATGAGTTGGACTGTCTTCCCTCAATTCTTCTTCTGAGGCTGATGGTTTCTCGTACATACCGAGTTACGACTCGGCTGTCAATGTCTACGGACAACAGCTGGTCACTGTACGGTAAACTTCATCACGCCGTTCCTAAGGGAATACAAGCATAGAAAAATGTGCATTATGTTGACCGAGGTCACTCCTTCTTGTGAATGTACTTGTATACATCAAATAATAGTAATATGACTGGAAAGCTTTACTATACCTAATAAAATAGAAATGGTCAATTGCGACTTAGTAAACTGGGTTCTCCCACTAAATAAAACATAATTTTCAGCCAGTGCGGCTTTAAACAACGTGAACATATTAAGTCTATAATATTTACTGAAAATACAGTTTATTTATAGGTAGCTCAAAGTGAGCTAATGATATGTGATTGTTTCTAGTCAGTAGGCATATAGCCATTTATAGTTCAACATTGAAGAACTTATAGGGTTGACTGATTTGTCTCAAATTATATTTAATGTTTTACATAGAGTGAATTCTATGTTTGCGTTAAGGGTTATGTCCCTGCCAGGTATTGCTCGAAGGTAATCCAATTATGGTCTATGAACAGTTGGAAACACAAACTCATTCCTACGGGAATATATTTCATCAGGTACTTACATTTTATAATTGAAATCATGACTAGAGAGACTCACTATAATTTTAAGGAATTATCATTGAAATACAGCTGAACTCTTCATAGGAATTGCAGTGATCTGCCATTTATTAAATCTTCATAAACTTGATACTAAAGAACTATTTATTTAGGTACCACATTACCTTTATCTTGACGGACGTTGTTTGACTTTGACTCAGTAATAAACTAGCTCCAAGAAGTAAACTTAAATATGAAATACATACAATACCATTTGACTATTATTTTATATTAGACTCTTGCATTGAGTGTGGAGCTTTTGTGTATTCCTCTTGTCCCTTGAATACTGGTGACAGACTATTATTGACTAAACTATGACTATCGATTGACAAAGACTATAAAATCAAAAGTCTCAACTGGAAAGAAAAAAATAAAGCGCTGGAGGGATGTCCAGTCAGGTAGACGAATCTCACAGTCTTGAGCGGGGAGTCGTGGGCTCTGACCGTAGGCGCAAACTAAATATGCCCTAAGCATACTTTCCAGCTCTAGTCAAACCCTAACTTATTTCTAAGACTGACTGACTTATATTATTATATTATATTAGTAATAAGACTCCGGTTTAATTTAGTATGCTAAAAGTTCAAGGTTTTAATCATATAGCTATACCATTCTTATACTCACGAAAAGTTCTTAGGTTACTAATCATGACGGGTTCACAACGTAGGTTCTTTACATTAGACGATCACTTGGCCAATTGATAAGTTAAATAGATTAATTAAATAGGTAGGTTAATAGATAAAGTTAAATAGGTAGGATTAATAATAAATAAATTATAAATAAATATTTAAATAATAAACTATAAATATAATATATTATAAAGATAAAAAGACGAGAGGGGGGTTGTTACAATTTGGTGCCGTGACCAGGATAATGAACTTCGAGTTATTACATTCAATCTAGTTGTTTTTTAATAAGTACATGTGACAATTATTTGTCACAATTTGTTGCCGTGGATGGATAGTGGTATAAGATATGGTATAGGTATTGTATAGTTGTGGGTATGATTTATTGGTTCATTAAGTTAAAACATAAATAATATAAACAATTCTTTTATTATTCACAAATAAATACAAAAGGTTAGATTGCGTTGCGTTAAGGTTTCTTAGAGAATAAAATAGTGAACTCGCGGGCGCGTAAACATTAGAATCAAGTTTTCAGAGCATGTTGCATAAGTAAAACAATAAATAAATCATGATATTTTTTTTTGATTTAACGTACTATTTTAAAAACATTTATAGTAAAAGTTCCTTACGATTTATGGAATAAGTGTAGACTTGATAGTATGAGCAGAGGTTCTATTGCCTTCTTCTGACATAAAATATAAAATAAAATATGAAAAATAGCTTTTTCATATAAGCAAGCAGCAGTGTTCGCATTGTTGTGTTCCGGTGTGGGGATGGGACGACCGGTGGAATTGCTAGCGTAGAGGCATTCCGTCTTGGTTCTCGGGGTTAGCGACGCATTTGAGTAGGATTGTGGTCTTGAGAATTCAAGTGGCTGTGGGCCTCGGATTCCACTTACCATCATGAAAAACAAGAGTTGTTACCATGTGAATAGGTACTTTAAACAGTTAAAAGTCGGGAGGGTTATTTAGTTGTAGTTTTGAAATTTATAATGTGTTTAGGTGTGTTGATTTAGGATGAAAATTAGAAGATTTAAATGTTTAAAATGCAATTCCTTATTCATAATGTTATATAGAATTACTTACTAGTACCTAGCTTTTCTACAGGTATCGGAATAAAAATCCATAATAATTATTTGTGTCGTTCAAATATACAAATTTATAAAATCATTAGAAATTTAGTAAGTAGAGGGTTGGTAAATAATTTATCAGAAAAGAACTACGATCTTACAATAATTTCATAATTATAATATCATTTAAGTTGCATTGTAAATTTTTAATAAATAAACTCAGGGAACCGAGCTTTTTTATCATTATAGAGAGTTATCATTATATTGAATGAAGAAAGAGAACAACCAAATTCATAATATTTTTTTAACGTGTATTTTACGGGCCGTGTGAACAATTTCAAAGTTGGTTACGATTCATAATGCGATAGGTACCTGGCATGTTTAGTTCGAGATCATGTTCGAGCAAACCAAGTGTAGTGTTAGTGTTCAATATAATTAACAATAACAAAAGCAAGAAGTTATTTACGACTTCAGAAGTTTCGGGTTCTCAAGAGTTTGGTCGGCGGATTTTTTGTAACCTGATAAAATAACATAAACAAAAATGCCCCGCAAGAGTTTGGTCGGCGTCTGTTATAACCTGATAACATAACATAAACAAAGGTACATATGACGCGTTGGTTTAGTTGATAAAGACTCTGCCTGCGGAGTTGGCGGTTCCGGGTTTGAGTCCCGGTAGGGACAGATATTTGTGTGATGGGCGCGAGTTTTTGTTTCTGGGTCTTGGATGTTTTCTGTATTTAAGGATAAAATATGAGGCCTTCTTTTTATTTTGAAAGAGAATGATCATCTATGATAACACACAATTAGGTATCTGTCGATTCAATGTTTGCAATGGCATCTGTCGGTTTAAAACAAACAAATAAATGTGCGGCACCATTAATTAAATGTTGATATATTTCACAAAAGTCTATTTTGAATTATAATAATTGTAATTGAATTAGAATACCAAATATTATTGACATAGATCCCTATACATTGAGAATTAGTTTAGGAAAAATTGGGTCATGTTGCCAATTTTCATTTAGAGTAGTCCTTATATTTCTAAATTGATTATTTCTCAATTATTGGAAAGTATATGGCAATACATGACATGTAGGTATGTATTGATAAAAAAGGGGAAAATACGAAAAATTGCATTACGTGAATATTATGTATGTATGTCAAATCGTATGTAGGTATATTGTATTGAACAACGATTTAATAATACCTTAGTATGAAAATAATTTTAAAATAGTAGCAATGAAAATTATGTAATATCTGTATCAGTTTGAAATACGTATATAAAGTGAAATTTATTTAAACTAGCCCAATAGTGTAAATAAATGTATGAGTGGCTTGACCGAGCTATGGTTGACGGTCTTATAGTTTTGTTTGTTTTGAAAAAGATGAAAGCTATAATAATTTAATTTAATTCAATTCAATTTATCATTTTTAAACATAAGTTTAGTTTCGTTACAGATTGTACAGTTTTAAAATATATTACTATGTTTCGCCATTAGACATATAAATTAATGCTAAGCATACCAAATAACAAATATAAAAGTATTAATAATGATGTGCATGAATAATTATTTTAACTTTTTAGGTAAAGGCTAGGTAAGACAGTCTGAGAAACTTAATTGTTCAAGGGGGTGGACTAGTATCGGGGCGTATGACCATTAGATTATCCGGGCGTCGGGGCGTTAAAATATTGAGCCGTCATCGGGGCGATAGATTATTAGAATATAAGATTGCCGGGGCGTCGATTTAGGACAGTAGATCTTTTGCGCAGTTTAAATAATAGTTAAAGAAAGTTAACTTTTATATATTTTGTTATGAGTTTACGAAGGTTGTAGTATAGTGGTGATATATAAATTGGGATATTTGGGAATACTTTGGTTTTAATTACCGTTAATAATAATTGTAAATATAGTAATGAATTGATTGTATATCAAGGGCGTCGGCAGATCGAAGGGATCTAGTGAATAGTTAAAAGAGGAAGGAACGTACGAAGATGATGAAATTAAGAGATGAATGTAAAATTTGATTTATGTTATGAGAAGTATGTACCAGTATGAGTTGGTTCTTTCGAGCTGACGACGTTGTGAATATGATCAAAAAGGATTTGTTGGTGTCCCAACCTGCTAAACACTACACAAATTAGTTGGCATATTCTTAGAAGCTTAAGTTAGAATCGTTGTAACGATAAGGTCTTTTATTGACAGTTTGTGAAAGCTAATCACTGCACAAGAAGCTAAGGCTAAATACTGGGTTTTACACACCCACTGTTGGAAATAAATAGGGCACAAAATCACATATCCTTGTTCTTAAAATATATAAAAAAGAGAACATTGGATGTTATTAATAAAATGATTTTATTATGTAAGTTTCATTTGGAAACAGCAACAATAATACCTACATAGTATTAATAGTGTTTATTTATTGGTATTGAGTGTGAGAGAGATACTCTTAATTGAAATGATTTGAAAGTGTACGTTTGCCGAAAAATATACACTTTGTGCCCATGTGGAAGATTGAAGTTACCAAGTTTAAGATACCACATAACACATACTAAGTAACGACATGTTTACTATTCTTATGTTTATTTTCAACGTGGTACAATCCCCAAGAAACAGTGATTGGAGATGTCTTTGGTACATGGAAAGGATCGAATATTGGTAGTAAATTTAGAGCTTCCCAGTACTTATTCGAAAGGTGTTCTCAGATTGTGTGGGGGGGTTTTGCTAGCTCGCTTATGGCTTGGGCAATGTAAGTCAAATTCACAGATCGGGCAATGTGATCGCCGAATTGGGGCGAAGCACCAAGGCCAGTCTACTAGAGTCTATGTGCCTCACAACCACATATCTCTTACGATTTGGGAATTCTTGAGGAAAGGTTGTTTCGATTTTCTGCTATATTTTACGGTCTAAACTCTGTACTAATGCATTAACGGTTACTTAGTATTGGTATAAATACACACATCATCATAGGGACTACTATAAATTTATTTATGTTGCGGTATTTTTATGCGAATGACGTGATTTCCAAAAAGGTATTACTGACTTCCGTGTAAGGGTACTAATTCACTTTAATTATATCTATCTGTGGGTTTGGATACTGACAAATTTACTTCGGGGTAAAAATAATAATAAGTAATGAAAAGTTTTGAGACCTAAGTTTCGATGATTCTACATGCATAGCGGGGCAATACATTGCGAATCTTCGACGGGGCGACTGTAACTGAACACAGCAAGGCAACCATGTTAATTATACAAACTTTATTTATAATAAAACATATATCTAAGAAATGTACATACAATCAAGTTTAATAATAAAAGTTAGAATCCCGAATTATAATCTTACAGTTATCGTAATAGGGACACATCGTAAACAGCGACCCCTATGAGTTACTTTGTGAACTATCTGAAATAGCTAGTTACTTGAAATCAATACAATAGATCAGTCATCTAGGAAAGGATATGAGTGCCTCTCGAAGTTCGAGGTAGATGGCATTGTTTTACATATGAACAAGCGTTCAGGTAAAAAGTTGTTTGTACTCGTAACAGATCTGCTGCCCTTTTCAGAATATATTATAAAAATATGCTGGATATTTATTATTAAAATAAGTTTCTTTTTCTATCAGTTAGTGCACAGGCAATACTAGGGTAAAATGTTGCCCTTTTACTTGTTACCAAACGGAAATTTCTGGGAAACACCTAGTTTCATTTGTATTAGCTTTATATTTCAAATTTAACACCTCGGAATAGGATTCATAATACAGGGTTGAGAGTTGGGATATGTGACGTAATATCATACGATAGTTCAAGAACAAGGAGCGATAGTTGCGTAGAAATTGCGGAGCACACTCTATACGGGGCAAGTAAGGGTCATAATTAGGTTGCTTTACACTTTTGGATAACACGAAATAGGGATTTGCACAAAAAACCGAGGTGACGAGGAAGAGGTGGAAGCAAAAACAAAAGCAGTCGTCGCAGCAGCTCGGGGCGGACGGTCCTCCTTTGGTAATAGGGCTCTCTTTCTACAGGGAAAGTATTATTTATAATTAATAATTAATTTTAGACATTCTACACCTTGGTGAGTTACCCTTTTATTATTAACTTTACTTTGAGAGTTTTTACTTGATTTTATTTGTGTTGTGTTATTTCTTTTGTGTATTTTTCAGATAAGTGTTTTGGGTTAGTTGTCATTTGTGTCTGGTACATTGTTTAAATTAGTTGGGATTAAAGAAAATTTTATTATGGGGCGGGAATTTATTGTTGTGTTAAGCTATATTGAGCACTTGATTGTACCAGAGCGGTGATCAGACAGCCACTAGTAAGTCTGCCAAATCCGGGGCAGCCTATTTAAACAGTAGGGTTTAATCTATACTAATAGGTATTCGTGCGTATTGATATTATATCTTAAACTCGTCCGTGTATGAATTTATTCCGCCACTGAATAGTGAAGGAAGCAGGTCAAAAGGTTGAATTGAATATATTAATCGTCATAACTAATGTATTTGGGGAATAAACTACATTATATTATTATATGTAATTTAAGCTGAGAAGTCCCAGTTTATTCTGTTTTGGTTTAACAATAATTTACTCAACCATTTAAGCTCAAGTAAGCTACTCAGAAAGTAAATATTTCTAGTCAGTAACAGATTGCCTGCATTAATAAGTTCAAAGTAATATTTATGAGTTGGACTGTCTTCCCTCAATTCTTCTTCTGAGGCTGATGGTTTCTCGTACATACCGAGTTACGACTCGGCTGTCAATGTCTACGGACAACAGCTGGTCACTGTACGGTAAACTTCATCACGCCGTTCCTAAGGGAATACAAGCATAGAAAAATGTGCATTATGTTGACCGAGGTCACTCCTTCTTGTGAATGTACTTGTATACATCAAATAATAGTAATATGACTGGAAAGCTTTACTATACCTAATAAAATAGAAATGGTCAATTGCGACTTAGTAAACTGGGTTCTCCCACTAAATAAAACATAATTTTCAGCCAGTGCGGCTTTAAACAACGTGAACATATTAAGTCTATAATATTTACTGAAAATACAGTTTATTTATAGGTAGCTCAAAGTGAGCTAATGATATGTGATTGTTTCTAGTCAGTAGGCATATAGCCATTTATAGTTCAACATTGAAGAACTTATAGGGTTGACTGATTTGTCTCAAATTATATTTAATGTTTTACATAGAGTGAATTCTATGTTTGCGTTAAGGGTTATGTCCCTGCCAGGTATTGCTCGAAGGTAATCCAATTATGGTCTATGAACAGTTGGAAACACAAACTCATTCCTACGGGAATATATTTCATCAGGTACTTACATTTTATAATTGAAATCATGACTAGAGAGACTCACTATAATTTTAAGGAATTATCATTGAAATACAGCTGAACTCTTCATAGGAATTGCAGTGATCTGCCATTTATTAAATCTTCATAAACTTGATACTAAAGAACTATTTATTTAGGTACCACATTACCTTTATCTTGACGGACGTTGTTTGACTTTGACTCAGTAATAAACTAGCTCCAAGAAGTAAACTTAAATATGAAATACATACAATACCATTTGACTATTATTTTATATTAGACTCTTGCATTGAGTGTGGAGCTTTTGTGTATTCCTCTTGTCCCTTGAATACTGGTGACAGACTATTATTGACTAAACTATGACTATCGATTGACAAAGACTATAAAATCAAAAGTCTCAACTGGAAAGAAAAAAATAAAGCGCTGGAGGGATGTCCAGTCAGGTAGACGAATCTCACAGTCTTGAGCGGGGAGTCGTGGGCTCTGACCGTAGGCGCAAACTAAATATGCCCTAAGCATACTTTCCAGCTCTAGTCAAACCCTAACTTATTTCTAAGACTGACTGACTTATATTATTATATTATATTAGTAATAAGACTCCGGTTTAATTTAGTATGCTAAAAGTTCAAGGTTTTAATCATATAGCTATACCATTCTTATACTCACGAAAAGTTCTTAGGTTACTAATCATGACGGGTTCACAACGTAGGTTCTTTACATTAGACGATCACTTGGCCAATTGATAAGTTAAATAGATTAATTAAATAGGTAGGTTAATAGATAAAGTTAAATAGGTAGGATTAATAATAAATAAATTATAAATAAATATTTAAATAATAAACTATAAATATAATATATTATAAAGATAAAAAGACGAGAGGGGGGTTGTTACAATAGTACCCATAGTACAAGCCTAGAGCTTAGTTTGGGACTGTTTCAATTTGTGTGACATTGTTCTCGGATTTGTTTTTTTTTTTTTATACGTGCGACAAAAAGAGCAACTTATAAGGAAGATATTTAAAGCATTACGATTACAGTAGAATTATTTTGAGTTTACCACTGACAGATGGATTGACTTCATTTGATTTTCAGCTTTAATCTCATACAAATAAAATAGTTGTTACTAAATCGATAGACGTGGGTAACAGTATTCTGGAAACTGCTTTATTTGTATGAAATTAAATTTGAAAGTTAAATGAAGGCAAACTCTCTGTCAGTGTTAAACATACAGTAATGGTACTGTAATTAGTAGATGAACGAAATACAAATACACCGTGGATCATATTTCAAATGATACGACGAAGCTTATTCCAACAAGTATCAAAGATATCATAAAAATGGCAAAAATAAAATAGCTTTTTATCCACCGACATGTTTAGCTAGTATCTAAATTATAATAACTATAGTGAAAACACACACAAAGCACGTCAAAAACATTTCGTCTGTTTTTAATTATCAACTATTTATTTTTAATTAAAATACTTATTTATAAAACATACTTTTAACAGCAATAGTTTGGCCTCTGTAACATGTAAACTCTACTCTTTGACACATTCTCTATGTTTTTATCAGAACAATGGGCCTACAATCATACTTGGTGACCAAATTCGAGGGTTGGCGCCCTCCTGCACCTGTGGTGGAGGGGCGGACCAAGAGTGACGTCACGCTGAGCTGGAGACTGCAGCCCTTTTCCTTCCTGCAGGGGGAGCTGCTGTTCTGGGTGCAGAAGAAAGGAAAGATGCCACCGTGGGTGATGGTATATAGGTAAGGACATGCAAAAAATAGTATTGCAAATAATACATTTAAAAAGAAATAAATTATTTTGCAAAGAGATTATTAGAGAACTATAAAGATTCGTAGGTTCAATCAACTAATAAGAGCCTAACTTACTGACAATTAAAAAGAAAATTAGATCCAATAATTTAATGTATAAAATGCAATACCTATCATTTTGTGCGATGTGGAGGTTAAAGTAATGCTGAAGATCGTTAGCAAAGATAAACCTTGAACATTTTTAATATTTTTATGCCAAACATAATCAACGATATAAAAAAACTCAAATACTGTTGTTAAACTTAACGTAATTTACCGATCAACTGGATGAAATGAATTTTTATTCTAATTATAAACTAATTATTTCAGTGGAGGAAAAACCATGAAAAAAATAGACTACTTGCCACCTCGGCACCCACATAAATTCCGTCTCAAAGTTATTTTAAAAGCCACAGCAGTACCGACTTTAGCTGAAAAGGCACTCCAATTCTTCGGTGATGAGAAAGCAGTCTATGAATATTTAGAAAGTTACAAAGATACAGAAGATAATCAAGATGATGAACTATATCATAAGGATAAAGAGTATAAAACCAATGTACAGGCAAATTTACATGTCCCCCATGTTGGTGAAGGCGACATAAAATCTGCAACAGAGGAAGAAATCCGTAGCCAAACAAACAAGAGGGAAGGATGTGGGGATGAAACTATGAAAAACATTGAAGTAATGTAAGTAACTCATTATTCATCATCAATCAATGTACAATAATGATATTGTACATAATTTAAAATATTAGAAAGTGTAGCTCTAAGTAACCGATAAAATATCGAATTCAATTGGTTACATGTTCCTCAACAAGTTACTCGTGAATAAGCGTATACGTTTGTTGAAGAGTTCACAGCGAGGCTCCTGCAGATGACAAGTGGCTGGAGTCGCGGTGGTCCGAGGAGACGAGCACCAGCACCGAGACCGACGGCGCCTCCGCCGTGTGTTTCTGCATGGCGTTACGCTGCGGGTACCTCAAACAGGTATACCATATACTTATTTTAGGGTCACATAAAATTCTTATTCAATTTTTTCGTTTTACTACCGATTTGAATTCATAACAAGCACCAAAATTTAATTTACCTTTTAAAATCCTAAAAGTAATGGTACATATGAGAAATAATTTCGGACTTCCTATAATAGGAATAGTGAAAAAATGCGCACCCCATATTTGAAACCCCCGACGCATATGTGTCTGCCTGTGGCTTCTTACCTCCCAAACGGATGGACCGATTTGGACGTGGATGTGGATTGGTTTTATAACAATGGTTGAACCGCTTAAGAGATGTCAGCCCTGAAGTAGGGGTTTTAATAGTTTTGTCATGTTTTGTCATCATCTGACTGTTAATTTTCTTGCAGTACTTCTTCTCTAATGGTCTCTTCATAGGAAGCGTGTAATAGTGCGCATGCGGCTTATTTATTGAAAAAACATGTTTTTAATACCTTTACCTAAATATGCAAGTTATCAACGGCTGCCACATTTTCATTGTATTTACAGTAATTTTATCCATTCGAATCAATACGAATTTTAATCAGTGTCGGAATCTTTATAATGTTCCTTGCGTTTCTGCCTGTTTAAGCTTTACTTAAAATTAAGTAACATTGTTTTTTATACCTTTTCATGATTAAATAAATTCCAAAAAAATGATTCATTTTATTAATGTTTCCATTCAGGTTCAGGTGATGTTGGAGGAAAGGCCTGCCCTGCTCGAGATCATCAACTCCAACACCGGGTTCACTCCGCTCGCGACAGCTGTCAGGAAAGGTACACACAGAGACTAATCATCACAACAAGAGTAACAAAAAAAAAACATTCTTAAAACCCGACGGCATGATGTGATATTGTCCTGTGATAAGTTAAATTCCCGTGTAGTATAATTTAAAATCCACTATTTTGGTATTTTGTTTAATTAAACTTAATTAGTAATAACCGCGGTGCTGAAACGAAACTAACGATATCTCGTTTGTCAAAATCGGACCATCCGTTTAGCCTGCATGAGAGTTCAAAGAACCATAGGTACATACTAATAAATACACACATCCATTCAGTCCCATGGAAAAGAAATGATCATATTTTGACGACACGTTGGCCTAGTTGGGAGTGACCCTGCCTCCGAAGCCTGCGGTCCTGGGTTCAAATCCCAGTAAGGGCAGATATTTGTGTGATGAGCGCGAATATTTGTTCCTGAGTATTTAAGTATGTATTTCTCTATTTAAATATGTTTATCGTTGTCTAGTACCCATTCAACAGGCGTAGAGCTTAGTTTGGGACTAGGTCAATTTGTGTGAGAGTGTCCCGTGATATTTATTTAAAAACAAAAATATAGTTATTTGATTGAGTATATGGCCAGGAGACATGAACTCAGTGAAGTTACTGGTGTCAGCCGGCGCGGACGTGAACAGTCGCTCCTCGACGAGCCAGACGCCGCTGCACCTCGCTACGCTCGGCGCGCAAGCTGCCTTGGTCGAGCTGCTGCTGGACAAGGGGGCGGACTTCGAGGTTGGTGCAATACTTGTACGCTCCTTATTGTACCACCACAGAAAGTTACAATAAGGAACATGCATAATATATTTTCCTTACGCTCTGAAAAGTGCTATGAAAGAGAAGGATACGTACGATATACGCGAAATAATTGTCGTGTAACTTTTTCATTAGATATGAAGCTTTAAAAAGTCAAAGTTCCCCCTGCAAAAACGGTCTATATAAAATCTACGGCAGGAATGACGTCTCAGGTATTGTTCCATGTTTAAAATGTACGGACCTTTAAAGAAATTTGCATTAATTTAAGCCAAAATCTTTAAATTCAAATAATCTCTAAATAAAAAGAGGATTCTGAAAAAAATACATACATACATACTTACATAATGTCACGCCTTTATTCCCAGAGTGGGGTAGGCAGAGCTACAGAATACCAACAAATCTAAACTTGTTGATAATTCTGTAACCACATTTTGCATAGTCAGGCTAAGATGTTTACTAGTGTATTAGTGACAGGTTGCAAGCCCATCGCCAAACAGTACTACACGCCTTTATTCCCTTAGTCACCTCTTACGACATCCACGGGAAGACATGGAGTGGCACTATTCTAACCCGGCAACCCCACGGGTACACGGGTACGGGGAAAAAAAATCTAAACCATAAAATAAGTTTTAAAATTTTAACGAGTTTTGATTCCATATAAAACCTTAATAAATGGGTCAAAACTTGTGTGTATTGCGTTTAATATGTTTTTTTTTTACATTTTCTCCTAAATTGTATCAATGAAACTCAATTCTGTTTTTCATGCATGTTCCCTATTGAAACAAATAATAACAATTGTATTTATCGCTTAACTTAACCTAGCCACTGTTCCATAAAATCTTAACAAATAAGATTAGATTACTACTAGATTTCGATATAATCTAAATTTTAGTTTCTTGGGACTTTTCTTCTAGAACGTTAATCTTGTCCAAAGAGCTGGTAGATCTTTAAAAGTCGGTAGTCACAATATAGCAAGACTAATTTCGGTTAAATTAAAAACTGCTGCCATGATAGGTAAGGGTTAGTGCAAGTAGTCATGGTCAAGTTAGTAAACCACGTTTTTTATAATCCTCGTCTCGTCCCCTAGCAACAGCAAATCGTTCTCCTCCACGGTTACCTCCAATACAGATCTGCCTATCAAGACTCCTTAATTTAGATCTGGTAACGAACGAATTAAATTTGTGGGACATCAGTGTATTATAATGACCAGATATATTTCTGGAATAAAAAATATTGATTTAATATTTAATGATATCCTTTTTAAATGTTTAAGTACCTAACATGAACCTTTAGATTTAATGATGACTTCATCTTAAAATGTATTTTTTTGATAGATCTGGCTTATGTTATACTTGTCATCCAACCTGCTGCATGACCTTCTGCTAGAGTTTTTCGGCGCTTCTTCTCCGCAATGATGGTCTTATCTGAAGAGCTAGTAGATTCACTTCATATTACCTACGTGTAAAAGAGCCCCATGGTGGCCTATTTACTGAAAAAACATTTTGATTTAGATTTTTGAACCTTCGGTTTATTCCTGACGTTTACTTATCAGTAGGCCCCGTTATCAGAGGTGTAATTTGGTAGCTGGACGTTTTTAGGCGTGCGTTAAAATTATTTTGAAATACGTCTATGTCGATACTTTTTCTCTGCCATAATGATTGTCTTAGACAAAATTTAACGTGTTCATTTTGTTTATTTCATGCACTGGCTTGCACCTCGAAACATTAAAGAAAGTTAAATTGTAACTTTGAACAATTTTGAAATAGCAACCATAGTGCTTTTATTTTACAGATAGCAGATTCCGCTGCTGAAGGCATTCACAATAAAAGTGTTACATTTTTGTCTAAAAAAATGTGTATAAAACTAATTGTGAAAAACTAAGAGTATCGATATCGACATCATAAATATTTTTGCCCATGCCTAAAAACGTCCAGCTACGAAATTGCACCCTCTCTCTACTCATCAGTTTTAGTCTGTAAGTCTCCTCGGTTGCAGGCGCGCGACCTGAACGGGCTGCGCATCGAGCACTACGCGGTGGACTCCGGCAGCCAGGCCGTGCTGGCGCTCGTGCTGCAGCGGGGCGGCGACGTGCGCGTCAGGGACCACAACGGGTGGACCCCACTCTTCAGAGCTGGTAGACACCCTGGCAGATATACTCAACTCAGTTTTCCTTGTCTTTCTTTCCAGGTCCATAATGTCTACCAAATATTTAACATCAGGCGAGGCTATTCTGGGTTATTTTTCTAACTCTTATATTAGTTAAGATGTATGTTTAGTTCAGGACTGGTTTTTTTTGAACAATTTGTCCGTATAATTATACGTAAATAATGAAACGTTGGCATACGTTTACACAAAGTATGTTTCTAATTGCAGCGTCGCCGTTTTTGGCACAAAATATATTCAAGTATTTAAATACTACATATGAGACTTACTTTGACCCGTATGTCCGTCCAATTAGAAGTCGTATCTCTATTCGCACAGGAACTGTGTAATTTTTCGCGCTAGCTTATTGTATCGTTGCGTTTTTATCGGAGCAAACCGAAACTCTGAGAACTAGCTCAAGTAGCATGGACAATGCAATTGTCGTAATAGTAGCAGCCGAATTAAAAAAATACAGAAAAATCTCTTCTTCTTTTAGTCACACAAGGAGCACAAACGGAGCTGATAGAGCAGCTGGTACAAGCAGGCAGCGACGTGGACATCTTGGACTACGCGGGCCTGGCACTCACCTCCGCCGCGCACCTGCTCACCAACCGACAGTGAGTGACAGAGCGTAGAGGCAGCTGATAGAGCTACTGATACAAGCTAGTAAAGATGTGGACATCTTGGACTACGTGGGCCTGGCACTCACAACCCACATGCGACTGCTCAGTTAACTGACAGTGATGACAGGGCACAGTGTTGTATTTTTGGATATAACGGGTAGTTCTAAAAATGTCAGTCTGTGATCGAACATTAAACGTAGCATATTGAACTCCCAAATTTTGGTGTTTTATTCGTATTACGCGTTACATACTTAACAATTGGCGACGAGATCGTTATCTACGGGTGCAGGATTGTTTTTTTTTCAATAAATTGGTTGGAAAAGACAAAGAAATATGGCTAAAAGTGCAAATGTATTGTTCGGTGGCAGTCTCAGTTTTGACCACAGAATACAAGAGTGGAGCATTTTTAAAAGCAGGCTGGCTCAGTTTTGTACTGTTAATGATGTTACCGAAGAAACAGACAAAGCCGGAATGAAACGCCGGGCTTTGCTGTTGACTGCTCTGTCAGAGGACACCTACCGCATGCTTCGGGACTTGGTGGCGCCGGCAGACTTGGATGCAACAGAGTACAAAGTACTATTACAACATCTGGACACTCACCTTACACCTAAGAAGAGTTCTTTCGCTGAACGTTTCGCATTTTACAAAGCGGAACAGCGACCAGGGGAAGACTTGGCGGAGTGGGCGTCGCGGGTGCGGAGCTTAGCTTTGTATTGCGGATTTGGAAATGAGCTGAAGACGGCTTTGCGGGACCGATTCGTATTAGGATTGGAAAATGTAAAAGAAAAAGAGAAATTGTTTTCTGAGTGCATCAACACATTGACCTTCGACAAAGCGCTGGAGTTGGCGCAAAGCGTTCGTTGTGCGCGATCTGCTTTGCAAAGTACCCAGCCGACTGCGGCCGGGGCTCCAGTGTACGCCGTGCGGGCGCAGGCGGCGGGGCCGCCGCGTAAACAACAACCGAACCGGGAGTGTTGCGAAGTTTGTGGCTACACGAATCACGTTAAAGATCAGTGCCGTTTTATTAACTATGCCTGCCAAAAGTGTAAACAAAAAGGACACTTGAAGCGAATGTGTAAACAAAAAGTGCGTCATAATAATTTCATAGTGGAAGGCGATGACAACATTGTTGAAAGTGAGAGGAACATTTATAATATCATGACAGTTAACGGGGAGCCGATGCAACAGTTGGTGGCGATAGCGGGCGAGCCGGTCGTGTGCGAGGTGGACAGCGGGAGCGCTGTGTCTGTTATGCCGCACGAAATATATAAGAAATATTTTTCTAATTACGACTTAAGCTCGTCAAACGTCGTATTAAAATGTTATAATGATAGCAATTTACCTCCTAAAGGCACCGTCTCATTACCCGTCACTTATGAAAACTGTATCAAACAAATAGATTTTTTTGTAATTGGGACAAATAACAAGCGACCTACTTTGCTGGGCCGTGATTTTTTGAGTGTGTTTAAATTGCAAATTTGCGGTACAAATATGTACAACATAGTAGAAGACGATTTGAGTCATAAAATAATAAAAAAAATATTCAACATTGTTTTCAGATGAGTTAGGCCGTTTTAATAAACATAAGGTAACTTTAAAAATTAAACCAAACGTTCCATTATCGTTTTTTAAGCCTCGCCCGGTTCCATTACCTTTGAAAGAAAAAGTGGAAAAAGAGATCCAACGTTTAGTGCAATTAGACATTCTAGAAAAAGTGGACCATGCAGACGTAGCCACCCCCATAGTGCCCGTGCTGCGCGCCGACGGAGACGTCCGCATCTGCGGCGACTACTCCGTGACGCTCAACAAAGCGCTGTATGTGGATAACTACCCGGTTCCGCGGATTGAGAAGTTATTCGCAAAGCTGTATGGGGGAGAGGAGTTCACAAAGTTGGATCTTTCCAGGGCTTATAATCAGCTAGAGTTAGACGAGTCTCGGGACTTAACCTGTATTAACACGCATAAAGGGTTGTATAGGTACAAAAGGTTGGTTTTCGGATTGACAAACGCGCCCTATATTTTTCAACAGACTTTAGAAAATTTATTAAGGGATATTGAAGGTGTATGTATATTTATTGACGATATTTTAGTAACAGGTCATAATCGTGACGTACATATAAAAAGGTTAGAGCAAGTTTTGAGCAAATTAGAAGACGCCGGTATGCGTTTAAGACGAGATAAATGCGAGTTATTTAAAAAGTCGGTGGAATACCTCGGGTTTATAATCGATAAACACGGCTTACACAAGTCACCGAAGAAAGTCGAAGCCATTCTAAATTGCGAGCGTCCTAAGAATGCTACAGAGTTAAAGTCGTTCATAGGATTAGTTAATTACTATCGGTGTTTTGTGCCTAACACGTCGAGTGTACTCAGTCCTTTAAACTCGCTGTTGAAAAAGAATGCTCACTGGCAGTGGGATGAAGCAAAAAAAACAGCGTTTTGTAGGATAAAGCAGGAAATGGCTTCTGAGCGGACGCTGGCGCACTATAATCCCGATTTTTTGACAATAGTGACGTCAGACGCGGGCCCGGAGGGGCTGGGCGCGATTTTGTCGCAGACGCAGCCCTCGGGCGAGGAGCGCGTCGTCGCTTACGCGTCGCGCTCCCTTTCGAGGGCCGAGACCAACTACGCTCAGATCCAGAAGGAAGCCGCGGGGATCGTTTTCGCAGTTAAGAAATTCCACCATTATTTGTATGGCCGTATGGTACCATTCGTACTGCGAACCGACCACAAACCAGGGACCGGAAAACCCCTTCATTTGATTAACCCTATCGATAGGGTAAGCCTATCATTTGGCTACCCAATCGATGTGGTTACCCTATGATTGTGTTACCTTAACGTTAGGGGAACCCCTTTGATCTAGTTAACCACTTCCATAGAGCTTACCAATTTCATTAGGGTTTCGGTAGTTTAATATTGAAGCGCTTAGCATTAACTGGGTTTTACCCCATTGATCGCCTGTCTCTTTTTTGCGCATTTGGGCGATTTCTGTCTAGCCTGACGTTACTTGCCTACTTTATTTAAGTTCGTGTCGGGACGGGATTGAGATGAAAATGTTGTTTAATAATAATTCTTAGTTCATGTTCCCGCCGGAATAATAAAGACGTTTGGCTGCTTGTGCAAGTACCTACTGCAAAAAGTGCAAGCTATTTTATTATTATAAGTGTACGCGAGTTCTGGTTGACTTTTAAATAATAAAATTTGTTTGATTTGAAAGTATTTTTAACATGGAAACGCATGTAACGAATTTTTAAGGAAAACTATCACCACTAAGTAGACATGATTGGTTCTTGAGACACGGGCGACTAAAGTGTTTATTATACCTACAAAAATTAGCTAAGACGGCACCAAATAACTTTAAATAGTAAAATAGTTCATACTTGTTGTTTTTAGAGATAGTTTTTGGTGTTTGTAGTATAAGCGGCGTCGGAACCCTACCTGAGCATGGTCCGACATGCTCTTGCCCGGTTTTTTTAAAACATTGGTTTTATAATGGACTGCTGAATGGATGCACTTTAAAAAATTGTAGGTACTTAAGTAAATAATGATTTACACTGTATTAATATATAAGTAAATAAGTACCTACCTAAATAATTTTGATCTCAACAATAGTTTCATTAAATAATTAACCTTCTACATTACAATATAATTTTGATCACAGCTAGTTTGATTTAATAATTAACCTTATATATAACAATAGGTAAACTGTAAAAATATGAAAAATAAATAAATCATTTTGATCATCAACAGTCTCATTAAACAATTGACCTTATTTTGAACAATTAGTACATAATTACACTAAAAATATGTAACTATAAACCAGTATCATTAAATAATCGACCTTATATATGGAACAATTTGTAAATAATGGCTTGCTTACACTTTAAAAACATGTAAGTAAATTATTTAGATCGCAGTGATGGTTTAATTAAACCTATACTCGTATAATATAACAATAGGTAAATAGTGATTTACAGCGTACAAAATGTATGTAAATCATTTTGATTTCCTCAACAGTCTCGAAAAGAACAATGGCTAAATAATGGTTAACACTTGACTCTAACAAAAATTAGCGTTTTAAACCTGAATATTTCATAAACGGATCCCTTCATCGAAAAATTGTTTTACAAACCCGCAATATTTTTGAAAGACCTATCCAACGACACTCCACACTATGGGGTAGACGAGAAAAAAAAATCATCCCCACGTGACGTGTAGGAGAGGTACACTAAAAAAAAATGTTTGTCAAGATTTTATTTTACCACTTTGTTGGCGTGACTAATATGTATATTCATGCCAAATTACAGCTTTCTAGTATAAAGAGTCTCAGAGCTAGGCTGCGGACGGACGGACATGGCGAAACTATAAGGGTTCCTAGTTTGACTACGGAACCCTAAAAAGCTACTTCTTATTTTACAAATATTTAATATTTATCAATATTAACCGTGTTATAGCACGACACAATTAATAATGCGCGCAGCAGCGCTTACACCGTTGATAGAGAGTCTATTATTGCATAATCCGCGCGCCATATTAATTGCGCCCACCTATACCATCGTAATTTGCCTGCGCAAAGCAAGCTTTCCATTTTGTGTTTTGTTTGAAAATTCGTCAGCGAAACTTTTTAACTGACGATTTTATTTAAAAATATCAAATATTTCAGATGGAACTAAGAACTTAGCTAACTACGTAGGTAGTATACAATTTATTTAATCGACCCTGATCACTCATTTCTGAAAGTAAACAAACACTTTACGCCAAAATCCACCAAAGTCAATTGAACCTACAGCCTTAAAAAAAAAAACAAGTTCAAAGCAAATCCCAAACAAAACAATGTACATTTTGTGCGAACGATAATTAGGTTTACTATTGTTTGACGTAGCGAACAGTGCGACTCTATGACAAAGCCTCGGCCGCCTTCGGCACATTTCGGCTGGCTCACCTCGCCGTCTCGCATGCGCTACTCACCTGCCGCCGCTACCCATTCAATTGTTAGGTAGTGCAATAATAAGTCGAAACACTTGCGCATAGAGATTAAAAAAGCTTAAAACCGTTCGATTAAGTTTAAAAAGGGTAATAGATGATAGGGTATTGGGAATGGGTTAGCGCTTAGTCGAATTAATTGTATCGCTTGGTTGCCCTTTCATTGGACTATGTCAACGATAGGCTTAGCTCATCCTTGGGGTTTGTAAAAACAAGTCTATCAAATACCCTATCGAAAACCCCTTTAATGCTAAGCGGTTCCGGTCCCTGCCACAAACCTCTCATTACCATCTTTGGGGATAAAAAAGGAATACCAGAAATGGCGGCAAATCGTTTACAACGGTATGCGCTTTTTCTATCAGGTTACAATTTTAGGATTGAGTACGTTAAAAGTGAGGATAACGTGGCCGATTTTCTTTCCCGCTCGATTACAAATTTTTCATCACAGGCCGATGAGTTAAATGCGTGCGTAGATACTTGTTTGTATATTAACTATTTTACAGATAGTATGCTCAAACCGGTTACTTTAACAGAGGTTAAATCGGCAACCGATAACGATAAGATTCTGAGACAAGTGAAAGATTATGTCACTAAGGGATGGCCACGAAGTATATCCGATGAGGAATTGAAGCCGTACTATAATTGTCGATTACAGCTTAATATCGAAAACGGATGTATTTTAAGGGGGCCTAAATTAATAATTCCGACAGCATTTAGGGAACAAATTTTAGATGAATTACATAGTTCACATTTCGGGGTGGTTAAAACGAAGTCTGAAGCAAGATCGCGAATGTGGTGGCCCAACATAGATAAGCATATCGAGGAAAAGATAGGGTCATGTAGTGTATGCAATACTTTGCGGCCCGCTCCACCGCGCGCGCCGCTGGCCGTGTGGCCATACCCAAAGCGGCCATGGCAGCGCGTTCATATTGACATGTTTTCGTTAGAGGGTAAACAGTTTCTTGTTATCGTGGACGCCCATTCGAAGTGGGTTGAATGTTTCCCGATGCAAGTAACGGATACAAAATCGATTGTTAATAGATTAGAAGAGGTAAATAGTAGATTCGGTTTAATGCAAGTCATAGTGACGGATAATGCGACAAATTTTTGTTCGAACGATTTTAAACGTTATTGCGTAATGAACGGCATTAAGCATGTAACGAGTCCGCCATACCACCCGGCGTCAAATGGACAAGCGGAGAGCAGTGTTAAAACCATTAAGAAAGCAATTAAACTTTTCTTGTTGGATAACAGTAATCGGGAATCAATTCATAAAATATTAAATAAAATTTTATTCGATCTCAGGAATTCGGTTCACTCGACGACAGGTTTCTCGCCCGCACAGCTGATGCTCGGCCGCTCGCTCCGCTGTCGCTTCGATCTGTTGCAAGCGGCGAACGGGTCGGAGGTCGATCAGTCCCCAACAACGATTTCCTCAACGTTGTCATCGGCCGAAGCTAATCAAAATGTTTCTTCTAAACAGATCTCACAAGCTAAGGATTACGGAGGCCAGCGTTGTTTGTCATTGGGAGAGGGAGATCAAGTATTAATCAATCATTATTTTAAGAATGGCAACAAACATGATTGGAAAAAAGGTTTTATAAAAAAAGTAATAGGCAGTAGATTGTATTTAGCTCATATAACTGACTTAAACTTGGTTGTAAAGAAACATATTGATCAATTACTATTATACAAAGGTAAGACAACATTATGTAATCAGGAGTTAGATTACGTCGGTGAAGTTCCATGCCTTCAGGGACCATTAGATACTCAGCCGAGGGATCCGGAGCTGGTGCATGTTGTGTGGCAACCTCCAACGGAATCTCAAGATCCAGAACCGGAGTTTTGCGAAACTGAGCTTGAGATTGAGGAGGACGAATCCTTGGAGGTTCCCCCAGATCTTAAAGCAACAGGGACTAATTTAAGCACGGTTTCTCCTGAAGACATCTACTTGGATTGTGAGTTAGATGATGGAGAACCGGGAACCGGTTCTAATGGCGATGGAGATCGACGGAATGTTAGATCCACTCGGAACCCTAAACCATTGTATAAATAGTAGGTACATAATTAAAAAGTCACGTGGTATATAATTAACTTTCAAACTCATTCTCGCCTGTCGTAGTGTAATATTTATAAGATTGTCTAACCTTACATTATCGACAGGCAAAGATGGTGTAGAAATAAATTAAAATAATTAACTTAGTAATTAATTACTAAAAACTAGTGTAAGCTTTTTCTGTTACTATTGGTGGAGGGATTGTTGTATTTTTGGATATAACGGGTAGTTCTAAAAATGTCAATCTGTGATCGAACATTAAACGTAGCATATTGAACTCCCAAATTTTGGTGTTTTATTCGTATTACGCGTTACATACTTAACAAAGCTAAAGCTGATAGAACTGCTGGTAAAAGCGGGACTTAAGCCGAGACCTTCCTTTTAGTACAGGGACAACATAAATACAAATCCTATAGGGCATCCAGCCTTACACACAGTTCTGTTGTAAAATTGTTTATTACCACTAATATCCCATTAGAACACATTTACTTTTTAACACGCCAAGATTCAAAACAACAATAACAATATTATTAATATTAAATAATGTATTATCATCCAGAGGGCGCCGGCGCGACTCGGTGCTGCGCCTGGTGGACTCACAGTACCCGCACGAGATCGCCGTTGCCAACTTCACCAGGCTCACCAAAAAGATCTCCAGTCTGCACACCATGCTCAAATAGATTTCTTATCTGCACACCATGCTGAAATGGATCTCTTGTTTACACAGCGTGCTCAAATAGAAATAAATACTCTACTCGAATGAATCTCCAGGCTGCACATGATACTCAAATAGATCTATAGTTAGCACTCCCTACCTAAAGCTAACTTCTCTTCGGCTAAAGAAGATCTCCAGTCAGCATACCATACTCAAATAGATTATCCAGCCTAAACAATACACTGTGTTAAATAAATAAATAATATAATATTAATGTAGGTATTCACGTTTGTATTTATTCGTATGTAGGTATGTTTTATATGTATTTCCGATGCATGCTATTCGGTTTTTTATTTTTTTGTTATTTTTTCTGACTAACTTTGTTCTGACTTGGACTAAGATCAATTGATAGGGAATGCCATTAGGCATTAAGTTCACCTTTTGTACTCAAATTTAAGTATTTTTGTGCAATAAAGATTGTTCAGAGACAATTCATTCATTTCTTGAATAATTTCTAATTGTGTATGAAAAATGTTCACTTAGGAACGAATCTTTTAACTGACTCAGAGCGCAGCCGATAGTTTGTCTTTGTTAGACCGTTCTCAAATAGATCTCTTATTTACACACCGTGCTCAAATAGGTCTCTTATTTACACACTGTGCTCAAATACATTTACACACCGTGCTCAAATAGAAATCAATACTCTACTCAAATGAATCTCCAGGCTTCACACGATACTCAAATAGATCTATAGTTAGCACTCCCTACCTAAGGCTAACTTCTCTTTGGCTCAAGATGATCTCCAGTCTGCATACCTACCATACTCAAATAGATTATCCAGCCCACTCCCTCACTTAAGTGAATCCCAGTATTCCTTAGCCAGAGACAAGGCCGTTGACGTCCGCCGTCCGGTAACTGCTAGACAGAGACCTGGGGGACTACCATGAATGGCTTAGGTATAAGCCATTCAGTTTAGGATGAGTGTAAGTGACAGAGCCGTGCAGCTGCTATAGCCCTGTCCTTTATACTTATCCTAAACTGAACTGCTTAGGCAAGTCAGGGTAACCCCCTCTGGAAAACCACTTGCTTAACCGAAGGTTCCGTTCCCATAATACTTTTTTATTAGCCACTTCATTCTTTTAAAGCCGTCTGAGCCGCGGTAACAACTTACCATAATGTTCCTCATTTACTGCTCACGTATTCCGGAAAAATGTAAAAGAACCTTGAGAATACATTCTAACTTCTTTATCAATCTGTGTAATGAAAACTTTATATACATACAACTGGATGAGCACCCTGGCTCCGCAGTAGCTCGGCACCACGTCATTGAAAATCGCACTCTTTGCTGTATCAGCAAAGAGTCGACAGCAAACAGGACTGCTAACTTTCGAAACGCAGCTATAAAGTATTCTTTAGGGGATGATATTCAGGGAAATTTAGCTTATGCTCACATATTCCTGAACCTCCTGCATCTGGTGACCCTAATAGTTCCAGCCCTGGATGCTGGTAACCAAGTAGACGTGGCATACTTTGACTTCCGCAAAGCTTTTGATACGGTGGATAATGACATTTTGTTAATGAAGTTTTCAAAAGCCGGTTGCACGCCACATACCCTTGAGTTTTTTGCCAGCTACATGCGCGACAGGCAGCAGTATGTGGATTGTGCGGGAAGTAAGTCTCAGCCATACTACGTCAGATCGGGTGTAAGCCAGGGCAGTAATTTAGGGCCATTGGGATTCATCATCATAGATCAATGACCTGCCCGAAGTGGTGGTGGATTCTACTTGCCTGTTATTTGCCGACGATTTAAAGCTTGTCCGAGTGGTTACTGACGTTCAGGATTGTCACAAGCTGCAGGACGATATTGACAGGGTAGTAAGCTGGAGTGTCAGTAACAAGCTGTATTTTAATGAGTCCAAGTGTACTGTGATCTCGTTCAGCCGAGCGCGTAGCCCACTACACCATCAGTATGTGATCGGCGGAAAACCGATGCCACGAGCAAATGAGGTACGTGACCTAGGGGTGCGCTTGGCGGCCGATCTATCGTTCCGTGAGCATATTATTAATATCTGTAAAAAGGCATTCCGTAATCTTGGTTTCTTGCTGCGCCACGCGAAGGACTTCACAAACATATCGGCGGTACGTGCAGTGTATGGGGCGCTCGTAAAAAGTCATCTCGAGTGTAACGCAACCATTTGGAGTCCACACGAAGCCAAGTACAAATTCATGTTGGAACGCATCCAAAACAAATATGTTAGGTTCTTATATTTAAAACTGTATGGAGTGTATCCGGGATATCCTCTATTGTACCCCACACTCTTTGTACTTGGCATGGTGGGGTACGACAAGCTGGAATTGAGGCGCGAACATACACTTGCGTTGTATGTAGTGAGAGTGTTAAGGGGCTCGTTGTGTAACCCCGGGGTATTGCACCACATGGCGCTGAGCGCGCCGAACCGGTACGTGGAGCGCCGGCGCCGGCCGCCGCTGCTAACCGTGCCCGCCGCGCGCACGCGCCTGCTGCGGGACGCGCCGCTGACGAGGGCTACTCGCACAATAAACAGGGTCGCACTAGAGGTGGATATTTTCACGTGTTCTCTGAGTGAATTCTCAAAAACTGCCGTGTGGTTACTAGGTTCCTAGAAATAAGTTAAGTTTCAGTGTTATTTTATTTTGCTAGTGTTGTTTTTATTGTTGATGTCTATGTAACTTAATACATTAAGGCTGCTGTTATCCTAAAGTTTATAAATTGTAGTACTATTTAGTACATATGGTTACTAATCTATCGCATTAGGTAAAAACCTGTAATGGTAGATTTAAGTTGTTTGTAAATAAATAAATAAATAAAT